>JANRMT010062825.1:33066374-33103878 GCA_026402145.1 Polypterus bichir lapradei | reverse complement strand
ATATATATATATATATATATATATATATATATATATATATATATATAAAGGGTTTGAGTAAGGGCTTTTTCTTCCTCTTCTGCAGACCATTCACGGGAGATTCCACCTGGCCATCTTGACGTCACTTCCGGGTCCAAGCCTATGGAAGAAGACCTTGCTGGCTCCGACCCCTGTGATGTCCCGTCCTGTTCTGTTTTGGACTCGGTTTTGTGCACACCATGTGGTGTAACATATTTACGACTTTGCAGCCAGGATACCAATTATACGGGTGGCTGCCCCAAACCTTGCTATGGCTCTGTGTGAAGTTTCTGACAATATATATATAGTAAAATATTCAATAGTGTGCAAAACTTGTAGAGGCTTAAAGATGCAATTTCTGCCAAAGTGGCTTTTAAGGAGTACTGAATTAAGGGCATGAATACTTACACAAAGAGAGATTTCATTTTTTGATTTTTATTAAATTTGCAAACCTTTCTGAAAGCATGTTTTCATTCACTATCATTATGGATTGTTAAGTATAGATTGATGAGCAAAAATGGAAAAATCTATCCATTTAAAAATATATCAACAACACAATAAAGTTTGCAGAAAGTGAATGGGTCTGAATATTTTATCATTCCACTGTACACATATACATTATATGAACACCAAGTTCTAAATTTTAAACATCAAGTTTCTAAATAAAATTCCATGCCATCATTCACTGGTAAATTATAAACTGCAAAAACAGCTTGAAGAAATTATAAAATTTTAAATGGTGCAGGTATTTATTTTTCTACCTTCTAATGAAGCTTAAAGTTTAAAATTTGCAGGGCATAAAGGACATCAGCTAAAGTGTGTGCTCTTTATGATAAGAATCATTCACTGCTGTGTTAATATTAAAAGATTCTGCAGGCAAAAGCTACCTGCGGTTACTTGCTCAAATGTATTTTGGTGTGCCATCCAAACAGCCGTTGAGGTCATTATATGTGCTTCTAATGTAAGTTTCTTCCGGTTTCTCTGACAGATTGATCCCATCGTCCAGATAACATATCGCCTTGAGTGTTAATTAAAAATCCCATTAGAACTTTAGAACCAAGGTAACCTATTATTCCTTTAAGTCTGTCAATATTTAGGTTATGTGCTCATCATCAGTAGTTTCCTTTCTCTTTCCACATTCTCCATTCTATAATCCAATATAATTGAAGCATTTTTAAGGAATAATTCCTCCAATTCAATATTAACAAGTAAACATGTAAAAACATTTTTGAGTAAAATTACTAAACAATAATGAAGAATGAAGTTTTAGCTATTTTTTCCACATTTCAAAAGTTTGAAAAGGCAGAGCCTTTTATTTTTTACATCTACATTAGTTATTTTACCACACATTTCTGAATTATATTCAGATGACAATATCTCAACACTGTTTATGATTCCTGTTTTTTGACTGGCATTAATCTGCTGGCTCATTTATCACTGAGGTGCCTCTAATTTATATCTTTTGATTCATTCAGGATACTCGTTAAACATATTCACCTTAATAAAAGGACAAGTGTCTGCGTGTGTCCCCAGTTGGTATGTCTCTGTCATTCTAACAGATGGTGCTTGACAAACATTAACACTGCTTTTACAAGTCCCATACCAAATGGCATGTTGGAGTACCATTGTATTCTGCATTCAGATGGCACATCACCCACATTTGCGGTGATGCATTTTATTACTACAAACTTGGGATGTTCTGTTGGAAAGACAAATAAAATGCATTGTATTACTACATGCATTACAAAATACATTGTGAAAGAAGGTGCACTGCAAACACTGACGCTGAGTTATACATTGATTACTTAGATTTCAACTTGTCTTAGATGGTTAGCGCAGCTAGTAAATTTAAAAATAAACCATAACTTGTCAATCTCCATCTCTTACTTCTTACTCTGTCATCTTTTTTCTTTGTCATTACATCTCTCTGTCCCACTTCAGAGCAGCAGTTCCGTATTCAGCCACACCCTTCTGAGAAGTTACAATTTGATCTGCATTAAGAGACATCTAACTATTTAAAGAAACTAGGATATAATCTGCTTTCCTGTGTCAATGGTGAACAATGCTGCACCACAAGGTTCAACAACATTTGATGTACTGGCTAAGGAGCTGGACTTAAAATCAACAGGACACCAGTTCAATCACACTGAGTGGTTACATAAACCAAGCCCCAGCTGTAAAAAGAAAAATATATTAAACAAATGGGTTAAAGGATATCTTAAATAATGATAAGAATCACAATACAATAACATGCCAATCTTAAAAGATTTATTTTGATAAACACCATATCAGAAATTGCTGGCTTATATATAATTAATTGAGCGTATTATTTTGGGCAAGAAGAAGAAAATTTAATTAAACTTAATGCCAGCTTGCTTACCCTATCTTCAGTACAGAAGCTTGTAAAAAATAATGGACAACAACACTGAGGAAACAAATCTAAAGACTGGCGAGATAATCAAAAAGACTGCAGAGCTATCAGGCTTTCACACTGCAGAGAAAATGTAGGTGAATATACATGAACACACTGACACTCTTTAATGCCAAACTAGTGATTTCTGTCATTTAAGTGGATTTTATTGCAGATGATTTGATTTTATGAACTTAAACTGTGTTGTTTTTGATGCAGTTGTAGGGCAATGATGAGGGTAAGTGGTTTGCCAAAAATTAATTTGAGAATGCCATTATTCATCCAGATGTTGATGTAAATAGAACATAAATAGGTCATGAGGCCTTTGAAATTAACAGTTCTGGTAGAGAATGAAAAGATGTAAAGCAAGAAGAAAACCTTGTGGCTCATTGTATTTAAGTGGTTTGGTATGTGATTTAAAAGTTTTAAGAAACATAAAATGTTGTCCACGAAAGATAAAACTCGATGAAAATAAATGCAGCACCTGTTAAACCAGTACAAGTGTTATGAGGTTGAACGAATGTAGAATACTTAGATTAGATTAAATTAGAGATTCAAGTTCTTTACTGTCAAATACACTAAAAGAGCACAGTGAAATTCTTGTGCCTCTCACCACATCCATAAACCTCCTCTTAAACCTTCCTCTTTTCCTTTTTCCTGGCAGCTGTATCCTTAACATCCTTCTCCCAATATACTCATCATCTCCCCTTTGCACATGTCCAAACCAACGCAATCTTTCCTCTCTGACTTTATCTCCCAACCGTCCCACTTGAGCTGACCCTCTAATGTACTCATTTCTAAATCTATCAATCCTTGTCACACCCAGTGAAAATCTTAGCATCTTTAACTCTGCCACCTCCAGCTCTGTCTCCTGCTTTCTGGTCAGTGCCACTGTCTCCAACCCATATAACATAGCTGGTCTCACTACCGTCCTGTAGACTTTCCCTTTCACTCTTGCTGATACCCTTTTGTCACAAATTACTCCTGACACTCTTCTCCACCCATTCCACCCTGCCTGTACTCTCTTTTTCACTTCTCTTCCACAATCCCCATTACTCTGTACTATTGATCCCAAGTATTTAAATTCATCCACCTTCGCCAGCTCTATTCCTTGAATCCTCACCATTCCACTGACCTCCCTCTCATTTACACACATGTATTCTGTCTTGTTCCTACTGACCTTAATTCCTGTACTCTCCAGAGCATATCTCCACCTCTTCAGGATCTCCTCAACCTACTTCCTACTCTTGCTACAGATCACAAGTCATCAGCAAACATCATAGTCCATGGGGACTCCTGTCTAATCTCGTCTGTCAACCTGTCCATCACCATTGCAAATAAGAAAGGGCTCAGAGCTGATCCCTGATGCAATCCCACCTCCACGTTGAATGCATCCGTCACTCCTACCGCAGACCTCACCACTGTCACACTTCCCTCATACATATCCTGTACAATTCTTACATAGTTCTCTGCCACTCCCGACTTCCTCATACAATACCACAGCTCCTCTTGAGGCACCCTGTCATATGCTTTCTCCAGGTCCACAAAGACACAATGCAACTCCTTCTAGGCTTCTCTATACTTCTTCATCAACACCCTCAGAGCAAACATTAATTCTGTGGTGCTCTTTCCTGGCATGAAATCATACTGCTGCTCACTAATCATCACCTCCTTTCTTAACCTAGCTTCCACTACTCTTTCCCATAACTTCATGCCGTGGCTCATCAATTTTATCCCACTGTAGTTACTATAGTTCTGCACATTTCCCATCTTCTTAAATATCGGCACCAGTACACTTCTTCTCCACTCTTTAGGCATCCTCCCACTTTCCAAGATTCCATTAAACAATCTGGTTGAAAACTCCACTGCTATCTCTCCTAAACACCTCCATGCTTCCACAAGTATGTCATCTGGACCAACGGCCTTTCCATTCTTCATCGTCTTCATAGCTGTCCTTCTCTTTCCATCTGCTCAACACACTCTCCTCACTTGTGAGTTTGTTTCCATCTTTATCCTTTATCACCCTAACCTGCTGTACATCTTTCCCAGCTTGGTCACTCTGTCTAGTCAATCGGTACAGGTCCTTTTCTCTCTCCTTAGTGTTCAGCCTCTCATACAACTCATCATACACATTTTCTTTAGCCTTCACCACCTCTCTCTTCATCTTGCATCTTATCTCCTTGTTCTCTAGTCTACTTTATGCATCTTTCTGACTATCCCACTTCTTCTTTGCCATCCTCTTCCACTGTATACTCTCCTGTACTTCCCCATTCCACCACCAGGTTTCCTTTTTCCCTTCCTTTGTCCAGATGGTACGCCAAGTACTCTTCTTGCTGTTACCCTTACTAGATCTGCAGTAGTTGCCCAACTGTCTGGTAACTCTTCACTGCCACCAGTGTCTGTCTCACCTCCTCTCTAAACTCAACCTTGCAATCTTCATTTTTCAATTTCCACCATTTGATCCTTAGCTCTAACCTCACTCTCTTCCTCTTCTTGATCTCCAATGTCATCCTACAGACCACCATCCTATGCTGTTTAACTACACTTCCCCTGCCACCACTTTGCAGTCTTCAATCTCCTTCAGATTGACTCTTCTGCATAGGATGTAATCTACCTGTGTGCATCTTCCTCCACTTTTGTATGTCACCCTATGTTCTTCCCTCTTCTTAAAATCCATATTCACCACAGCCATGTCCATCCTTTTGGCAACATCCACTATCATCTGACCTTCTTTATTCCTCTCCTTCACACCATACCTACCCATCACGTCCTCATCTCCTCTGTTCCCTTCACCAACATGTCCATTGAAATCCGCTTCAATCACCACTTTCTGTCCCCTGTTCATCACTTTATCCAACTCACTCCAAAATCATCCATCGCACACCCAACTTGTGGGGCATATGCACGAACAACATTCATCATCACATTTCCAGTTTCCAGCTTCATAATCGTTACTCTGTCTGACACTCTTTTCACCTCCAAAACACTCTTGGCATACTGTTCCACTCTCTTTACCTTCCTCCTCTCCTCCTGCTTCCGGACACGTCTCCCTCTTCTTCTTCTTCTTCTTCTTCAGTTAACAGTAGCCCAATTTCCACCAACAGTGCTGGTAGCGGGTGTCATTAACCCGGGGCTCAACCGATTTGGTATGTGAATTTGTATTGTTGTCCACATATTGATTTGGCAAATGTTTACACCAGATGCCCTTCCTCACGTAACCCTCCCCATTTATCCGGGCTTGGGACCAGCAAAAAGAAACACACTGGTTTCTGCATCCCCAGTGGCTGGGTTTTTCTCATTAAATGTCATCAAAGGTATGAAATTTGTCTTAAATACACTGGATCTAACTGTTCACTCTTGGAATGCATGCTTCCATGTTTAATGCTTCTTTTATCACCAAAAATGCTTGACTTGACAAAGAATACCTAAATAAGTTAAAATGGCAATCTTAAAAATAAAGGTGCCAGAGGGCTTATTCAGAGCGATGCCATAGGGGAGCCACTTTTGGTTCCCAAAGGAACCATACACATTAACATTCCAAAAAGAACTTTTTCTTAGATCTGTATAAAGTTTCCCAAACACCCACGAAAACAGATTTGTGAAATATCAATAAGTTCCTGATTTTAAAAGGACTTTTCCAATAACAAATGTCTAATCTCTGGTTTTCTTGATCTGCTGGTATTTTGCTAGGCAGCCTACTGTACATTCTATATTCTGTTTTGTCTACATATTAGGAACTTTTTCAAAGCTCAAAGAATCAACTTCATATGCAAAGAGCCTTTCCAGGAATGATTCTTTCTTTGCGTAATATTATTGAGTATATTCTTGTTGGCCAGACTGAATCCCACTACTTGATAGTCTCTAAGAATTATTTTAATCTAGATCTGCTTCCATAAGCAGCATATCCACTGTTCACATCAAACACATTACTGTGATTCTCCTATCTGTTACTGGGGTCCTAAGGTTTCTTTTATCCTTGTATTAACCTTGCTTGTGCAAATTCTACAGTACATTTAGAAAATATTAAACTTTTCTATTGTAAAAAATGTTAGTTCTAGAAAGTTGATTCAGTTCATCTGGACATAGTTCTTTTTCAGGGAGATACGTTACATCACTCATTCAAGTGACTTCCTCAGTCTCAGTTGACTGCAGGTTTCTCCAACCTTATAAACAGTACCTTTGCATAATGACCGAAACTAGCACCATTGACTAACAATGGGCCGTGTGACCAATGATATGTAAATTGTCCATTGATCAATGGCCTTTACCTTTACCTAAATTATTGAGCATGCATCAAGACAAAAAATGTTATTATCACTTTCTAGATAAACTTTATCCAGAACAATTTGAGTAGAGTATTTCTAAGTTGTTTGAAAAATAGTTTTTTATGGACATTGAATTTAGATGTTATGGAGGCTCTTACAAGCTTCTGCTCAGCAGGGTTAACAGAGTGCAACTTCAGTGTATATTTTAGGGAGCAAAGTCCAAAAGAAAAAAAACAGTTCTTCCATTTATATGGTGGTCTCTGTTATAAATAGGATGAAATGGTTACAGAAATTGAACATCTCAGGAGTACAGTCTGGCTTTGTAAGTATGTGTTTAGATGATGAAATACACAAGAAGGAGGCTGGTTTATGCAGGACAGTATCTCAAGCCTTACATGACCAGTTTTAAAGGTCACACCAGGGAAAGATTAGGAATTGCACTACCACTTACTGGTTTGCTTGTTTTTCCCACACTCATGAAGATAATGACCTGGAAGAGGACTATTAAACACACCCCAAGCCCCTACCAGCTCCTCCCCTTCCTGTGCTGTGAACACAACAGCGGCATTGTTATTTATGCCAGACCATGCAGCTTTTGTTTTGCATTTTCCAGCTTTTGCAGGGATTTTCCTGAGGAACCTTTTTCACATGCTGTGTCCAGTTTTTTCACTAAGGCTTTTAAGTCATAGAAAGTAAAATCAATTGGTTACCCAAGTGTGAATGGCAACTAAGGAGAATGTTGAGAAGATCTGAAATACTGAAATCAAAGTCAGTTGCTGAAAGGGAAACAGTAAACATATACAGTCTGTCCATATTTATATGCCAAACAATTTACATTTTGAGTCAGATTAGCATACTGTACTTCCATAAAGTTATCTACTATAGAATAAAGAAGGAAAAAATCCACTCTGTTCCCTATTTTATTGAAGGGAAAGGAAAGGAAGGAAAGACAAAAAAGTAAAACATAAAAAGAATTCTGTAATACGTAAGTTGGTGTGGTTTGGTTGATGATCATCTTTATAGTAGGTGTTCATGTCGTCTGTACATCTGCCTCCCTGGTTGTTACAGTCACAAATGAAAACAAGTGGCATTTATCGGCTCTTCGCTGGGAACAGGGAAGATGGCAGTTAAACACTAGGGTTCATTGAAGATGTATAAATCTTTTGACTGAGGACTGAACGGACAGTCAATAACTCCAGCCCTTTCTGTCATTATCAACAGTCCTGGTTGCAGTTATACAGTATTTGTGACAGTAGTTTAATAGCTCTTGAACTTTAAGGACTAATTAACAATAAATTCAGTAGGTATGTGGAAATCCCATGTGACTCAAAATTCAGAGAGCAAAACTTAGTAAAAAGATCAAAAAGCCTAAGGAAAAAATTAATTTTGCTTAATCAAACAATATTTTATAACAACTTTCAGGGAATTTTGACCAAAGATCTTAAATGGTAATTATTCCAAGGACAAAGTTACATGAGTTGGGAGTAATTTTATGTTTGTCCTACTAATCATAAACATTTTAGCACTGTGACCACCGGGACATGGTTTGGTCATGGACACATTGCCATTTAAGTAGTCTGATTCAGTACAGTGTGGAAGTATATTAATTTTTTTGCAAGGTCCCAGCTAAACACTGGCTGCCCACATATTCTTTATCTTATTTGTTCACTGAGAAACGTGCTCTCATCAGTCAGGAAAGGAGAATTATGTAATCTGTAACTGCATTCCAAAAACATCTGTTTTGCAACTTCTGACTAAAGGTTTGAGAGAGCTGGTGTAGATTTATGAAATTAATTAGTTATTATAGCTCATGCACAAACTAGATTACAGAAACACCAATCTGCAAATAAATAAACTGTCACTAATAGCTTCTGGTCATATAGAAAGGTTGACCTTGGTGCCCCAATATTGCTGCATTTCAGCAATTCTTAAATTGTCTGCATTGAATATACATAAAGTGACCAGTGATTGTTGTTAACAGTTTGGAGCTTTAGAGAGAGTTTTGGCACAAATATTGGGAAAAGGAATAAGCACCACTGAAGAATCAAGTACTAATGTGCAGTCTGTATGCTACAATGCATATCACTTTTCCTTCTTTTTCATAGTTCAGGAAGATTTTAGAATTTTTGAACTAAATATCTTGTAGAATGAGCACGAACCTAAAGATATCAATCATGCAATATATAAGTGTAATTTGATGACAATCAAAAAATTACTTGACAGAAATCAACTTACAAAGGCTTACAGTAATTTCATATAAGCATGAAGTACTTAAAACCATGAAGCAGCCAGAAGCCAATGAGGAATGAGGAAAAATAGTCTTAATGAAGCTACCCTACATACCCTTTATCACCACCAAAGTACAAAAACAATAAGAATATCAATGGAGACTAGAAATTGGATAATAGATAAAACTGAAAACAGACTAAAGAGAAAAAAATGAAACCAGTTAGTCAGTGTTGCAAAGTGAGATTCATCATTAACCTCATTGCCATTATACAAGTGTTGCAGTGGTGATAATTGGTTTGGCTTGTAAGTAACTGGTGTGGCAGGAGGCTGGAATCCTTACCTGGCCAGGACGCCCAGAGTGTGGAAGGACCAGGGGAGAGAGTATTTGTGGGGACAGTTTCTCCCCCAAGCCAATAGAAAGCAGTCCCCTTGGGTTCCAGTGGGGCATCGGGTTATGAGCATGGGAGCTCAACCCTGTTGGAACCCATGGCCACTGACAGGGGATGCATGGACCTTCCCAGGGCCTTATTTGGTCATGGTTCCGCCACACCCAGTAGTGTGGCCAGAAGAAGCTCGTTGGGCACCTGGAGTCTGTCCAGGTGCCCTATAAAAATGAGCCGCCTTACTCCATAAGTTGGCCAGAGTTGGAAGGAAGTTGATAGAAATCCTGAAGAAGAGTGGAGGTGGATGGACTGATGGCAAGGAAGGAAATGGACTGTGTATTATGGTGTTGGTAATTGGTGCACTTAGACTGTAAATAAACACAAGCTTGGAGTTGGTGATTATGTTTAGCCTGGAAAATGATAGGCTAGTCTTAATTTACTAGGTGTTTTTTCATTTTATCCAACTAAGAAGTGGAAGGTTATTATTTATTTACTTTTTTCTTGCTTACATTTGGTTAAAAATAATGTACAGATATTTTAGATGAGTTTCAAGATGGCGCTCTTTTCTCAGAGATCATTTCAATGCATCTATTAGATTGAGTAGACAGTGGTATACTATTAATCATTCCTCAGCTTTTGTTGCAGGGAAAACTACTGTATGTGCAAACTGTATAAAAGTACACATTTAAAATTATTTTTCGCACCAAAAAGTCTGACAGACTAGGACACACTACTCTTACCCTCCAAGAACAGCAGCCTAATATTAAATATGATGAGAGATATTAAAATACATGGTATAAATCACATGAGATTCTACACTAAGAAAGGTAGTTTTTTAGTCATTGTTCTACTGCCATTGCAGATTTTCTGACCATTAAGAAACTTTGCAATTGATTGATTTTAAAATAAATCATCTATGAGGGGGTACTGAATAATTCCCTGAATCATTAAAAAAAGACTTGTACAATTTTCAATAATTTAATTTTAGCCACCATCAAAATACTCCTGTTGAGATACAATACATTTGTTCCAGCACTTCTTCCATTCTTGTAGACATTTCATATACTCATCTTTTTTCCATGTCTGGAGCCTCCTGTAATTTCTTTCTGGATTTCTTTCACGGTAGCATATCATTTCCCTTCAGTCTCAATTTTAATTTTGGGAACAGAAAGAAGTCACATGGAGCATGATCTGGTGAATTATGAATGTGCAAAGGAAAATTACGTTGTTTTTGGTCAAAAGCTCTTTGACTGACAATGCGGTGTGTATAGTGTGCACTGTCATGGTCAAGTGGTGTGTGCAGGCACGCTGTCATGGTGCGAAATCTATTTTTGCATGTGCCACTGCTCCAGACTTTCCTGGCGCTTTTCTGAATGCACCTCAACAGAAAAATGTAATATTGCTGATTAACAGTTTGCTAATGGAGAAACGATTTATTAACATGTTTGTCATCTTTCAAGAATATAAACATCATTGTCTTGATGTTTGATATGATTTGAACTACTTGTTTTGGGTTAGAGAAAAAAACATCTTTGAAGTCACATGAATGATTGTGGAATAAATGTTAGAAATATGCACTCAATCAACTCAGCTCAATCTCACTTTGCAGAACAAGTACAGTAATAAGACTGTAGGCATACAATACCTTGCAGAAGAGTCAATAACTACACCTTACTCCCGTGTTTTTGATCAATTCCAGAAACTTTTGGGTCCATCCTTAGAAACAGGTTTTAACATTCATTCTCTTTCTTATATTTTGGAGTGTCTATCCCTTTATATTCCCAGTCATAATCTTAGATTATTATTCCAAGAGCCAAGCACTAAAAACCTGGTGTGGCAGCCTTTTGCTGTTATGCACCAAAACACAGAATAAGTTTACTGATAAAGCTATGCTAGGCTAATACCATGGAACATTTTCAGAAATTCCATAAAACCCACTTCTTTAATGTGTTTTTTTTATAATCCTTTTTTTGTTCTAAAATATAGTAATATGTATTAAAAAATTATATACTTTAAACATTTGTGATTGTTACTAAAGTCTAGACTAGAAAACTGGGAAAGCTATTTCAAGAACCTACTAGGACAATCATCGATGTTTGCTCATGGAAACCTGAACAGAGCAAAGTACTGAAATATCCTTAGAAAATAACTTACTGTGTATTGAGTGCTCTGAACCTCAGAGTAGACAGAAGGTTTACCTTCCAATAAAACAATGTCTCTAAACATAAAACAAATACAAGACTTGACATTTCATTGAGTTTCCCAGACAGATCCCAATCAAACAGTGCTCTTCTGATGGCCTCCATCTAATGTGACTAAGCTTGAGAGGATCTGCAGAGAAAAATGGCAGAAATCCCTAAACCCAGGTTTGTGAAGCTTTTCAGGTAATAACCCAAACAAACTCCAAGACATAATCCCTGCCAAAGATACTGCAATGAGGTACTGAGTAAAAGGTCTGAATACTTGTGTCAATGTGATATCGCAGATTTTTTTTTAAATAAATCTGCAAATATTCCTAAAATTCTCTTTTTGTTTTGCCATTCTGAGGTATTGTGTGTTGTTTGATGAGGGAAAAATGAATTTAAATACTTTTAGCACAAGGCTACAACATACGTAGCAGAATGTAAAAAAGGTGAAGAGGTCTGACTACTTTCTGAATCCACTGTATAGAACTAATTGTGACATTTCTTTCTGTACCCCGTTAAGAAAAGAAACTAAAAGGTTAACTGATAACTGTGGTGTTAGGTGATATCATAGCATGAAAAAACAAACGCCTTAAGGTTTATTTTCTCCAGTATCTGCCATCTGGAGTTTTTATTTTCTTCTCTTCCCTGGCTATTTGATCATAATTTCAAACATACTGTTATATCTATTAGAGACTGAAAATTAATAGTAACTTAAGCTCTATTTCAGGAATCTTCAATTTCCTATTATTTCTTTATCATATTGTGTAAATTTGCATGATTTTATGAATTTGTACTTATGTGTATTATCATTTTTATACTTGTTATTTAAATGTTTTGCTTACCTTCTTATAAAGCACCTTAAGATACATGTTATGCATGAGTATGCACTATATAAATAAAGTGTAGACTCAGCAGAATGAGAAAACTGGAGAAGTTTACTTTAACACCTCACAAATATGAGTAAAGGCAAAGACAAGGCAAGATTAAGATCTCTAATGGAGAGAGCTGGAGGGTAAATAGCAAGAACAGCCTAAAGCGTGAATCATTCTCAGTACCAGACATCTTTTGGCCGTTATAAGAGGAAATGAACTAGCCTGGCAGACTTATATGATAGTTAGCTGGCTTCACTCAAGAGATTCTGTGGACAAATGGCATGTTAGACCTAAAGAAAACAATGTCATGAGTAGTAATTTCTTCCTTGGAAAATGTCTCTAGAAGCAAACAACTTACCACACCAAATGTGACCACAGGATCAAGAGGCTGACGTGCATTTAGCATTCTTCGGCAAGATCTAAGAACACAAATAATTGACCAGCATTGATTTCTGTGTCTTAAGGGTTAGACTAATATAAACTTTTCCAACTTTTCCCATGAAGTAATAGAAAACTATTTTATCATCTATATAGTAAATATTAATTCATCAATCTTCTGTATGATATATGACCATTAAAAAGTGCATCTTTGCCATCCAAGGCATCTTTTAGTCAAAACACAAAATCTGATTTGACTATGATGGGTTAATGGTGGAACTGCTGTAACCTAATGAACCAGAAACAGAATTAGTAATGGACATTTTTTTTCTCTACACAAATAGTGGCCGGGTTCAGATTCCAAAGCCTGGTCACTTAAGAGTATGAAATAGCAGCATCTTTGTGTGCTAAACTACATTTTTTACATTTTGTTTAGTTTAATTATTTCCTTGTGTTAAAAAAAAAAATACTTCACATTATTTTACTTGGTAAACAAGTGCAGCAGATCTGCACCACACTGTTATTTCTTGCTCGTTTATGTTAGCAATCAAAGAAGAGAATTTGCTATACCGTAATTTAAAACCAGTGTGGTTACTTAATTTACTAAAATACAAACCTCATTAATCTGAGAATTTTCTCTTTCAAAATTCTGTTATTAGGGAATATGCTGTGCTTGGTAGCTAATGTAATTTTGGTGTCTGAAACTAAAACAAAGAAAGAAATGAAGTTCATCAAACTTTATTCTGTTGTATTCAAAAACCAAAAGAAGTTGATCTCTTCAAAAAAATTTAAATTTGTTTCAGATTTTTTAAAACTAACTCAAGGAATGGATATCTGAAATATGAGGAGAAAACAGATTACTGCCTGTGTGTCAAAGCTCTTAAAAGTAATTCAAGTGTTTTTTGGTGTACTGATGGTTCATGGGATGCATTGTTGTTGGTCCTGCATTGTACCTCTGCAGCCAGTTGTTGAAGAATGAAGCAGAAGAATGTATAAAGTGGCTGGGGGGCCGTGCATATGCTGTATAAAATATTAGGTTACAAACTACTACATGACAAGGTAGAAATTGAAAGAGAAAACGGATTCATATAATTACCCATTTGCCCATCCATTCTCAAACCATGTTAGTCCAGGCAAGGGTTCAGATCATATCCCAACCCAACTAGATACAAGGCAGGAGCCAAACTTCTAGACCAGGGGTGTCAAACCAGGTTCTGGCAGACTACAGTGGCATCAGGTTTTATTCCAACCATTTTCCTAATTATTAACTAATTATTGCTGCTAATATAATAACTATAAATTCCCTTACATTTAGTTCACTTGTTTTTTAAGATTCATAACATTAAATTCTTTCTTGTTTTCCTAAACCATTACAGAACAATAATTCGATATAAACTGTGGCAACATATGACCAGCTATCTCAGAGGTTTTTAATAAGAAGCCAGCTTTTGAGGTTAATGAAACATGTTATTTAGTGTTTTTGGCTTGTTAATGCTCTCATTCTGCCACACCAGATATTTCTAAAACTGTTAATTTTAATTTATTTCTTAGAGAAGAAACAAATCAATATTTCTTAGACCCTCACTTTTATCTTTTCAAATTGAGATATTTTATGATGGACACACTTATGTCATGATCCTTACATTTCTAACACTTTTGATATAAGTCTGAAGACATATATCTTATTTTGCTATGATTTAGAATTACTTCCCATTATTAGTGTGACCTTTCACGATTGTATATTGTTGTTGTAGCAATGGTATAGCATTACTTCCACTTGATTGGCATGCAAGTCGCTTTATGATATTATATATTGGTGACAATTTAAGTACAGCAGTATGTTTTGTCAACCAAGTTTCAACTACAAAAAAAATTCTTGTGAGTTAGAAAAATTCTAAGACTTTTGGTAATTCTACTGTTTTCCTGATTCATTAGTTTTGTTTTGCGTATTGGGTGTTCTTGTTATGCTCTTCACAGAGGCCAGGATCTTTTTTCACAACCTAATTTTCCAGTCCTTATAAAGTTTCCAATTCTACTGAGTTTTTCCTTCACAATGACAGGTGAAACCTGCATTAAATTGAATGACCCAGATTCAGAAAATGAATGAATGGAGAAAATGTTTGATAATCAAAGATCTCTTTATTGTAGTTTTCTCTTTGCTTTAGCTGATGTTTTATCTAAATTAGATGACATGTTGGCAGAGTTGTTATTGTTTCTGCCTCTTGGATCCAGCATCCTGGGTACAAACCCTGTTCCTGGTCTCTCTCTCTCTTTGTTGTCTGTGCCTTGCAATGGACTGGTGCCCCATACAGGGCTGGTTACTGTCTTCTATCCAGTCCCACCTGCAACCTTAAACTGAATAAGCAGGTTTCAAAATGTTTGGTTAATTTATCATTGAAGAAACTCACACAGACATTGAACTGTGCACATTGTTGCAGACAGCTGCCTGTTTTTTATCGCCAATCGCACGATTGAACCTATCATATTTTTTATTGCTGTGAATCTCATGCATGTGGCAGTGGTGCACTATCTAGAAAGCTTGGTTAAGCAAGGTGTGTATGTTGTGAGGGATTATTTCAATTGAAAAATATGGCCAGATAGAGACCCACTGTCACAGCATCAAAGCCAAGAAAGAACATTTTAAAAATTCTGTCTTGTAAATTATAGCACACCATTCTGGGACAATATCAGTGACTTTGCCGTCTGGTTTTGGAGTGAGATTTTAGAGTTTCTGATTATTTGTTTGCAGGTTTTATAACTTCTGGTTATTTGGTTGCATTCTATGAGGTGGTGGCCTTCCTTTTCTGTTATAATTGATGACTTGATGTACATAATGTGTTGTCTGCAGTGCACATGTACTATGCATCCAGCAAAATCATTAAAGTAACCCTTAAAAGTTTATATTTTAAAAGATCATGTCCATATGTATACCAAAATTAATTTCACATGAATTTAAAACTGCTGATTTTGCTGTGTATGATTTGAATGTCTGTGTAGCCTTGCAGTTTTGGGAGAAATGTCAACATGGACCAAAATATGCATAGGCATTCTAATGTCGCAGTATAGAAGAGAATTTGAAAATATGTAATTAGATATATGACTCATTATAGGGTACCGAACGAAGTACTTAATCTACCATGTTGTATTTGATCATAGATGTTATGGTTTCCTTGTTTTTAACTATAATGTTCAGTGAGGTGACTTGAGTAGCAGATTAGTTTCATCCCAAATGTCTCTTGCTTGTATAATCAGCAATGAGTTGACCGAACAGCAGCAGATAGTCTGTACCCCCACTGGAACACCAAAAGCAGAATTTGCGAATATCATCCTGTAGAAAGCAGTGTCACTTTGTGATAACTGAAAAAGCCACAAATTAATCTATTGGATTATTAATGGATAGATTATGGACAGACAGATGTAGGCTTTTGTAAGGTGCATATAATATATTCTAGAAATATGAATCTGTTCTTCACCTTCAATGAGAGAGACAACATCAAAGACAACTAGGGAAAAAAGATTTGACCAAAAACAATCTTTAGAAATCAATAATAAAATCAGAAAGGGAGCAAGTGAAAATAAGGAGAATACATTTTCAGCACACAAATGCAATCTCACTGTCCCTTTCTACACACAGAGGACCACCAGCCTGTTTAGCTATTAAATTTATAGGTAATCTTTTAGTAACTGTTGCTCTTTCATTCACAACAGAATTATTTCATAGTTGTTATCAGCTGTCAAGTAGCTTCATACTTCAGAAGGTCAGGCATAAGGTGGTTTGCACTGCATGACTCATATTGTCGAGGATGCCATTGCCAGATATTAGCTGCCACCCAACCCAACCGTTTTTTTTAAATTATACAGCTACCACATAATAGTGAGGACAGGGAAATTAAAAGAGGGGGAGCTCACCTAGTCACTTTGAAGCCTTTTACAGTTGAGATCTCCTTGTCTATATAGTGTATAAATGTCTGCCTACTTGCTTTTCGATTGTTGATATAAACTAAAAAAGTGGTTTATTTCACTTTGCTTTAGATGTCTCTGTTATTTGTGATTGTTTGGATTTATACTGCAATTCTGCCTTGGCACATGGTAGCTTACTGAGATTGGTGGGGTGCTGACTTGCCCACAGAAAGCTTCAAAGAGATGTTGACTGTCTGTGATGGTGTGGTTGGGGTGCATGGATCTGCTATAAAGCTATAAAAGCTACAGATGATACCAATGAAGAGTGTGTCCTATCGGATCTTAAAACCATTATTCTGCAGTGTCAGACTCCCAGGTCTGTGAATAATCAATGTGCTCTTGTGAAGAAATACCACTGGATAATATTGCAAATACCACGTACCTGTAGGTTGGCATCACTTCAAACAAGGTGCTGTAACCCTGCCTTCTTCTGTATAACACACCCGTTTCTATTAGAAAATGACATATGCCATCATTAACTTTTATTGGAATTTTGTTTAAAATCTTTACTGACAAAGATTAATAAAGGGAATCATCTTTCTTCTGATGTCCTCCTACTTATTCCACAAAGAGCATTTTAAATCACTAAATCTTATTGTTTATAAAAGGAATTACTCAACAACTGAGATGAAAAACATAATTAGAATTGTTAAATTATTTCAGAGTGAGCATCACAATATAAGGAAAGCTGAATATATTTGCAAGGATTAAAAGTTAGTAAACATAATTTCTGTTCTTATGTGGAATTTATGAAGTCAACCCTTAAGCTTGCTGATATTTTAAACTGATTAGCACACTGATGTCCTATCAGTATTATACAGTAAATTTTGCATTTTCAAAGGGAAAACAATAACATCAAACTATCTCAATTGGTTTTAGCATTTTCATTATTTATTGTAAGCATTTCAGTCTCTGTTGAATTTAAATTGGACAATACTGTTCACCATTTTCTGTAATGGTGTTTTTTTATGGAATTTTAAACCTACATTTTGTATCCGGGTACATCTGTTTTACATGAGATGCATAAAATGACAGGGCTTAGACAGCTACTGCATCCAGTGACAAAGATTACTGTCAGCCATACTCATCAGTTAATTCATCATTGGCAGTGGTCCATTCCATTTGCCAGTAACTTAGCAACAGCCAATCTGAACCCGACCCATGCACCATGTGACACAATAGTACAGTAGTCCTCAGAATACCTTAACATAAAAACAAGTCGATAATTTCAACTTTCCATTTTTATTGTGTTAACATAAAATAGTTGGGATATTACACTGAAACTCATATCTAAGGAATTTGATTCTGCCACCTATTATGCAAAATTGCCAAGCAGTAGTTCCATATAATCAGAGAGCCTGAATAAAAAATACTTGCTTTGGATATTTGTTTTTTTCTGTTTCAAGATGCATTAATATCAGTAACTGTAATAAAAATACTAATTTTTATCCATCTCTTCACCCAATACAAAGCTGACTCTCAGTGTTAGTGTTCAGGTGTTATAAACACACTATAAAGGAACTGACCTTTTGCACTATCCCTTGCCTGCAATATTTTTAGACTTGTACTTTCATTTAAATAACTGATTTCAGCTCATGTTTGTATCGATTAAAAAGAGAGCAATGCCTAGTATGTGGATAGTTGTGTTTTTAGTGGCACACACTATTTACTAACAGTTGTACCCGAATCCAGTGGTACAGCACATTAGTAGCCTCCTGCAAGTCTAAATGATTAGTGTAATTGACAAAAGGACCACTGCAAGCTTTACATTATCCAGCTTTATTAAGCTGAGTTTCTCTGGTGCATGACACCCTAGACTAAAAGGGACACAATTTATAAACATGCTCAATATAAACATCATGTGTCTTATGCATATTTATTTTTAATATGTACATATCTATCCATTCCCTGACCTCATTAGTTAATAAATCCAAACTATATATCTTAGATATAATGCTTTTAGGTGAAGACAAACATGGCATAAAGATAAAAGAGTCTGAATGAGGATTATAATAACCCCAAACAGAAAACAGATCTCGGGGACATGACAAGCACACAAACAGCCGAGTGATTAAAGTAACAGAAATGAAGTGTTATTTTCCATTCTCTTCTTTCATGACATTGTAATGTTACCGCGCACAACTTTATCTTGCATGAAAAGGTGAAGTCATGAGTGATTTCTCCAATTTAAAAGCACTCAACCCTCACAGTACTAGAAATGAATATTTTGCATATATTCATGCAACAATGATTCAATTTAAGAATATTATTTGCAAACACTGCTTGAATTCTTCATGGCATTAATAACAAATTGCGGGTAATATTGCCTCAATAAAAAATGTATTTATTCTGACATATTTTAAATACACCAGCGAAATTAATTAAAAAGTAAACAGAAAAAAACAGCAGAAGCTGCTGAAGGCATCTGCATCCTTACATCAGCTTATAATGACCTAATTTTAATACTAATGAAACGCTCACTAAAAATCTAATCATATGGCCATTTTTTTAACCTTTCTAAAATATTACTTTGTAAAATGGAAAGCAACAACCTTCATAACTGAACTACAGTATTTACATATGGCTTAATAAGTGGAAAAGAATAAGCGTAATGTTCAAAGCAATATGCAGCACTTCATTATGCTGTTACTTTGATTTTCATGGGAGTTTTGTTACTTTTAATGAAATCCTAAAAGCTATAAAAATATATATAAAAAATAAATTTATAAAGATAGCAAAATTCTCAAATGTTAACCAAAAATTAGCAATTAATATATATTTTAATATATATAAAACATATGAATAATATTGTGGTTCTGTGCCACTGTGGTTAATGTAATTCCTGTACTTTGATGGCTTTCTTCTCGTACTGCGGTGCATGTTATATAGATTGAAGACACCAAACTGTCCTGATGAGAATGAGTGAAGAGTGTGTATGGACTAGGCGTAACTCCATCTCAGGGGATTGGACTAGGTGTCTTTCAAAGTCAAGTCATATTCATTCTCACCAAGCCAATGTAGAATCACCAATTAACCTAATACACCTCTTTGGAATTCAAGAGTAAACCGAGAAACCAGAGGAAAATGCAGACAGCGTGTGAACATGCAAATTCCACACAAAAAATAACCATGTACAGGATTCAAAGACAAAGACTGGAAGCAACAACATACTTGGGTTTGATTTTTTGAAAAATAAAGAGAAAAGATTCAGGTTTTGTGTTTATTTTCTCACATACTGTATGTGTATGATCTGTTTTTTACAGTGCATAAGTTTACAGATTAAGCAGGATTTGACAGTCATATTTGTTACAGGGGTTACAGGTCAAACAGGCAATAGGAACAGTTCCTGCTTTGGTCCTGCTTTGTATTCGGGGTCATTTGGCAACAAAACCCACTAATGTGTCCTGTGTGGCATCCTGGCTTCTTCATAAAGACATTGTCTAGAGCCTTTTACCTCATTTAGTGCTCACTAACTATAGAAGAAACTTTCCCATCTCTTTTTATTATCCATCACACATTTACTACCCCCTCTATGTCTTACAGAATATCTTCAGTATGAAGCAACATGTACACAACGGCCTTAGAAAAAGGCTAATTGTCTCCTGCTTTGCATGATTTCTTCTAGGATGGACCATTAAGTAATCAAAAAAAAAGAGTAAGAGAGTTGCAAACAGTGCCAGTAACTGGTTGTCTGCTAAGCCATATGAAGTACTGTATAGATAACTAAAGGCTGGAGCAGAAGAGGCAGTATAGCAACTTTTAACATAAGAATGGTCTAAGAAAGAACAGTTAAAGAATGAATACAGGTGTTGTACAATGCATTGTGGAAAAGAAAACCTTCAAGTAATACCTTGGAAACAAATTCTTTAGGGACAGTAGTTTAAGAGGAGCTTGCAGTAGGCCATCATTGATGCAGAGTATCACAGGTTAGCCCAAAAAGTCTTTTGCAGGGGGCAGGGATTTAAATTTAAGAGGGCTTGGGGCTGTAGTGTTTCCAAAATTCACCAGTTGCGTGTTCATAGTGTGATATGAATAATACAAGAGACATCCAAAAAGGTAAACACCCTTGGAGTTAAGGTTTAAGTACTAGTTGTTAACAAATTGAGTCTAAAGTTAAAAGGGAAACAGGTGAAAAGACTTTACTGGAATAGGATTAATCTAGCTAGAGGCCACAGGAAGACAAGGAAGGGAGTGTAGATAAGTTGTTATTTATGTATTTTCATATGTTTGGGAGATGATTTCTGTGATTTATTTCCTTTTGTAGTTTTATTTAACAGAGTTTATTTTGCACTTACACAGTGTTGTTTAGAGGTATTACATGACCATGATTGTCACCATGATGACATTACTGAAGTAGCAATATACGGCAGAGGTGGGTAGTAACAAGTTAAATTTACTTGAGTAACTTTTTTAAAAAATTGTACTTCTACAAGTAGTTTTACTGCACCATACTTTTTACTTTTACTTGAGTACATTTGTGAAGAAGAAATTCTACTCTTACTCCGCTACATTGGGCAACACTCGACTCGTTACTTTTTTCCATTTACACATTATATACGCTATATTTTAGTTGGAGAGAAGTTGCCAGTGGATCTACTGCATGACTGTTTCACCAATCAGACGTAGCAACAATAATCACATGACTCTGTTTGACTAATCAGACATAGCCATGCAGTCACATGACCACACACAAACTTCCTGCATCTGAAGCCTGTGAGAGACTGTCATACAGGGCTCCTGATCACTGCTAAACGGTCACAGCTTCACTGCAGGAACCTTGACAGCCAACTCCTGCTGAAGCTTAAACATCACTTCACTGAATGAAGAACAAGCACGTTTTAACCAAAAATGCACAGACACAGACAGTAATGTTAAAGTGAGACTTCTTGTACGTGCAGAAGCTGCCTTGTTCTAATGTTATTTTCTATTATCTGTGCTATTTGGAGGGCAAGTGAATATGCAGCATTATACTGTCAGTGTACAGTAAGTACTGAAGTAGTTTGCACTGTTCAAACATACATGTTACCTACTGTAGGTATTGGCTTCAAAAGCTTTGTTGTGAAAAACTGAGATTTGGAACTTTGTGTTATTTGTGCATCTTCATTTTATAAAGATGTTATTTATTTTTACTCATTTTTTATTTTGTTATTTGGAAATAGCTAAATTCACACATTATTTTATATTTTTGTCTGTCTTATTACATTTCTAAAAAATAAATCATTTATTATGATCAAACAGTTACTCATTACTTGAGTAGTCTTTTCACCAAATACTTTTTTATTCTTACTTGAGTAATTTTTTGGATGACTACTTTTTACTTCTACTTGAGTAATATTATTTTGAAGTAACGCTACTCTTATTTGAGTACAATTTTTGGCTACTCTACCCACCTCTAAAATACGGTATACACACAATGGTTACATCATCCACTTTCCTTTGATGGATAAAACTATTGTCAAAGTTCTTCTGTATTGTACCTATTTTCTTATTCAAGTAGGCCTTAGTGCTAGGTTTGTCTCTTCTGGTTTCAGGTTCCTTTTGCTCCTTACTTCTGGTTAACATCTTGCCCCTTTCATTTTGATTCCTGTCTTTTTCTGAACGGATGCACATTTAAAACGACAACATGTCATTAACAAAATAATAAACAAAATTAACAGAAATAACCGAGCATAAACAATAATAAAACTGAAAATACACAAAAATCCTTGCTGTGACATAATAAGAGTATTTCTTAGTTGAACCTGACAGGGAGTCATACATAGGTGTCGTTATGATTTTGAACCATTGCTGCTTGGAACCTTGTAGTTAGGCTAAAAACTAGCTAATTAGTTCATGCTCTTCTTTCTCACACTGAATAGGTAAAGTAAACTTATGAGTTAAAAAAAAAAAAATGATTACTCACCTTACAGACTAAAAGACCACAATAACCTTCAAAAATGTTTAAAAGCAGGAGTAGAAAAAAAAATTCTGAAGATATAAAATAATTTTGTTAGGTTTGTACATACATGCATATATCTCTTGCATTATCGATAAATTGTTTTATGTTCTTTATTTAAGTCACCACTGTGACCCAGGGTTACAAAAAAGTAACCATCTGTCTTATGTGTCCTAAAAGGCATATAAAAGAGGTTGGCATCAACAAGGGCTTGAGGTGGTGGAAACATCCACTTCAGTACTCCCAACATTTCAAGGTTCAAGTTCCAGGTTTTTTTACTTAGTCTTGTTATACAAGTATATATGAAATTTGCCTTCTCAGTTGCAGCCAATAATAAACAGAAAGAAATAAAACAAACAATAGCGACAGGACAGTAACTTACACAGATAAATTCTGTAAAATCTTTACATCATTTGATTTTTTACAAATCTTTACATCATTAAATTCTGTAAAATCTTTACATCATTTGATTTTTTGTAAAAAACAGCTTCTACCAGTTTAGTGGTACATTTTACCTAAAATGGGTGCATGGTTCAAAGAAAAACTCCATAATTCTTGATATGTTGGAGGCAGCCAGTCAACCTGGCTAAACCCAAAAAATTGCTGTTAAACCATCAGAGAGATTTTTATTAAAGTCAGTTATTCTCAGAAAGAATACAAACCTGTCACCCCCTCATTATAAGGAGAAATCAAAGGTGGCTATGCAGCTATTTGGATATGATCACAAAAGTTCATGAATCAAAACTCTTCTCTTCTATGTGCAAACTTGAAAGCACTGCAACCTCTGTTTTTTCAATTAAGATGTTAGATTTGTGGACTTTGCCATTTCTCCCACAATTCAAAGATATATCTTAGAATTGCCCTGTTGTTACAGAGCATGGCTGAGATATCTGGCTCCTGTCTTGAACCCACTGATTATCCTGTTTTCTGTGAGCCCGATTTAAATTAAAGTTAAAATGAGAAGGACGGCTTAGCAAGTTATTTTCATTATTCCTCTTGGATCTGCTTTAAATCTTTTATATACTAGAATTATTTTTATATTTCTATTTAAGATTTAGTGTATATATACAGGAATTAAATGCTGAAAATGTTAATATTTTAATATTTGTCCAGTTCCAATACTTGCAGTAAATCAGTCTATTTGTCTCCTGTGCAGTATGCAATCACCATCCTACACTATCAAATGTTTTGAAAAGTAAATACAGGCATCTTCTGAAGAGCATTATAATTATCAAGACCTTGCTAAATTTGCTTCATGATAAAGTCAAGTATAATAAAATGTAAATTACATCCTAATTGTTTGTCTTTACAAACATTGTTTACTATTGTAAAATAATACAATGAAACATCCATGGAGTGTTTGCAGCTTTACAATAATAACTTCTGTTAAACACAATAGCTCTGGATTCCATTTAAATTATTCCAGCTGTGTAAAAATAATATAGAGAGCACAGCAAGCGATCTCAGTGTTTTAAACAGGCATCTCTATTGACTTGAATATTTTTCATTTCTCTGTAAAATAAGGTGTAACTTATTTTATCTACATATTATTCAGTGTGAAATTTGTGCAAAATAATCTGGAAAAGTTAAAATGTTTCTCATGCATTAAATACTCTCTATATATAAAAGGAGGAACAGTGACACAGTAGTTGGCACTGCCACCTCAAAGCTTAAAAGTCCTGAGTTCGGCTCTCAGCCTAGTCATTGTAGACTTTGACCATCCATCCTGTCCTTTCCAGTTTTCCTTCAAATTCTCTTGGTTTACCTCTATCATTAAAGCTTTAGGACACTTTAAATATTGCCAAAGTGTGTGCAAGAGTGTGTTAAGTGTACTGCTGGGATTTGTTTCCTGCTTTGCACCTAGTACTGGCAGAAATATACACATATTATGAGGCATGATCCACCAGAAAAAGGTTTCAAGGGTGAGGGACCCACCAGGATATCACATGACATAGTTAAATTCCACATTAGATCTCCTTGCCGAAGAGTAAGCCATGATGGTTGTAGCTGGAAATATCATGCATACGATAACATGGAAGCACAATGAATTTTAGGTGGCAATATGGATTGCCCCGGAGAGGATTAGTTAGAAACATCATTGTAAAACAGAGCTAAAGAGAAAGTGAGGGGCAGGCTGAGCGGAGGCATTCAATGTTCTCAAAGCAATAAAACAGTAGGAGTGGCAACACATTGAGCTTGCTAAAAGCAACATGGATGGGAACATGCTGTCCCTGTAAAATAGAAGATAGATCTGGCCTTTTAAGGGTAATACATATCTTATGGATATAATGTCACCATCCACAAATACCCCACCCTGTCTTGGCTTTCTGACTATCTGGTCTCCCTATTCTCTAACCCATCCTCTCCTTTACCTCTTTGAATATGAGGCCCTCTGTCCCTAAACTAGGCCCTGTTATTGTATATGCCCTTAGAACATAACATCAGATGGAAGGTTTTCTGAGTAATTGTTAAAAGTGTCATTCATGCACACCTAATATCTACAATGAAGATCTACAGATTGGTGGACAATTGTCCACTTTTCTCTCCTGTGCTCTTCTGGGCATTGTCCCACTTAAGGATCTCTTATCTTAGTTGAGGATTGTGTATGTGGTGATAATCTAAGTTTGTTCTTCCATCTATTTCTTCTGTTTTCATCCAGCTAGAGATCAGACCTAAAATGTGTTATCCCATGGTCCTCCCCTTTGCTATGTTGCCCTCTATCTGATTTTCTCATTTATTTTCTACCTGTTCTAAACCTGTTTAGACCCTAACCTGTTTAAACCCTAATATTATTGAAGTTCACATTTTGTAATTAAAAAAACTAATGAAAGGGGAAAGTTTACAAAACTGTATATGAAACAAAACACTGCTGTTTCGCTCATCACTATCTATCAAATAATAACTCAACTGCAAAACAAAATACAAGAATGTCAAATGATCAAGTTTAACTACACATACAGAATTTAGTGTTTTGAGAGATGGAGATGTTCTTTTTGAAGAAGCAGTACATGAGATTTGCTGCATCACCAGTACATTTCTTTTTATAGAGTTGGCGTCACATTATGTTACACCTAATGTTTTTGCTTCCTCTATTCTAATTTGCTTGAAAAATAAAAATAATACCAAGCAGGGGGTACATTTAAAATTTTTGTTTTAGTTAATTAAGTCATTACAAAATAGAGTAATCCTACTACTAAACCCTGTACCCGAAATAATATGTTTGCAAAATTAGTGAACAATATTACTAATTTCTATTCTCTCTTCTATATTTTAAGATGACACTGAACAAGACTCAAAGTGTATAGATGGCATCACTAACCATTGAAAAATGATCATTTAAGTACTCAAAAAGACTGAGATCTCCTTTGAATCGGTCCACTAAGAATCCAAAGACAGACAGAATCTGTGTATATATCAGGGAGGGAAGAAAAGGAAAATGCCAGTTCAGAGTGAGTCAAGAACACTATATTCTCCACATAGTTCAGGGAAATTAATGTTTTGTGGATCAACTCAAACAGTATACTCCATAGAAGTGTCCACTGGTTTGCATTGTAGTTGAAATTTCTTGTCACTAAATATTACCCACTAATGCCTTTAGTAATTATCATACTTGATTAATCTATTTCAGGATCATGAAGGCTGAAACCTTATCCAAGCTTCAAGGAAGACACCAACCCTGGAAGGAGTGTCAGTGTTGAAATAAAATGTGTACTACTCACAGGAAAAATAGCAACTGAAATAATAAAGGACCAGGAGAAGAGAAATAGTTAAAGATTTAAAGATCAAAGCCAAGGTTAAGACAAACAATAAAGCAGTAATAAGGCCAAAAGCCCGATATAAAATGAAGTCAAGAGATGTGCCAATAGATGAAAACCAAAGAATAAAGACACATGAAGTTCAAATAGAGTAATTGTTATTTGGTTGTTACCCACAATTTCAGATGGAGATATATCATCAGGGGTTGACTTTTTATCCCGTCATAGTGAATTTCTGGGTACAAGCACAGGTAATAATTAAGCAAAACTCTGCAAAATAGTAGCACCCAAAAGCACCAAAATGGCACCTGAAACTTATACATACACACACACACACACACACACATATATATATATTACGTCTTCCCCGTAATCCCCACAGGCACAGCACAGTCCCAAGCACAAATATACCAAATAAAACACACAACAAAGCACTCTTTTCTTCCTCCACCACTCCTCTCAGGCAACCTCATCCTCCTCCTCCCATTTCTGGCTCCCCAAGTGGTGGCTGCTGGCCCCTTTTATAGTTCACCGGAAGTGCTACAAATGTTTGATTGCCAAGTTCCGGCTGGTCTTCTGGGTATGCTGAAAACACTGCCCACAAGGGCTCAGGAGTTCCAGCTGCAGCCTGCACTGGCGGTGCCTGTGGTACCGAACAGGGCTGCACTCAACTCCAATTCCCATGGAGCCCTGTGGGAAACCGAGGGACCGCCCCACCCCGGGGGGGGGGGGGCCATCTAGCAACTAGGGGGAGGTATTGCACCGTCCAGGGCTGCTCCCCCTGAGCATATAACGAAGCGGTGTCTCAGCCGGTCATGGACCCAGGCTGTTTGCCACATTACAGCACTCCATCACTCTCCTTCTTGGTCAAATAGCCCTTACACAGCCGGGAGGTGTGTTTGGGGTCATTGTCCTGTTGAAAAATAAATGATCGTCCAACTAACCTGACTTCTGCACAACACAACTGCTGGTCCCAACCCCATTGATAAAGCAAGAAATTCCACTAAATAACCCTGATAAGGCACACCTGTGAAGTGAAAACCATTTCAGGTGACTACCTGTTGAAGCTCATCGAGAGAATGCCAAGAGTGTGCAAAGCAGTAATCAGAGCAAAGGGTGGCTATTTTGAAGAAACTAGAATATAAAACATATTTTCAGTTATTTCACCTTTTTTTGTTAAGTACATAACTACACATGTGTTCATTTATAGTTTTGATGCCTTCAGTCATGAAAATAAAGAAAACACATTGAATGAGGAGGTGTGTCCAAACTTTTGGCCTGCACTGTATATATATATATATATATATACACTATATATATAATCCAACGTCTGTCTGCCTGTCTGTCAGCTTTTCACAAGAGAACTACTTAATGGATTTAGATCAGGTTTTTTTCTAGAATTTGCTTGAACATTTGCTTGTACCGATTTATTCGTCTTTATTCAATCTGAGAGAGAGGCTGCGGGCCGAGGGGAGGGGAGCAGGGCCCTCCTCACTCACACGCCTGCCTCCATTCGAGTTGGTCTACCTCTCGCCACATGTTACAGCGTTTCTTGCCTCCGCTTAGCTAGTGATACCTATTTGTTCAACAGACATTATCATCAACAGATTGTTAAGGAGTAATGTTTGACCTTTTTAAGAGAGAGCTCATAGCTACATGTGTTTTAGAGGGTAGCTGCTGATTGCCAGACATATCAGGGCCACGTGCTTTTCTCCCCACGCGGAGGATGCTCTACCGTCAGAACTGAACACGATCAGATGCAGTGCCAATGTTTGATGTTGGAGCGTACCCTTCTTCCTCTTGGGCAGAATTACTTTTTTTTTTTAATTTATTTTCAGTTTGTCCTGTTTCACTACTATGTGGGAAGAGCCGTGGGGGACAGCTAGTTATAAATAAATTTAGATGTCATAATTGCAAAAGAAGAATAGAAACTTATGTTCAATTTGGATTTCTCAAAGATGAAAACTCAAACTGAGCTAAAAAAGAAATAAATAATGCATGAGAAAATAAATAAACAATTAAATCTGGAAATGCTCGCATAACAAACTGTACATACTGTAATACTACACACTATTTGTGACATTAATTTTCACCATTCGGCACAATTAACATTATGTCTGGAAACATCAAAACAACGAAAATTACATCTAGAATTGTATGTAATTTGCGTAATTTATTACATCATTGAGCTTGTATCTGCTATGTAAACTGAATTCAGTCTTTCTCTCCACCAGTATAGTAACCAAAAGCATACATTTATGCTTCATAGACTAATGACACTTTTTAATCTTTAACGCTTCTTCTCTCATTCTAGTGAATAATTCATTTAAACCTATTATTATTAGAAATCGGTAAATTATTTGGTACTCAGCAGCTCAATTGTATTGAAAACAGTTAACCAAATAAGTCCAGAGGACACAAATTTGCAATAGAACATGACATGACAATATTTAAAGAAACAGTAATTAAGATATTGTTCACTCTTTATTACTTTGGATACATTGCTCTGTAGAGGTATAATATATAAAAAATGCTGATGCTTAGAAAGATTAAAGCTATGCTGCTTTTCAATATGAGCTTGCTGGAGATACTTTCAAAACATAAAGCCTATGAAATAATAAACTAATATTTTGTGAGCTTTGCATCAACAGAATGTCTTTTAAGATGACTCTGGGTTTTATATCTCCAAGACATGTAGAGGACTTAAGGGGCGAAAGTGACTTGCTTAAGGTGAATCAAAGGATTTGAAATGAGGACCTCTTGGCATCAAAATCTTTTATTTAATCAAAGGAGGATTTTATCTTGAAGCTGAAGAAATGGTTTATTGTTATTATTACATTATATGACTGAATATAAATGTCAGAATTTAATCAAGAATATACACTTTGATATAGACTTTATAATGACAATATATTACAAAGCAATGGTGCAGAACCTCACAAAGACAATCAAATATATAAAAATTTGCAAATCCAAGATAAAATGACTAAGCCTTATAATAATGAACCAAAAAGGAGGGCAGTATTGTACATCTGCTTTAAACTGCATGCCTTCAGTTACATGTTTCCAACAAACACTTTGATTGGTTTTGAACTTCTTCAGGTTGTCTTTTCCACATTCTACTTTCCTCATCTTTATCTGCAGCTCCTTTGTTGTCTCGACTCCACTTCGCTTGTCACTTTTTATTGCTTTCTCCTGTTATATAGCACCTCTCTTTAATAACCTCTCATTTTGTCATTCTTTGTCTGCTGCAATACACAGCACCATATTTAATAAAGTGCAATTTTACAGTTTGAAAAGGAAAAAATACATTTTTTTTCCACTGGAGTGGATTGGCAGTATTTTGTACCATTGGCATTTTAGTTAAGTAACAGTTTTGTTCCTCCTGGGTCAAGTTTACGCTATTTTGTTTCTTTATGTTATGAGTAATCTTTTCACTGCTTCTGACTCTTGTAGTTAGATGGCTATAAATTCACTTTCTATAGAAAAGAAATAAACCAAGAAAAGATACAGGGAGCTGGTTACACTATTGGATTTAGGTGGCATTTTGGCCAGGGGAATGCAAAATTCACCCCCTGGGAACTGAGAAATTGAGCTCTTGAGATTTACAGCACTTGTCCAACCAGATTTTATTTCTTTATAAAAATAAATAAAGAAATAAATAAATTGTCACACACATGCACTTGGGAGACAGTTTATGGGCTTGAATAAGTGTATGTTCCTGCCAGACCAGGGGTTGGTGCTGCCCTCTAACTCTTTCTCCTCTTTCCCTGCAGACCAGCCAATGAAAGCTCATCCTAAAGCCACTTTAGAAGACAGCTGACATCCTTCTGATGTCATTTCTGGCTCCCAGAATACCATTTGCCCATTACATCACTTCCTGTCTACCGAATATGTATGGCAGCCATTTTTGTGTTTTCCTCAGTTCTGTTTTGAGCTCATGTCTGTAAAGACCAACCTTATTTCAAATATATGGTGGGGATCCCCAAACCTTTCACGTGTTTAGTAATGAATAAAAAAAATGCACAGGGTGTGTTAAACACAGGAAGTACACAAGAACAAAAAACAATAATCCTACTGCTCTTTAGATTTCCTGTAGTGGTTTTGTTTCTGACCATCAAGTGGGTCAAGCTCACCATATGTCCCACTAACATGTTGTACCTTTCACTATTGTCTTAAATGTGTTTATACACTTCAGAATTGTAATTTGTACTTTTTTTATTTCATAATGTGTTATGATTTTTAGCATTGTCTTTTCACAGTCGCAGCCATACTGTTTTTGGCAATGATCCCTGTAGCCAGGCGTGTCATTCTAAAACACTGTTGACACATGATATCATCATGCTGCAGTTATTTCTGATGATGGCAAGATGATGCTTAAGAACTCATTACTCTGATTTTTGTCTCTCATTGTGAATTTCTAATTATTAGCTTTCTTGCATCTTTTTACAAATTTAGACCCTTGCCTGTCCACTTACTACTTGCCAACCTTGTCATTAAAGAAAGTACTCTGTTTCTCTGTCTTGTCTTAAATAAAGTCCTTGGAAATTGCTATTCTACTCTACTCTGTGCCTCTCCTGGATGTCCGAGTTTCTCACCCTATCTCTAATGGAGAGCCCAGCCACCCTGCAGTAATAACTCATTTCGGCCCCTTGCACACCCTTTCAGTCATTACCCAAAGTTCACGACCATAGGTGAGGATAGGGATATAAATCAATTGGTAAATTGAGAGCTTCGCCCCTGACTCTGCTTCTTCTTCACCACTATAGATCAGTCCACCTTTTTCCTAATGAGGACCACGGTCTCAGATTTGGAGGTGCTGGTCCTAATCCCTTCCACTTCATACTTCATCGCAATGCTTGCTGGAGTTTCCAGCATGATGAAGCCAACAGGACCATGTGATTTGCAAAAAGCAATGACTCGATTCTAAGGTCACCAACCTGGACCCCCTCTCCTCCCCGGCTGCACCTTGACATCCTGTCCATGAAAATGACAAACAGGACAGGAGATAAAGCACAGCCCTGGCTGAGTCTCACACTCACTGGAAACAGTGCTGTTGTTTTTCCAAGTATACAGACACAGCTCTAATTGTGATTATACAGGGACTGAATAGACCTTATTAGGGCCCCAGAACACCATACTCTCTCAGCACCCCCAACAGAATCCCTTGAGGAACACGGTCATACACATTCTCTAAGTCCACAAAACACATGTACACCAATTGGGCATATTCTCATGCCTACTTCACAATCCCGTCCACCATTCCATAAGCATGGATGGAATCCATATTGTTTCTTCTGGATCTGAGGTTCCACATCTGGGTGGAGTCTCCTTTCTAGTACCCTAACATAAGCTTTATCAGGAAGGTTGAGTAGTGTGATCCCCCGATAACTGGTGCACACCCTCTTGTCTACCTTTTTAAAATTGGGGACTACCACCACAGTCTGCCATTCTAGAAGCACAGCTCCTGATAACCACACAGCATTAGAAATGCATGTTAGCCATGACAGCCCTACAATGTCCTTAGACTTCTGCATTTTTGGGCAGATTTCATCCACCCCGGCACCTTGCCACTGCTTACTTAGTGACCTCGCTTAGGGAAAATGGCATTGATCCCCAATCAGCTCTGGCTCTGCCTCCTTCACAGAGGGCATTTGCTACTTGATTGACATACAGGGTGGCCAGTCTGAGGTCTCTTTTCTTCTGACATAAATGGTCATCCCGCACGCACGATCAAACGCACGAGCTACTGCAAAACTCCAGCTATCTAAGTGATCTAGTTAGCCTTCCAATTTATATCGATTAAAGAAGGGATTTAAAAAAAAATTTGTTGGTTATGGGCTGGGTGTGGAATTGGACAGGGATTTTTTTTCTCTCACAATGTCACAATCGAAGTGCGTTTGTCTGATCTGTCTATCTATCATTGCTATTCCAAAGAAGAAAAATGTGGAAAGGCACTTTCAAACTGTTCATAAAAACTACGAAACTGACTTCCTTCCGAAAAGCGATCTGAGAAAGAGAAAGGAGAGGAAACTAAAATCGCAGTTAATCGGACAGCCATCATTTTTCACTCGGCTGAATTCAAAAGCAAAGGCAGACACACCAAAGCATCGTTCCAGGTGAGTCACTCGATCATTAAGCATAAGAAGTCCTTCCAAGATGAAGAGATGATAAAAGATGTCTTTGTTGAGGCAGATGGCTAGGGAGAAATTCCTGCTGAGATTTCAAGAACCCTGGCCAGAGAAAAAGGAGTTTCTCCTTGTCATTAAACATGCAGAATACAAGCAACTTAATAACGATCAATGGCCGGTAGACTTGGCATTTTTTTTTCCGATCTGACCAACATGTTGAATGAGCTTAATTTATAGCTGCAAGGAAAAGAGAAAACCATGGTCAATATGATTAGCTCAGTTAATGCTTTCAAATGAAAAATACAATATATGTCCTCAAAGCTGCAGCGCCTTGATTTGGGGAGCATCCAAAACCTCGCGTCAGAGCTGGAGATGCAATGGAAGGCATTTGCACAGCTTGACAGCATATGCTACACAGAACAGATTGAAAATTGTCTGTCAGACTTTATCTAATGGAAAAAAAATAACGATTTGAGTGTTGCTCAATGTAGCGGTGTAAGAGTAGCGTTTCTTCTTCACAAATGTACTCAAGTAAAAGTAAAAAGTATGGTGCAGTAAAACTACTCTTAGAAGTACAATTTTTTAAAAACGTTAATCAAGTAAATGTACCCACCTCTGATACTCAGTATATATATATATATATATGGTGACGATGCGGGTTCTGCTCCATGCTCCCATCTTCTATTTGGGAGCCCTTGAACCCAACACCGTCGATAGTTATAACCGAGATGAGCTATACAGTGAGGCAACAATAGCAAGAGTATGGTACAAAAAGTGCAAAAGTGTTTTTATTTCAACAAAACAACAAAAAAAGTGTTCAATTAAAGTAAAGTGCAGTGGTTCCCGAAAAGTCTTCATTAAATAAATAATCCATTAAAATGAAAGTGACATGTGGAGGTTAAAAAAAAATACAAAAACACAATCCTTTAAAACCCGAGGTTAAAACGTTGCTGGAAGCAGTCCTTTAAAACAATAAGCCCGGTGCTTCTTTTAAACTAGCGTCTCACCTGCTTCTCCTGGCTGGGCTTTGCAGCTGGCGAGACACTCTCTCAGCAGCTGTCCTTTCTTTCCACAACCTCCACAACAAAGGTCTGGAGGCCTCCCGATCCTAGCTTCGGTCTGGCACTCATCCCAGGCCTGAGACTTGGAATCCTTGATATCCAGGACGCTCACACCAAGGACTTCTCCACCAAGCCTCCCGACTCCCACTGCCATCCCGGCCTTACACAGCCAGTCACCAATCACTGGTCACTCCCACTACTCATTCACTCAGCGGGAGCGACCACTACTATACCTCCCAGGTGTTAGCCTAACACCCCAGCTTCCCATACAGCTGCCTGCGAGCGTTCGCTCACTCGCTCGCTCACCCGCACTGGCTCTCTCTCTCTCTCTCTCCTGCATCCTGCTTTCTCCAGCCACCTCCGTCTTTCTTTTTCCTTGTTCTCTTTTTGTTTTTCTCCCTTCCAGCTGACTCGTGCTTCTATATATTGAGGGAGGCCATAGCAGCTGCAGCACATTAGCAGCCCCAGGAACAATCACCGATGTGGGCAGTCCCTCACCTGTGCACTAGGTGAGAAACGCCCACACCGCAGATTGCCCTGAGATCCGCTACAGCCACCACGCCCCCTCGTTAAGTCGCGAGCACGGTGATTATTTATTTAAAAAAAAACTGGCCTTTGCTGAGAGAGCTGTGGACCCATAACACCATATATATATATATTGTCGCAGTAGGGGGCGCTAGCGCTCCCTCGAACCCTCAGGTACCATGCCAAACACCTGGTAAAAGTGCCACAATTATTTGTTTTATTATAATAATAACGTGCACCAAGCACCCTCCACTCCACACTATTCATAAATCAACCACAATAATAATAACAATAACCAATCCTCCACTCCCAGACGCGTTGCCCTCCTACCACCCAGCTGAGCTCACTGTCTGGGCCTTCCCAATCCTTTTATACACCCTGACCCGGAGGTGTTCCTGTCCAATCAGTCCACAATTCCTTATTCCTTCCGGGTCAGGGTAAACAATGCTTTTCCTCACCCCGGAAGCCCGTCGCTCTTCCTGTGACGAACTTCCGAGTCATAGTGCGCAAAAGAGTCCCCTGGCCTCCCGACAGCGACTCCCAGTGGTCCCCAAGGTATCCAGCAGGGCTGTGCATAAAAACTACATAGTCCATGAGGCCCTGCTGGAATTCGGGGCCCGTACATGCTCTCGGGAGAGTTCCTCCTGGCAGCCTGGGGGTGATGGCCGGAATATGTAACCGGCCGTCCATTACAATATATATATATATATATTGTGGACGCTAGGTGTCGCTGTTGCCCCGTTGAACTCACCAGACAGATGTCCAGGACACACGTGTAAAAGCACCAAGAATAATATTTAATTATTTTTCTTAAATATAGTGCACAAAGCACCGCACACTCCACAATTCTCCAATATTAAATAATCACAATAATAATACACAATAATCAAATCCTCCACTCCCAGCAGCTCTGTTCTTCTACCAACCAACTCCAGCTCGCCCTGCAGGGTTTCCCACAGTCCTTTTAAAGTCCATGACCCGGAAGTACTCCTTCTCCAGGTCAAACTCCGCATCGTCCTTTCTCAAGTGTCCCAGAAGTACTGCAGGCTTCCATCCTCGCGACTCCGAAGTACTTCCAGGTTGGAGTAACAATAATAGTCCCCAGGTTCTTGGTGAGCTCACCCTGGCGGCACCCTCGGCACCCAACAGGGCTGAAGAAATGGACTTCATGTCCCATGCCACCCTGCAGGAATCCGGGGAACCATTTCCATCCAGGGGAGTTGCCATCTAGCGTCCCGGGGGATGTAGTGCCCTGAAAAAGCTATTTTTCCTCTTTCTTTTAGTTGAGTGACATCCCAGCCAGCCTGAAAGGCTGGCCGTCCATCACAATATATACTGTGTATGTATATATATATATATATATATATATATAAACATTTTTAATGTAGGTAGATCATTTTGACCTGGTCATTTTAAAAGTAGCTCGCAAGCCGAAGAAGTGTGTTATAGTGTGTGTGGTATGACTTGTACTGTGTGGGGTCAGTGGAGAAGTAATGTTGGTTACTCTTTCTCTTTATTATTTATTTTTTTTTATAAATAATCTATTATTCAGGGATCGGACCAATATTATGTTGTGGTATTTGAATATTTCCACCCATCCATTTACTGAACCTGCCTAAATCAATTCAGTTTTGTAAAAAACAAAATGCATTCCAGTGACATTAGGCCATATGCTGGGCACCCATTAATATTAAGGCACACTTATGCACACACTGGAAATTTGTTATACAGTGGTAAGTTTATATTTGCCAATCAACCTAACATATACTGTACATGTTTAGAAGGCAGTAGGAAAATCAGCATAACTAGAGATAAAACAAAGCCTAAGAGAGAGGAGAGAAGAATTGTATCTATGCTCAGATTTAAACCCAGTATCCCAGAAAGCCGTTACGTTCAGTGCTACAGAATCCCTAATTCCTTAGTATTGCATTTATTTTTTTAGTTTAAAAAAATCCACTAAAGGGTTTCCAGGCATCGTTCAGGCTTAGTCTAAACTCAATAAGGAACCTAAACATCCTTATTTAGCATCTTTTAGATGTAGTGGATTACTTTTTTCCTTACTAATACGTTACATAAATTAATATTTTGACTTATCAGAACATTTAACTTGCTGCTAATTGTCGTTATCTTTGAAAGCAGTAATAAGGATCTTGACTTTGCTTTGAAAACAGGTCATTTTGTTTTCTGCAATTTGATCTTTCAGGATCCATTTAACAGCCAAGTCCAGAAGACATAAGGTCAGAGGTTCCAGGTGACTTTGCCTTGATTTTATCTTTAATCCAATTTATAGAGTAAATGTTGATAGTACCTCATTGCTTTACAAAATCAAACTTCCAGTAAAAAAAATAATTTAGACTAAAAACTTAAAATAGTATTTTTGTCCTACTTATATACAATATGCAATTTCTCTATGTCTCTAAACGTGGCACAGCTTGTATAATCACCATCTGTAGAGCATGACCTTCTTACAGAACACTCTGTGCAGAAAAGAAAACAAAGACAAAAAGTTCTGGCGGATCTGTCCCAAGACTTGGGACCAAAGATGAGTGCACTTGTTATAGATTAAAGGTAAAGATGTAACTGTGTGGCTGAAATTATTATCTGTAACAAAAGCAGAGCAGAAGGTCTGAGGGAAGCTCTGAATAATCAGTTGTATTTTTAAGCAAATAACATATTCATATCTATGGTTTCATGCCGCTTTCAAAAAACTCTTGTCCTTTCTTGAATGCCAGTTAGCCTTTTTCACTGACAAGTTGACTCAATCAATTTATGAACTATTTTGATTTTATTAGTGGCCTATTGCTACAGATGTGTGTCCAGAATAAACATGAATTAGAAGGTGTTTCATTAAGCACAATAGGCAGCAGCTGGTGGCATCGGCTCGGACTACTGCCTAATAGGCTTGGAGACATGAAATTGATTCTCAGCTTTGTGACGGTCTGCAGAGAGTTTCTATGATCTCCCAGTATTCGTGTAGATTTTTACAAAGTACTTTGGTTTCTTTCCACATCCCAAATATGGACATTTTCACTACATGTTACTTTACCACTAAAACTTGAAATAGTGGGTCATATCTACATTACCTCTTTCTAAAAGACCTTGAATCATTCAGTACAGATTAACTGCTAGGTTGGTTCCAGCCAACTATATGAACATAAGAACACCTGAATGGTGACACTGAGGACATTGATTGGTTTCACACTGCTTCATTATTCAGAAGATTAAAACTTATTTGAAGCCATGTTAGTTTAACTGTTTGTGTGAGATTTATTTTTGGTGATACTCACTTTGCATGGAATAGGAATTAAAGATGACAGTGTTCAGATAGATAGTGTGGAAGTTGACCAGGACACAGACAGGCAGACACGTTCATGTCACCCACAAACACGTTTATTT
>JANRMT010062825.1:33024911-33055117 GCA_026402145.1 Polypterus bichir lapradei | reverse complement strand
TATATATATACTATATATATATGTGTATAGCATTATTCCTAAGCCAGATAATTTTGCCAAATTAGCATTATAGATTGTCACATAATGAAGTGCCACCCAGTCCAGTGTTTTTTCTCAAAATCTCGTTTATTGGCTTTACCTGCTGGCAGTCTTACAACTGAATTAAACTGATAGCTGAATGGCCAACATTATAGTGAAGTACCAGTTTCAGCAAACTCAGCTTTAAATGCATTCAGTTCTTTAATTTGTTTTAGTTTTTATTATATTGTACCGTAGAGTAGGCCCATTAACTGTACATGTTTTGCTCTGGACTTGTTATGATTATTTTATGTATTTTATTTTAAGCAGATGTTGGACATTCAAAAGGATTTTTAGGTAATGAGATTACATTTATTTTAACCCATGTTCAAAATATATTTTATTAATACCATTACAGGGTAATGGGCAGTGGATCATTTTTATTCTTTTCTTAAATTATAATCAAATAGCACATGCTAAATATATTTTAATGCCTACTGCACTAAGGTACAACTAATTAAATAACAATTATAGTTTTATTTTTACAGTCTATGAAGCTAACATTGTTTAAACTGAGCAGATACCATGTCATTATCAATAATACTGTGAACATGTTTAGTGCATCATTTATCATGTTGTTCATTCTAATTTTTTATGTAATAATAAATCTGATAGGAAATTATGTGTATAAAATGCCATTATAAATAATATGAAAATAATTACAGATATACTGGCAATAACTCGTGAGTGATTTTATTTTATCTTAATGCAACACTTGTCAGAAGATGAAAGAAGCACAAACAGACAAGATAAATATAAATACACATTTTAAGCTTTTGGTCTTCATTTTAAAGTAAAATACAGGTACTATTTAGGAGTGATATTTATTAATTGTATATGTTTCTTTTCTTTGTCATATCATATAATTTATATAATTATCTAACATATGGATGTTGATATTTTTAGGGCAAATATTGACCAATGTCGGTATTCTGCTTGAAGCAGAACATTTAATTTTATAGAAATAATTTCAGTAAGTTCTGAGCTATTGCACATTTGTCATCATGTCCATTACAAAAAGGCCATAAATATTTATAAGATAACAGGAGTGGTTCTTTAACCTAGAAGATGTGATACTGTTTCCTCTAGTGTAGAATGGCAAAGTAGAACACTTGACACACTTTCAGGGAAGAAGTACCAAACTGAAATATCTCCCTTTCCATGCAGTCTTAACTCTGCTGTTTGATGTGTACTGTTTTGAAAGATGGGCTCCAAATGTAAAATACAAAAACCTCTCAATGCACGGAAATGTTAATTACTATTTTTATCCTGTATTAAAATGAATTAACTAATTATTGTCCTAGTACTAAATATGAAAATAAAGATGTAACAGTATTCTTTTTACATTACAGCATTCTACAAAGGCCATATTTATTCTAATAGACAAATAATGTTGGCAACATTTTAAATTGCCTTCTATTAATTCAATTACATTCAATTCAGTTTAATTTTGTATAGTGTTCTTCTCTTCAATGAGATAAGGCACAGAATGCTGTGATAAATTCTCAAGTGAAATCCAAGTATTAATACTACCAATTATTAACTACATAATGAGTACACATAAAACCACAGATTGTTTAAACACACAGGAAAAACCAAGCAGTTTGAAACTGATTAACATAAATAGAGCTCAGCCATATTGGTCTATTAAGTCACTGTTGAACCATGGACTATGGCCAGTTGACAATGGAGGAGATGAAAACAAAAGCTCATGTCTAAAGCATTCCTGGAGAAAATAGATTTCTGGAGATTGCACGGTCAATTGTAAGAGAGAAACCCAAAGACAGTGAGTGAGACACAATCACAGTTCTGAAGACCACACCTAACTAGCTGCCCAACCACTGCTGGGCACTCTACAATAAAGTCTGTGCTGGACCACCCATTCAGATGGCAGAATCTTCCATCATCCATCCGATGATTCCAAGACTTGCAGTATCTCAGATGACTTTTCCATGGGCAGAAGAACAACTTGGTAGTAGTGTAGTGGCACTAACTGTCACAACAGAATACAGAGAAGAAAAACAAAATAGAGGAATGTTAGTAATGGTTTATAAATATTGTATTACTTACGTTGTACAAATAACTAACCAACAGAGTAGCAGCATGCACAGCTAATATGCAGTTCTAATCAGAGTATACCAGACTAAAGTAGTGCGTCTTCAGTCTTCATTTCAAAGCTGAGACCAAAGGGGCATTTCTTGCATTGTCTACAGTCAGGGCTGGCGCCACCATTAAGGCAAAGTAGTCATTTGCCTAGGGCACAGATCATAAGAGAGGGAAAACCCAAATAGTTGTTTGGTGCACTAATAAGCTTGGCCTACAGTGCAAAATAACTTAGCATCGACACACTCTACAATATTTACAAATTTCCCTGCCACCTACTATGTACACATATTATGATTACTCAGTAATTAATTATTGATATAGTGCAGTGTACATAACTGTATAGATCTTACTGTCTTACAGACAGACCTCAATATGTGCGTCTTGGGAACTGCAGGTCTGACATTGTGTTCAGCAATACAGGGGCTCCGCAGGGGACTGTACTTTCTCCGGTCCTGTTCAATCTATATACATCAGACTTCCAATATGACTCAGAGTCCTGTCACGTGCAAAAGTTCGCTGATGACACTGCTATTGTGGGCTGCATCAGGAGTGGGCAGGAGGAGGAGTACAGGAAGCTAATCAAAGACTTTGTTAAATGGTGCGACTCAAACCACTTACTTCTTAACACCAGCAAAACCAAGGAGCTGGTGGTGGATTTTAGGAGGCCCAGGCCCCTCATGGAGCCTGTGATCATCAGAGGTGACTGTGTGCAGAGGGTGCAGACCTATAAATATCTGGGAGTGCAGCTGGATGACAAATTGGACTGGACTGCCAATACTGATGCTCTATGTAAGAAAGGTCAGAGCCGACTATACTTTCTGAGAAGGTTGGCATCCTTCAACATCTGCAATAAGATGCTGCAGATGTTCTACCAGACGGTTGTGGCGAGTGCCCTCTTCTACGCGGTGGTGTGCTGGGGAGGCAGCATAAAGATGAAAGACGCCTCACGCCTGGACAAACTTGTTAAGAAGGCAGGCTCTATTGTAGGAGTAAAGTTGGACAGTTTAACATCTGTGGCAGAGCGACGGGCATTAAGCAAACTCCTGTCAATCATGAAGCATCCACTGCATCCACTGAACAGTGTCATCTCCAGGCAGAGGAGTAGCTTCAGTGACAGACTTTTGTCACTGTCTTACTCCACTGACAGACTGAGGAGATTGTTCCTCCCCCACACTATGCGACTCTTCAATTCCACCCGGGGGAGTCAATGCTAACATTACTCAAAGTTATTGTCTGCTTTTTTTTATTTTTATTTTTTTAATTTTTCATTTTTATTACTATTTAATTTAATATTGTTTTTTTTTTTTTTTGAATCAGTATACTGCTGCTGGATTATGTGAATTTCCCCTTGGGATTAATAAAGTATCTATCTATCTAGATTAGTACTTGCCCACAAATTAAATAACAATGAAAACGACAAAGTTGCACTTACCTATACTCAGCAAATAAGGTCAGCTCTCCAAGGATCAGTGTTTGTGTGACTTTGGAAAAAAAGTGAAGCTTTCATATTTAACACATGTCATCGATATACAGTCATATGAAAAAGTCTGGGATCCCCTCTTAATTCTTTGGATTTTTGTTTATCATTGGCTGAGCTTTCAAAGTAGCAATTTCCTTTTAATTTATGACATGCCTTATGGAAACAGTAGTATTTCAGCAGTGACATTAAGTTTATTGGATTAACAGAAAATATGCAATATGCATCATAAAGTTAGACAGATGCATAAATTTGGACACCCCAACAGAGATATTACATCAATACTTAGTTGAGCCTCCTTTTGCAAATATAACAGCCTCTAGACACCTCCTATAGCCTTTGATGAGTGTCTGGATTCTGGACGAAATTATTTTTGACCATTCTTCCATACAAAATCTCTCCAGTTCAGTTAAATTTGATGGCTGCCGAGCATGGACAGCCTGCTTCAAATCATCCCATAGATTTTCGATGATATTCAAGTCAGGGGACTGTGACGGCCATTCCAGAACATTGTACTTCTCCCTCTGCATGAATGCCTTTGCAGATTTTGAACTGAGTTTTGGGTCATTGTCCATTCATCCATTATCCAACCTGCTATATACTAACTACAGGGTCACGGGGGTCTGCTGGAGCAAATCCCAGCCAACACAGGGCGCAAGGCAGGAAACAAACCCCAGGCAGGGCGCCGGTGCACACACACACACACACACACACACACCAAGCACACACTAGGGACAATTTCGAATCGCCAATGCACCTAACCTGCATGTCTTTGGACTGTGTGAGGAAACTGGAGTACCCAGAGGAAACCCACATAGACACGGGGAGAACATGCAAACTCCATGCAGGGTGGACCCGGGAAGCAAACCCAGGTCTCCAAACTGCGAGGAAGCAGCACTACCCACTGTGGGTCATTGTCTTGTTGGAATATCCAACCCCTGCGTAACTTCAACTTTGTGACTGATGCTTTAACATTATCCTGAAGAATCTATTAATAATGGGTTGATTTCATCCGACCTTCGACTTTAACAAGGGCCCCAGTCTCTAAACTAGCCACACAGCCTCACAGCATGATGGAACCTCCACCAAATTTGACAGTAGGTAGCAGGTGTTTTTCTTGGAATGCAGTGTTGTTCTTCCACCATGCAAAGCCCTTTTTGTTATGACCAAATAACTAAATTTTTGTCTCATCAGTCCAAAGCACTTTGTTCCACAATGAATCTGGCTTGTTTACATGAGCATTTGCATACAACAAGCGACTCTGTTTGTGGCATGAGTGCAGAAAGGGCTTCTTTCTCATCACCCTGCCATGGAGATGTTCTTTGTGCTGAATTGTAGAATGATGTACGGAAACACCATCTGCAGCAAGATGTTCTTGCAGGTCTTAGGAGGTGATCTGTGGGTTGTCTGTAACCATTCTTACAATCCTGCACTTTTAACGCTCCTGTATTTTTCTTGGCATGTCAGACCTGGGTTTAACAGCAACTGTGCCTGTGGCCTTCCATTTCCTGATTACATTCTTACAGCTGAAACTGACAGTTTAAACCTCTGAGATAGCTTTTTGTAGCCTTCCCCTAAACCATGATACTAACAATCTTTGTTTTCAGATGTTTTGAGAGTTGCTTTGAGGATCCAATGCTGTCACTCTTCAGAGAAGAGTCAAAGGGAAGCACAATTTGCAATTGACCACCTTAAATACCTTTTGTCATAATTGGACACACCTGTCTATGATGTTCAAGGCTTAATGAGCTAATCCAACCAATTTGGTGTTGCAAGTAATCAGTATTGAGCAGTTACATGCATTCAAATCAGCAAAATTACAAGGATACCCAAATTTCTGCACAGCCAGTTTTTCACATTTGATTTAATTTCATACAACTAAATACTGCTTCACTAAAAATCTTTGTTCGGAAAACACCCCAGTACTCAGGTGTTCCTAGGAAATGAAAGACATACCACTGTTATCTTTTTTGTTGAAAGTAGAGTAAATTATTATGCAGGCTGAGAGGGGTTACCAAACTTTTTCATATGACTGTAACTAGGTGATATTGTACACATTATGTTTACACAGTGAAATTAAAAAAAAAAAACACAAAGAAAAAAGTACAGAAATAATAGCTGCTGTAGTTACAACTAATTTATAATGAAGTAGTAAAGTGGTTTATGTATGGGTTAAAATATACAAAAAAAATTAATCTGACAAAGCATGTTTAAAAACAAGAAGTTAAATAAAGCAATCTAACACAAATGCTGCAGCACTGGAAACTTTAAAGTTTCAAAAATAACATTAATGTTTCAGTTTATCTAGTTACACATTTTGTTGTTATTAAGTACAAAGCAAAGGAAATAAATAAAAAATGTAGATAAAATTTTGTTTTTTTTTCACCACCCACTATTGGTAGTAACATTTAGTGATGGGAGATTCACTGGAGTTTCATTTCACACTCCACTCCACACTCTCACTTGCCTCGTGCATCACCTGCTTGAGTGAGAGGAAGCAAAATCTGCACTTACTGTCCCCTGCTCCATAAGCTGATCCAAGCCAGAAGCCTCCGAGACTTATGCTGGCAGGTATGCACCCAGCTCAAAATATTTGTAGTTATGTGTTCTCTATCTGCACCACCTTTTTCATACTCTGCATAGAAAAATTGTTCATGCTTCTGCACATGGAGAGAAAAAGTTAAAAATATATGTGGTAATGGTTGGAATTCCAGTGTTTGCAAAACATGATTTGTTTTGCATATTTTTTGGCAAACTAAAACTATGAGTTTCACTGTGAATACAATTTTGTGTGAATCATTTTTCTCATCACGAGTAACATTATTATATCAGTGATATTTCTTTTCCCTTATTTGTAAACTGTTTTATATTGTAGACTGCTTAAAACATGTAAAGTTATGAATCATGACTAGATATATGTAAACCAGAACAGAACCTAGATGCAAAGTAGAAAATGTGCAAGTAATAATAGTTAGCTTGCGGATGCTTCATCGCCAATATGATTACCACATTTATCTTAAATTAACAATAAATAAACATTTCTCCATAGCAGCTTTACGAGTTAAAACTCACACAATTAGCACAAAAGGTTGTAAAGCTTTCAATATTGCAAAGCTTGTATCAGACATAGATACTGAATATGTTGTTTCAAGTGTAAAAAATTTAAAATGATAAATTCCTTAACTGTTTTAAATTTACAGTTGCTGCATATCATTAAGTTCATAGGTCATACACTGAACCTGCTTGTACACAAGTGACCAACCTTTTCCTGCAAATGAAACAGTTACTGTATGTTGGTAAATATGTTAAGAAATAGTATGCAATATATTTACAGTCTGTTATTGGGTCAGCCACTACCAATATATTGTGCATGTTGAATTATTATTTTTTCATTGTCATCAAGTGTTTTTTGCAGTTTACTGGCTAAAGGAAAGTTACGTAGACTGACTAAACCCATATAGCTACAACCATTTCTTCTCCAATTTTGGAATTTTACACTACCAATTGTGAAAGGACATGCTTGCATTTGTTTTTATTACTTTTACTAGAATGTTCCATTGTATAGATAGATAGATCTTTATTGTCATTGTCACTTTTACAAAGGAACAACGAAATTGAAGATGCAGTCGACTCAGTGTGAGGCATAAGAGTTAAAAAGACAAGAGGAGAGAAAATAATAACAAACCGAATAGTAATAAAAGTACTTTACAAAATATATAAATTGCACTGGTTAAATGTACAAATTGCACTTGTTGACTTAAGGACTATATTGCACATTGGGAGAATGATATGGAGTAGTTTTAGTCTGAGTTCAGGGCCATGATTGCTTTTTGATAAAAGCTGTTTCTAAGGCGGTTTGTCTTGGTTTTTATTGCTCTGTATCTCTTGCCCGATGGCAAAAGCTGGAAGAGGCAATGACCGGGATGTGATGAATCCTGTGAAATGTCTATTGCTTTTTTGCGGCATCAGGAGGTGTAGATTTGTTCCAGAGTGGGGAGGGTACAACCAATTTTTCTCTCCGTTGTCCTAACGACCCTGTGGAGCGTTTTCCTTTCTGAGGAAGTGCAGTTGCCGTACCACACACACAGTCCGTACATAAGCATATTCTCAATGGAACAGTGGTAAAAGGCAAGGAGCAGATTTTTCGTTAACTTCAAGATAAAAAAAATACGCACAGTAATTGCATTTCAGTGAACCCTTTCCGTATTTAAATGTTCATAGTACTACATGTAAGTCATAAAGCAGACATTTGCACTTGTTATTCATATTTAATTGAAATTTTTGCTGAACAGTTAGCCACAGATACTTTTATGAATATTTTGGGTAGTTTCTATAGTTCACTAAATATGTTAAAAGTCTGATTATGATAGAAGGAGATGTAGTATTCCAAGGGAGAGACTAAATCATAGTCAGTAAACAAGAAAAGCTGAGAAGCAGGATGATTGTTTAAATCATACACCTAAAGCAAAATGCTATCCAGAATTTGAAGTCAAACAAAACGTTGCATAATTCCTAGTCTAACTTGCTTTTATTTGCCCCTAATTAGCTCTAGAAGGTATCATGGATTGTCTTTGTTTTGGCATTTGAGCCACACTTTGATAAGTAAAGGCCATGTCATGCAATATGACGTTTTCAGAGATTTTTAGTTGTAGCATTCATTTGCATAATCTTAGCAAGTCAGAGGCAATTGGCTGTACACTGTCATTAAATCCAGTCGAGTGGTCTGACAAACCCAGTGACTCGCTCCAACTAGCTCATGACTAGCTCAGATAAAATCAAACAGGTTTGATTTTGTCTTTAATTGTGGGCTGGGCTCTGAGCAAGAATAATGAACATGTGTGTTTTGGACATCACAAACTGAAGAGAAGTTCATCTGTCTGATGTTGCATGTTTTTACGTAAAGTAGATAACGCCCTTTTTCAAGCTTGCTTCAAGTACTTTAATAGATGTGTATACGTAAGTGTATGCATGGTATCTAAACAGAAATAAATACATACAATAAGTACACAAATACAAATGGAATACATATACAGTAATCCCTCCTCGATCGCGGGGGTTGCATTCCAGAACCCCCCGCGATAGGTAAGAGTCCGCAAAGTAGAAACCATATGTTTGTATGGTTATTTTTACATATTTTAAGCCCTTATAAACTCTCCCACACGTTTATAAATATTCTTCGCACAGTTATACAGCATAAACCCTTTGTATTCTCTTAGATATTAGGTAAGATTCATTGAAATTATGTATGTAAACACACTGTTTATATACAGTAAAACCTAAATATTATTTTAAAGATATTGAGTGTCTCCGATATCACATATGTTATAGACATTACGATAGACTGGCCACCAGTAATCTATACTAATAAAAGGCAAAGCCCTCACTGACTGACTGACTGACTGACTGACTGACTGACTGACTGACTCACTCACTCACTCACTTACTCACTCACTCATTCACTCATCACTAATTCTCCAACTTCCCATGTAGGTAGAAGGCTGAAATTGGGCAGACTTATTCCTTACAGCTTACTTACAAAAGTTAAGCAGGTTTTATTTCGAAATTCTACACGTAACGGTCATAACAGTCGACAACGTCTGCCATATTGAACTTTCTTATTTATGGCCCCATCTTCACGAAATTTGGTAGGCAGCTTCCCTGCGCTAACTGAAACCGATGTACGTACTTATTTCGGTGGTATGACGCCACTGTCGGCCGCCATATTGAACTTTCCAATGTCACTAATTCTCCACCTTCCTGTGTAGGTAGAAGGCTGAAATTTGGCAGGCTCATTCCTTACAGCTTACCTACCAACGTTAAGCAGGTTTCATTTCGAAATTCTATGCGTAACGGTCATAACTGTCGACAACGTCCGCCATGTTGAACTTTCTTATTTATGGCCCCATCTTCACGAAATTTGGTAGGCGGCTTCCCTGTGTTAACCGAAACCAATGTACGCACTTATTTTGGTGGTATGATGCCACTGTTGGCCGCCATATTGAACTTTTCAACGGTCTTTGTTACTTATGGGCCCATCTTCAAGAAATTTGGTACGCGGGTCACCGTGTGAGGCGGCGTTGGGTCCCCCATCCCAATGCCTCCCACGTTGTTGGCTGCCTGCCTATATAAGGCCGTCCGTCACTCCGGTCTCTACATTCCCTTCCTTGCTTCGCCACGGGATTCACATCTCCCTGCTGATAACTACAGCCTTTTTATTTAATCCACGGCTTCTCTGCAGTTTTATTCTTCGTTGATTATGATTATAGCTATTGTGTAGGTATTTTAGACTTACTTTACATTGTTCAGGTACCCATTTCCTTTATCATTCCAACCATACCCTCATTAACATGTCTATCGAGGTGATCACCATCGATCAAAGAACTGTCACTTTCCAGGTGGTTTCCATGCCCGGAGATGGCACCTGCCTTTTTCATTCTGTTTGTTACATATTGCACGGCCATATCAGGCTCACTTTTGATATCTGGAGGAACATTGTGTCTTATGTATTGAATGACTGGGACAGGTTCGAGGTGTGGACTGATGACGGTACAGGAGATAATTATACTACACAGGAGCACTATAAGAGTGAAATGCTTAAGCCCTTCACCTATGGTTCTGCATGTGAGTTGATGGCTGCCGCTGAATTGTTCAGTTGTTGCTTTCAAGTGTAACGAAATGGCCAAATATTTTACACCTTCGACAACCGCCAATGTCTCTTAAACATCTTAGATTCACAGGTGACGATTTCAGTAGTGGACACTTTGATGTTTATGAATGTTTCAACTCTCAAAAGCTGGATGTGAAGTTATCAATGAAACCGGTTGTATGCTTACAGCGCTTGACAAATGCCGAATGTCACTTCAACACAAGTCCTACAAATACTGTCGTAATTGAAACAAACCATGAAACTCAAACCGATTATAACAGCAGCAATCCAAGCTGTGAGATTTCAGACAAGATTACTTTTCACACGGCCAACTGTACGTTGCATGCTCAAGAGTGAGCTCAGCGCACAGCTTGGTCATATTACAACCAGAGGGCCGAACTGACAATGTGGTACAAAGAGATCCTTAACAAATAATTATTGGTATATTTTCCCTCAGTTTAAAAAGGTTTAATTTTCTTCTTAATAAAAATTTTAAGGCACTACTTCGCCGCTGCGAAGCGCAGGTATTTTGCTAGTGTACATATATACGGCCATAGCCTGCAGCTCGGTCGCCTTGTGAGGCGGAGTTGCATCCCTCATCATCACGCCTCCCACATAATTGAGTGCCTGCTCATATAAGGCTGTCTGTCAGCAGCAATCCAATAGACACGCTGCCGCTAAATATTCGCGGGTGAAAGACTGTGCTTATGCACTAGTGTTTGGCACAAACTTAGCGAAAGTGTGACAGAAACTTTTAAGTGCCGGGTCACAGTGTAAACCTTAAGTTTAAATTAAGTTCATAGACACGCTGCCGCTGGCGTTTGTCATGCCTACGACGAATACGATATTCGTGAGATACAAGTTTAATGAGAAGACGCAGGGTATAAATGAGACTTTTGATCACTTTGTAACAGAGTTAAAATTGCTGTAACGGAGTTAAAATTGCTTGTGAATGACTGTGCTTATGCAAACGAAGATGAGATGGTCAGGGATAGAATAGTGTTTGGCACAAACTCAGCAAAAGTGCGAGAGAAACTTTTAAGTGATGGGTCTGAGCTAACATTAAATAAAGCCGTGGACATCGCAAGATTGCACGAGATAGCACAAGCACAGCTGAGAACCTTTGATGCATATACTCCGAGCGGCTCACGTGAACTGACTTTGCAGGACTGGGAAAGGTAAACCCGTGCATGCAGTGTGTGATGTCTCAGATAAAGAGGAAGACGAGCTGCTTATTGATGCAGTAGGAAAGGAACAACCCTCTGACGCTGAACAAGCCTTTGTACAAATATCAATAGGAAAGCAAGGTGTAAAGCTTAAGTTTAAATTACGTTCATAGACACGCTGCCGCTAAATATTCGCAGGCAAATCCACAACTTAATACCGGGAATGCCAGTTAAATATCTTAGATTCACGAGTACCAATTTGGGTAGTGAACACTTCGATGAATGAAACCTGTTATCTTTACAATGGTTGACAAACACAGAATATAACTTGAACACAACACATCCTCCAAATACAAACCTGATTGAAAGAAATAATGATAATGAAATACTTGATGACAGCAATACTCATAACAGTGACAAAACAATTACATTGACAATCATGTTACGCTATTTTTAAAATGTTTCCTTTTCTTTTTCATAACTTCTTTAACACACTACTTCTCCGCTGCGAAGCGTGGGTATTTTGCTAGTAAATACATACAATGCAAGAAAAATTGTATACAGTAAATGTGTGTACAGTGACACTAAACGCACGTACATGTACTAAGTACTGTAAGTAGAAAATTAATTATGGTTACTCACCAACAATGACATGAAGACTTGTCCAATAACAATGAGTTTAATTTTACTGCACAACAAAGGAGAGCGTTACAGCCCTTCTGAAGGAGCCTCTTCAGGCGACTGTGTAGCACCGCCGTTGTTCTTCTTCCGGCAGTCTTCAATCCAAATCCCTAAAGCAGATTCCATCCAGACTACTGCCTTATTACGTCCACTTACAACTCGTTTTGCGTGCGCCCTGGTTAAAAGGATACTGCGGCCGTAGATCTTATATTGTTTTCCTCCTTTTTAAATAAAAAGAATCGTGGACTCATTGATGCCGTAATGGCATCTTGCAGCGGTGTAGCTTTTCCCTTCCTTCAACATATTCAAAACTTTTACCTTTTTGACAATTGTTAGCATCTTCCGTTGGCGCTTGGGCATGGCCCCTGAAGCAGTAGCAGGAGCAGATCGTTTTGGAGCCATAGCGAAGGGCTTGACTATGCACAAAGATAAACACAAAAGAGCACAAAAGTTAACTTTTTACACAGCGAAACATGTTGATGCTGAATGAGCGAGACGAGACTTCCTGGTTAACGCAGCAGAATCGAATTCGGCTCTCCGTCGCTGAGCCAGTCAGCACACAGGAACTTAACTGCATGCTCTGATTGGTTAGTTTCTCAGCCATCCGCCAATAGCGTCCCTTGTATGAAATCAACTGGGCAAACCAACTGAGGAAGCATGTACCGGAAGTAAAAAGACCCATTGTCTGCAGAACCCGCGAAGCAGCGAAAATTTTGCATTATATATTTAGATATGCTTACATATAAAATCCGCGATAGAGTGAAGCCGCAAAAGTCGAAGCGCGATATAGCGAGGGATTACTGTATAAACATAACTAATTAAATGTCAAACTGGAACATTATTACATAGTATTCAGGAAGAGCAATGTTAAACATCAGTTCCTCAAGTTTACGTATTGTTTAAGCAAACCAATTGGTGACACTATTACCCAGAATAAAGGTACAGAATAATGCCCAATACGTTTAATACTACAAAAATCAACATATTTTATATATCTCTCCTTAAAGGTCAACAGTGCACAAATGTAACAGTATTTTCATTCGTAAAGAGCAAACATAGCCATAATAGCCCATTTGTATATTTGCACTGAACATTAATAAAATTTGCAATATTAAGCTACAATGAACACTGCAAAAAAGAAATCAACTTACTTTGTTAGTAACACACAACACACAGTTATAAAAAGTAGCAGAGTAGCAGAGTCTGTCAGCATGTTACAATTCAAGAACAAAACACAGTGCATGTGCAATTGTCTGGTACGCTCGTCTTGCTCAGCTCAAGCATGAAGCTGGGAATTTTGTACAACGACTGAGGTGGAATGTTGCATTGCTAAATTTGACATGCCAAGCATTTTACAGTACATCAATGTATACTGACATGGTCAACTGCAAGCGATGAGCAAATGTAGTCAGTATGTCTGACCTAGCCTATTGTATAGTTAGAAGTCACTTAATGTGACATTGGCTTTGGGCATTTGTGTGGCCATCTAAAATAATAACACATGGCTGCTGTGTTATGTGACCAGCAATAAGCTATGGCCATGCAAAGAAAGCAACAAAAAGGTGTCATCAGACTAGAGAAAAAATAAACAAGAAATGTATGTGTAATTACTCTGGAAAAGGTGAAAACTGATACTATGCGTGCCAAAATGTGGATTCATGACAGATCCAGGTATGGATAGCTTCTTTTTCAGAAAGATACATTAACAAAAAATAAAGGCCACTTAACCTTTTATCACAGATTTAACTCTTGTTGTCAGAAGTCCCCTCTGCACATGGCACCAAAGCTTATGCGTCTACCTGTTCAAGTTCAGTAATTTCTGTTTATTCTTCTTTTTTATGTCTTTTCTGTTTAATCCTTTCGAAGCGGGCGTGGACTTACAACAACATATAACAGTGTCTTCATGCAGCTGTTGGCCACTACACAGACGCATTCAGCACTACGATCAGCTGGGGACCGATCAGCTGATGCTGGTACATCACTTTCGTTTTCGATCTCCAGGTCACTTGCATCAAAACTGGAGTGTGATAAGTCGGCGATAATAAGGAAACCATTGTCTGCGGAGTATTTCACTTTGCGCATTCGCTTGCCAAATCTGCCTTTCACTCCAGTGGCTGGCAGCTGCTCTGCTGCGCATTCCTGCTGGCCACCGAAAAAATATTCAGCACTCAAAGAGTTCATTTAAAGTGCTTTTTATATGTTTATAATAATTATTTATTTTACATTCACAGTATTTCAGCTTTGTGTATTTATGTTTCTGTGTGGAATGTGTTCTGTTATGTTCCTTGTGTTTTGTGGGTGGCTCCCTGTGAGGCAGGGCCACCTGTCCATCTCCATCGAGTAACTGCTCACAACCCTATGAAAGCTGTGGAAACAGGCAGTTCAATGAAATGCGTTTTAAATCTTGGTGATGGTGAGTTTTCTGTGTTTTGCTGTTACTTAGTTTGATTTACTGGATTGCAACCTTCTTGCTCTGCTTTGATTATTCTCTCAAACTGTGCTTTGGAACAACAGATGAAGCTAGCAGGTTGCCTTAGGGCCTGGGTAAAGTTAAGGCTGTCCCTGCTAGGCAACTCAGGTAGGTTTCTGGTCTATTTCTTTTTGGAAGCCACACCATATCATGACTGAAGAAATCTCTCCAGATAATGACACACAGTTTTCTTCTGTGTGGCCTATTACTTTTGCTAGTGTAGTCAAGAACACTTGAAATGGAGCAAAAACATATCTATGAATACTTCAGTGAAGGGATGGGTAAATTATCATCTACAGAAATGCCATGGAAATCCAGATGTTTACTGCTGGGTTTGGAAGGTTTGGTGCCATATACTAAATAAGGAAATAGGTGATGCTGGAAGCAAAATTAAATATTGATCAAAGTGAATGGTGTCATTTTAATAATCTTTCCCTGGCTTTAATCAGATGGTGAGTTTAAAGTCAATAGCCCAAAATGTCATAGCATATGAAGCTTGAAGGAAAAAGTAAGATGGGGAAAAACAACAGTCTACAGCCAACACATTAATGTCAAAATTACTATTTAATTCATATCACCTCACCTATGATCATATGCTTAGGGGGTGACATTTGGAATGAGATTGTATTAGAAGTGGTTGACGTGACCCTCTTACTTAGCGTTGCAGGGGCGATTTTCTGTTATAAAATAAGGGCTTCAAAAATAAGGAAGTACCAAAGAATAAAACCACTGCTTCTTCAGGTTAAATGGATCCTGATGAGATGGCTTAGGCATCTAGTTAGGCTGCCACCAGGAGCTTCCCAATAGAGGCGTACCAGGCACAAGTAAATGGTGAAAGACCAAGGTGCAGACTGAAGAAATACTGCAAGGATTTTATCTTTTTGTCTTTATTGAGAGCATATGGGAATTAGCCAGCAGAAGAAGGCAGACATTGCTGAAGAAAGGTCACCTGGTCAGCCTATCTCAGTATGCCATCTCAAACAAAATAAAAAAAAATAGAATGAAGATAAAGAAGATAATAATGAATAAATAAGAATAATCCTTACAATCATAAACTATCACCCTACATAATACAGCCTATAACTTAAAGAATAACCTAAAGAATAAAGTAGTACATCCATGCTGCATTATTATTAACTACAGAAATTGTTAAAGGGATTTCTAGTAAAGCCATTCTCTGTCATATGCAGTCTGTTGTTATTTTTGAGGTCACCATATCACTTATTGAAAACAATGCAAAAAAAGATTGTTTTCTGTACTTAATTTCATGGATTGACTGACACAAGTATTGCAGCAGATACAAAAAACAAAATCTGTGGAATATTGATTAGAAAACAAAAAACAGGATTCAGTTGGTGCACATGCAGCAAATTAAAGGGATGGCTTGCTAGGCAAGGGACCTCATGAACTGCTATAGGACTCCTGCTTTTTCCATTTTCTCTAAATAGGCACAGTAGTTAACGTAGAAAATGCATTTGAGCAGCTGAATCGATATGAACCTGATGCAGAGCCTGGCAGAAACATGGCAAATAAATGTAAATGTCGAAAAAGTGCAAAATAATGTACTGCTGAAAATACTTAGCATATTTATTTAAAATGAATGAGCTTTAGCTAGGGAAAGGATATTTGGAAAAGAACCTAGAAGTAATAATAAATGTCTCACTTAAGACATCTAGTCAGCATAGCAAAGCAACAAAGGAAATAAAAAATGGTAGAATGCATATTAAAAAAAGAATATTAATTCCCTTATGTTATTCTAAGTGTATGCATGGCAACATCTGTTGTTGTATTTGAAAAACAAGTGTCATTTACATTAAAACTCACAGTTCTCATAGACAGGTTTATGAAACTAAACTGGTTAATCCAACAATAGAAGGCTATGGCCTCTGTAAAATATTGAAAAAGAGCATGGTAATGTATGAAAGGTGATAACAGAACTCAAGCTGTTTGCAAATGTTTCACTGATGCAAATACCATAAAAAGCTACATATTGTCTGCTTTCAGTGTTAACACGCAGAGCTGCACCCTTCATATGCATAATAATGGACTCATGAATTTGGTTGTCTTGTTTCTGAATATCCCTGAGACTCTGAAATAGATTAAGTAGACTTGGAAATGTTGGTTTTGAATAGAGAAAAGATGATAGTTTAAGGTGATGAAGCAAGTGGATCAATGGAAGTCATAGCTATTTCCTGTTGGAGTATAAGTGGGTTGTTGTAGACTGCCGGAAGCTCCAATTTGATGCAAGGAAAGTATTTCTCTCAGTATGTTGCTTTGCAAGGCAAATTTTTGTAAAAACTGTGCAGCTTTAATTGCACAGGTCTGAAAATTAAACTAATAAAATTGTTTTAATTATTTTTAATTGCATTCATGAGCACAATAAAGATATACTTGGAATGTTTCCATTATGTCACATTTAAGTACAAACTTGAAAAGAAAAGTAATTAAAATTTAACAAATTACACAATTTATTCATGTATACAATAACATACTAAATCAATTTAACATGAAAATATTTAGTAAATTTAACATTTTTTAACATACAAGGAAAGAAAACAATACATATTCATTGACTTTCATATAACTTATTTAGTTTTTGTCACTTCTTAGTATCTAAATCTTTACTTGGTGTTTCGTTGTTTATGTATTTTTTATGGTGTGTTTCTATGAATCATTCGGCATCTCAACATTGCTGGTATGTTCTTTCCATTTCTGATAGAATCTTTCACCCTGCTCTTCAATCACCAATCTAAGATTTTCAGGGTAAAATTCTGAATGCAATCACAAAATGTGAACTTTAAGACCCAATTCCTTAAACAAAACTAACTCAATTTTCACAATTTCTTTATAATATGGATTTTTATTGTTACCTTAAAATTTACAAATTACCTCTTTGAATGACACCAAAGTCACTCGTTCCAGGGCGCTCATTGCACCATCAAATTTTACATCAGAAGTTTTCTAATATCAGTGCCAGCAAAAATGCCCTCTTTTATTTTAGCCTCAGAGAAATCTGGAAACTTTCAGAAAAAATACATAAAAGAAATTCTATCTTTTGATATGGCTTTTGTAAAGTGCTTCTTTGAAAAGAGCTTAATATGAAGTGGTGGTAGCAGCACTTTATCTGGTCCACCATGGTGTGGTACAGCGGGTCCACAGCTCCGATCAAAGGCCACTTTTTAAATAAATAATTGTGGCACTTGCGGCTTAGATAGGGGACTTGGTAGTGTGGCCAGAGCAGTTCCCGGGTGATTCGTGATGTGGATGGTCCTCGCTTAAGTGCACAGGTGAGGAGTCGTCCCCCTCTGTAATTGTTGCCGGGAGCTGCTAATCGCCACACCTGATCCACGTCCTCGTAATAAATAGAAGCGCGAGGCGGATAGAAGGGAGAGGAAAGAGGAGTGAGAACGAACAGAGGTTAATGGCTGGATTATGTGAATTTCCCCTTGGGATTAATAAAGTATCTATCTATCTATCTATCTAATGGAGAAAAAGGTGTCAGGAAGGAGAAAGCCGGTGCAGGATTGTGAGAGCAAGAGCAAGAATAGGCTCTATTAAGGTCGAAGGCAGCTGGTAGGAGAGCCCCAGAGGAGTATTTGGCCAACTCTCGAAGGGGGCAGATTGAAGCAGTCGCTCCAGTTGAGCATTTTTGAGGAGCCGGAGTGACCGGCAGAGGGGTCGACTGGCCGTTGAAGGAAGTTGAAGGAGTCGAGGAGGCTGTGGGCGTGTGAGCACCCTGACTGCTGGGGGAGGTAACCTAAGTCTCGGTCCGGCTGGAGCCTGACGTAGCTGGGGATTGGAGGGCTACCAGACCAGAATTGAAGGGAGCTGCATTTTGCTGGTAGGGCGACTCTCCTGTTGCGGGACCTGTATGAAAGAAGCAGGGGAGCCGCCAGTAAGGGAGAGAAAAGTACCGGAGTTTTAAGAAAAGACTGCCTCCAGCCATTGTTTTTAACCTCGTTGTTTTAAAGGATTTTTTTTTTTTATTGTGTTTTAAACCTCCGCAGATTCACCTGGATTATTTATTTAATGACTTATTTGAAGCACTGCACTATTGATTTGAACACTTTGATTTTGTTGATTTTTTTAATAAAAGCACTTTGCACTTTTTGCACCATCCCCTTGCTTCATGGTTGATGTCTTCACTGCCTAGCTCATCAGTGACATAACTGACAGTGTCGAGTTCGAGAGCTCCCAGAAATAAGATGTGAGCATGGAGCAGAACCCGCATCGTCATGGTAGATCTGAAGATGTTTTTGCTGCCAAGCAGTAGTGTTTTTTTGGTTGACTATTCCTTCAGAATCTTGCCTATGATGTTAAACTCACAGAGAAAACTCATGGGATTGTGGGAAACTCAGAGAATTGTGCTGACTCAGTAAGATACACAGAATTTTTAGGACCCTACACCAACGGTACTCATTACAATTAACCTTAATTACAGTTAATTCTCTCAAAAAATTTCAAAGCTTTAAAAATGGATTTTAGTATTAGAAAACATTAAATTTAATAATTTATCATTAATATACTATTTAAATTACAAAAACAAAAACCTCTACTTGACAACAGAAAAATGTGTTTTGTGAAAAAATGCTATGTGGTGGAAAAATGGGTTTTAATTATGAAGTCAGCACCCAAAATAAATTAAAAAAAAAGAAATCACATAAAATATTCTGACATGTGAAGTTACAATATCCACCAGAACTCCTGCATATGACCCTCACCGCACCTACTATATAGAGAAAATTTAAAACTACAAAATGTTTGATTTACTACTGATTCATAAAAGGATTAAGTTCTGGCTTCAAATAAAAAGCATCAGGCAATGTGTAAAATCAAAATAATGACAGTGCTGTGTAGGGTGGTACTCATAGAGATCTCATTATATGAATCTGGACTTTGTAGTTTTATACAATGACATTAACAGTACAGTATGTAGAAATGAGGAGTGTGCTCCCCTCGACTTTCTTGTATATTGTACTGAGTTAGAGGAGAAGGTCATGAGCACCACTTTCAGTTGCATAATATTTCTCAAATATCATATCTCTTTGTTTATTATCAGAACTAATTGATAATATCGATACACAATCATTTATCTCTATTTATAATCAAACTTAATATTAATATGATATTTTTGCACTTAAGGAGATTGAAAACAGTGGTGGAATTTTTTCATGATTACATATGTATTGCCTAGATTGAATGCAAAGTAAGTATAGTCACCTAAAACATAGAAAAAGTTTTAGCATTATATAGTATTTGTTGCCATAAATTTCTATAGATAAAACTGCATTTAGCTACATTTAATTATGATAGTGATGGCGGAAATAAATAACGGACATTGCAGATTATTGTTCCCACTACATCTTTATATTTACAAGGCATGTTCAATGTTTACACATTATTTGTATACTGATGATGCATAAATTAAAATAAAATTAATAGTATGCATTATATCAAATACAGTTTTTAATACTGTGTACACATTTATATTTCCATGATACAAAAAATTTGAATGCTTGTTTAAATAAAATAATACTTCTGGTTGAGTAATTTTTCTGGAATTTCATATGTGTTTGCTTTTTATCATTCTAAATATCTAGACAAAAGTTGAATCATCTACAGTATGTGTAATTATAACCATAGTTTACCTGAAAATTCATTAAATTATTCTGTTAAAGTACCACTGGCCGAAAAGTTGATAGGATTCCTCATTTTTGATATAAAGCAGGTGTATAAAATCTCATTGACCTAGGTCAAAGCGTTTTCGAGTTATTGTGTTTACACACAGACGTACAGACAGGCATAATTTCAAAAAGAGGGTATTTTCAGACTCAGGAAGGTGTAAAACGTCAAAATTCATCAAAATCTCAAGATTGAATTTTTTCACGATTCCAATACCTTCTCTGTACTATGTTTATGGGAAAGTAAAAAAGCAATAACTTACCAGACCAGGATAAAGGAATCCTAAACATATGAAACTGTAAGCTCTGAGTCATGGTATTTTGAAAAGACAACTATAGTGTAGTCTGGTACCCAAAGTTCTACATTCAAAAACCTTAAAGTACATGTCTTGAATTTGTCATCAATAGTCTCAATGAATCCATGAGGGTTATTTTGCTTGGTAGTGAGGAAGATGTGAAACAGTCATAGAAAGAAGCCTAGTCAGAGACAGAAGTGCAGATACTCTCAGATGATATGGGACATGGCCATACAAGTCTTGGCAATATATACATTGACAAAGGCTATGTAGATTTTAATGGTCATACCATAGTGAAGTAGGACTTCAGAGCGTACAGGGTACCTTGGAAGGATGAAGGACAGTTGTACAATCACGAAAGGAATAAAGCGTGTCATGCCATGTTCCTTGAACGCACTTTCAAAGAATACTCTAACCAAAAACGATATACTTTTTTAAAATGTTATTTACCCCATGCAGTTTGTAGTGGTGGCTGAGAAAAACGTTAAATCTAATGCTTTCATGATGGAGAAAGTACATCTTGAACAGACAAATTCAGCGGCACCCAGCTGTGACCAATTCTAACCAACAGCAAACGATGTGAAATATGTCCATGAGAAAAAGAAAAAAAAACCTCTTGTTGTATAATCCACATTTATGGTATCCATTTGTATTGCTAAAATATTTTTAACAGTTACTTGCTGGAAAGGCGGTATTCATAGTAAACAGTGTCATACACGTGCGCATGGGAGGCAGCTAAAGGGCTTGGGTAAAGACAGTTCTGAGGCATGCCGGGATGTGGCAGAGTGCACTGACTGTTTTTCTCCCTTTCCTGTAGACCATTCCCGGGAGATTCCACCTGGCACTCTTGACGTCACTTCCGGGACCGAACCAATGGAAGTAGACCTTACCAGCTCTGGCCCCTCTGACGTCATGTCTGGGCTCGATCCAATGAGTGAAGAACACGTGCCCGATCCTTATGACCTCACTTCCTGTCTCCCCCTTTAAAAGCCTGCCCCTTTTCCCTTTGTCTTGTTCTGGACTCAGTTGTATGCACTTCAGTGCTGGTTATCTGATAAAAATGACTTTTGCAGCCGGGATACCATATTATACGGGTGGCTGCCCCAAACCTTTATCTGTTTATGTCTTGTTTTTGTGACAACAGGAAATATGTAATTCCCACAATATTGTGGGAGTAATGGAGGTCACATGCAAGTGAATGTATTCGCAAGTTTGCTGCTTATTTTAGTCCACTACTAGAAATGAGTACTAAATACTTGTGGGAGCTATACCATCCAACATTGGCTACTACAGCTCTGTGATGGCATGATGACGTTGTAAAACATCATGTGGAGCTGGGAAAAAAAGTTGAAGCCAGCTGAATGACAAATTTCCTAGAAAATATTCAGGGAACAATGTCACTGGCGAACACAGCATATTTGCTACGAAAGGGCTTTGGTAAATTTCGCCAATCAACACTAGTACACAAGACAATGGAAACTTGGCATTATGAAGTAAAGGGCTTTGCTTGTAAATGACTATAGTAAAAGTAACATTGATATACAGTGTGCAAGTGCATATGAGGCAACATTTTCAGCATAAATGTGTAAGCATCATAATATAGCAAATAAATGTTAAAAAGATACATGAGATCCATGTATCTGATTCATGACCTCATCCTGGTTCCTTTAGGGGTATATGCAATAGTGAGTGTTGCCAGGAGTGTACAGAAAAGATACAGTATTTCAGGTCATGGAATCTAAGAGCCTGTGTAAGGGCTTGCAGAAGTGTAAAAGAGTTTTGGTGTTGTTTAGACATTTCAGAGAAGGCTTTCACTCTGGTGAATGTACCAGGAGCACCTCAGAGATAACGAGAGAAAAACAGTAATAAGACATAATCACACCCAAATAAAATCAAAACAACAGGTCCATGTTCCTAAGTACACCTTAGCAACTCACGTTCTATCCTATGCTTCAATAAAGTTGTTAGATTAAATAGATGAATATTCCAATAGGTATGTTAAAGGTACCCTTCTACTAGTTGGTAAAATGAATGCACGAATAAATGAATGAATGAACAAAAATATCAAAGTCAACTTCAAGGTTTATTTTGAAGCAGTGTGAAAAGAGTAAATTGTATGACGCCAGGGTGCCTCAAGGGTCATCAGCTTCTCAAGCTATGTGGGGACCACATACGTCTCAGAGCTGCCAAGTGTCAGCTGGACTGAAGACTGACATCTCACTCTGTTGGGGATCAAAGTTAAATTCTATAACCAAACATTTCACCTAAAAAGTGTTAAGATTTTTCATCCCACAACTGCAAAACTGAATGCAGACTTTACTGTCAAATATAATTATTAAAATGAAAATCAGCATTTGAAACCTGTGCTATGGACTTAAACATAACAGTAATTGGAAAATAAATCTATTAAAAATCAATTGTAAGAATATTAAAATCAGAAATACCAATGGTAGTTTTCTTTGTCTCGTTTCTGTGTCAAGCTCCATGAAGCTGTATTCATAAAGACCTGTAAAGCTAAATGCGACCTTGTGAATATTCTGCTGTTTACTGATAAATGGCCACTGCACTGTGCTGTTCTAGTTTATGAGCTGTTCAAGCTGCTGGCTGTCTGCTGCCTCTGTGCTTTTTAAGATAAATATTAAAAAGATGTTCAGTCCTAGCTAGTGAGATCCTTGAATGGGCTCTTTAGCCTGTCTTATCTTTAGGCAATCAGATCATTGCCTAAATGAAAAATGTAATTATTCATTATATTAAATATTTATATCTAAATAACCAATTATTTAATTAATGAGTTAAAGTGTATTTACTAGTTGTAAATGTATAATGTACATAATGTATAAGGAGTGTTGGGATATCTGTAGGTAGACCCTATATAACCGTGACTTCAAATAAACAAAATGTGAGTAAATTGCGTTAAAGAGAACATCTTTTCAGGTGTGTGTCTGGTTCTGACTGATCAAGGTGGCGGGTCTTCCAGTTATGATGGTTTCTGGCAGGAAGAGATGGGTCCAGGCAACAATTGCCATCACCAGAACCCTTAATCTGTTCCTTATGTGCATGCATGTGACTATGTATAAGTTTTATTTCTTTCTTTGAAAATGATTTTTGTCAGCTATTTTAAGGAGAGATATAAGTACAAATTTCACTGTACACTATACACATGAGAATATAATTGACTTGTATTTTGTTAAGTCAAATATTTGTCCCTTTTATGGTAGATATTTCTTCTTTTTAAAGTGTAATATGATTTTTTCTTCATGATATGCTGTGTAATAAAGTATCACAGTTGCTTGGAATGTCATTCTGAAATATGCTACTTGTGGGATGGTCTAGTGTAACTGTTAAACTTCTAACTGAATATTGAAATTTATCCATGAAAGTTGTGCATGTTTTGCCATTTTGACTTTATTTTTTTTATAAATAAAGGAAGAAACAGCTGGTCACAGTTTTCTTTTCAGTTACTGTCAACTAATTATCTGAACAGGTTTTAAGTGGTCTAGGTGTGATTCCTAGGCAAGGAATACCTCGGCCCTATGAATCATCTTCACTGGTCCATAAATACAAATACAAGGCTTCATGGACAAAAACTTCAGCTTAACATATATCCCCAAAATGACACAGTATCATTTTATATGTGCCAGAAAATCTTGGGAAATAAAGATAAATGTAATAAAAAATCCCTAGCTGTCAGTTGCATTAAGCCATTGTACACTGGTTCTCCCCTGAAGGAAAGTGCACCACAGTTACAAAGTTTTAATGACTGTAACCAAGATCATCAACACTTTAAAGCAGCCTACTTAATTCATGTCTGCATTTTCAAATGTGAAGATCTTTAATGAGGGTGACAGATTAAGAACATTTTATACTTGACAAAATATATTTTTCATTTGAACCAAAATAAAGTATAATTCAGACGTAACAAGGAAGAGGAACTGAAAAAACTCTCTTAGCACACTAGTTTTTCATTTTCACTATCAAAATCAACAGACTACAAGATTTTAATTTCAATTTGTAAAGATCATATGAAAATTATAATATGAAAATTATCTAAAAAAATCAGCACGTATAAAGTACGATCGAAAAGGGTTGTGGACACAACAAGTCTCCCAACCTATTTGGTAAGTTTGGAAAAAGGTAAAACAAGCAATCACACTTCTTGCCACCACCACAACTTGTTCAGTCTCCACATTCCAATTATTATATTATCTGAAGGAAGTAATGTATGTGCCTTCTGTATCTTGTCTGTCTGTTTAGGAAAACACACACTGATTTTAATGAAATACAGCAAGGCAGGGTTGGATTGGATTGTTCATTCAGTTTCCAAGTAGGAGGGGATATAATAGAAATAGGCAGACATATTACTCCCCCAATTTGAGACACGGCCCCTGCCTGTGTTCCCTTTATTTTTGACCTCACAAAGACAGCAGAATGGTCCTCCTCATGATAACATTTAAACAGTGTAACAAGTCGCAGAGTGGAAAAGCAGTGAAAGCTTCCAAAACACTCCAACTCACTGATGCACACTTTTACATTGCATTCAATGAAATCAGATTAAGTCAATTTTCTTAGTGTAGCAAGTGGAAGTGAAGCTGAAGAGAGAGAGTCTTCTTCTATGTAATATGACACCATCATATTTATAGTAAGAAAGTCAGAAGCCTGCTTATTCACGTGAGAATGACAAGACCAACTTTTCTGTGTGAGGATGCAAAATGAAGAGGGGCAGGGCCTTAACCAATTTCTCACTGGTAACATGTACGATTAAGACAACAACAACAACATTTATTTATATAGCACATTTTCATACAAATAATGTAGCTCAAAGTGCTTTACATGATGAAGAAAAGAGAAATAAAAACAAAGTAAGAATTAGAATAAGACAACACTAACATAGAATAAGAGTAAGGTCCGATGGCCAGGGAGGACAGAAAAAACAAAAAAAACTCCAGACGGCTGGAGAGAAAAAATAAAATCTGCAGGGGTTCCAGGCCACGTGACCGCCCAGTCTCCTCTGGGCATTCTACCTAACATAAATGAAACAGTCCTCCTTGTATTTAGGGTTCTCTTGGAAGGACTTGATGATGATGGTCATGCAGACTTCTGGCCTTTAATCCATCAGTGTCGGAACATCACGGTGCTTTGATTAGGTGGTGATGGCGCAGATTTCCACCACAGAAAACTGGGAAAAGAAACAGAAGAGAGAGTAGGGGTCAGTACGGATTTTAGAGCCACCATGAATAGTTATTATAATGAATTGAATATACTGAGTATCAGGATTAAATGAAGGTGAAGTTATGAGAAAGCCATGTTAAAGTAATGTGTTTTTAGCAGTTTTTTAAAGTGCTCTGCTGTATCAGCCTGGCAAATTCCTATTTGCAGGCTATTCCAGATTTTAGGTGCATAACAGCAGAAGGCCGCCTCACCACTTCTTTTAAGTTTTTCTCTTGGAATTCTAAGCAGACACTCATTTCAGGATCTAAAGTTATGATTTGGAATATAAGGTGTCAGACATTCCGATATATAAGATGGAGTGAGATTATTTAAGGCTTTGTAAACCATAAGCAGTATTTTAAAGTCAATCCTGAATGACACAGGTAACCAGTGTAGTGACATCAAAACTGGAGAAATTTTCTTTTCCTAGTTAGGATTCTAGCAGCTGTATTCTGCACTCGTTGCAAATGATTTAAGTCTTTTTTGGGTAGTCCTGAGAGGAGTGCGTTACAGTAATCTAGACGACTGAAAACAAAAGCGTGAACTAATTTCTCAGCATCTTTCAATGATATGATTGAATGATTCAACACCACACAGACTACAGCTAAAGATTAATAATTTTTTTTCTTCTATTTTACAGTTTCGTTGGATGGCTATTCTAAATGTCATAGAAGATAACAACCTGGATTACTACTGTGGGCCATTGGTGGAAACGTGTTAAAAAGAATATCTATTTTGATTCCACATGATGGCCTAAAAAAATACAGCCTTCTAAATTAATTATAGAATTTTAATTTAATAAGAAATATTAAAATATTTAACAAAAGTGTAATGTCAGAAAATAAGTACATTTTCTTTATAATCTATACTTATAAACTATTTTCCTTAAAAAAATCAGTCAAAATATTCAGATAATCCTACCAATACAAGCTAAACATTGACTCTGTTATGAATAATAGTGAAATTATTTTTTCTAAACATATTTGATCCAGATTTTGAGTCATTAAGCACAATCCCTGAAGTAAATCTGGATATGCAATCAAATAATAATGATAACAAACTTAATTTTAATAATACGGTGATTAGATTAAGCAGGTTTGAAAACACATAGCAGAAACAATAATAGTAATAATAACAATAAGTGCTATTGAAAGATGCTCATCTCCTAAAATCGTGCTCTCCTTATCTTACACAATTGATAGACAATATCCATGGTCCCTCAAAAAAAATATTAATGAATTAAATTAAAAGGAATCAGTAAGGATGTGCAGCATCAGAAGATCTGTAATTTCTAGATGTGTCACTTGACATTAGAGTTCATCTTTGTAAACAACACAAGGAGAGATCATGTACAGTACCTTTCCAGCAGCCAGTGATGCTCCCACTCTTTCCTAATGGTTTAATGTAGGATATAGCAATACCCTTCACCATCCTAGTGGTGCATTTTACTCTTGGTATCCTCGTGCCAGTTAGGCATCCCCTTATATAAAGTGACTAAGTGGATCTTCCCATAGTCTGGTGGCATACAACATGACTTTTAGTCGGAGAGCATGTCAGACTTAACCACTGACGTTATTGGATCTTGGTGCCTTGAGGATGTCAGATTACACCACTAGAAATCATAGGGGAAGATGAGTTACAAGAGTGACGCATTTTCAGATCCAACTGCCGTGCTGCCTAATAGTGTCAGTGACTGCATGAATGTTTTTTTCTTTTTCCATTCTCTTGGGGTACAACAAACAAAAGACATTTAATACACCAGCCCCTCTTCTATTTTCATGATCCAATTTTCCTCTTTCCTTGTAGCTGCATTGCATGCATTGTATTTCTGGATATGCTGTCATTGGTTTTCAACTCTAGCACACACACAGGAGCCTGCCCTTATGACTTAAGACATTTAATTTTGTTATGCCTCATTATAGACCACTATGATCATGTCATTAGGGATCTCACACAACACAACTAGTGGTTATCTTCATCTCAATAAAATTATGTGAATAAAGCTAAGAATAAAAATTGTAGGAAAGTCATGTAAAGTGACAGGGGCTTTACCTGTCTGAGGTCACATACCACAAGATTACTAATGCTGATCCCTTGGACACAAGAGACAATGTTTCAGAGGCTTAACCTTGACATAGTTGTAAGACAATCACATATAATGCTGCTCAACACCAGTGTGGGAGTGAACCTTATCTGGCTAATTAAAAACCAAGATACTTTTAAATAATAGGGACTTGCCTTAAAAAACAAAAGAGCTACACCCACTTTTTTACTAGAATGAACGGGAGTAATTTCCTCCCAGTGTTCTGAATACTTATTAAATAAAGCGTGAAATGTCTGGCTGCTTAAAAAATATTTTCTCTATTTCCACTAGATTTAGATGCAAGTTATTATACAATGGTCAACTGAACCCTGTCTGCTCTACATCTTAATTAGGTATCAGAAAAAAACACAAACTAAAATAAATGTCCTGTATTTTTGTAATGAGTTCTGTGCCCGTAAACATAAGGTATTGACTCTAAAATAGGCAGCTTTCAGGGGACATTTGGTTCAATAATAATGCAATAAACTGACTGATGGCATTGCAGCAGAATGGATTGAATACCTTCTGGTCAGTACACATGAAATATACTCAAGGTCTGTGAAAGTAGCTCATTATATATGAAAGAAAACAAGCCACTGCTTTATTTTAAACACAGTTTTATGCAGCACTGATAAGTCATGTCTGCTCATTTAAATGACAATGTAGCTTTCTTTATAACTTACAGATTTCATTTCTAACAGCATGTCCGACCATTCGTCTTATTCATGTGAAGAAATCCAATGCTATTTCCTTTTTATTTCATTTTCACTTTTTCATTCGGCTCTGTGTTTTGCTCATAAAAAGTGTCCTGTTAGCCTTATTTATCTTTCCTATTCTTTTGACTCTCTTATTAACTTCTCCCTGTTCATGAATCTTTTTTTTTTTTTTTTGCTGCCACAAACATGTCTCTCTTCATCAGCAGTACATTATGTGAGGCTGTCTACTGCTTCATCAGATGAATAAAAGTTAAGGAGTATTCCGGAGTACTTAATTGGTTTTAATGATGAAGACTGAACCTTAATTAGTTTATTTTGAGGCACTCACATTTATTTCATAAGGCACCTTTCTGTATTGAACATTGTTGCAAGGTGCTTTACAACAGCAGAGCTAATACACATTTTTTTTTTACAATTGTATCTAAGGTAGGTTAAATGACCTGCTTAGGGTCATATAGTGAGGCATCCTTGTAGATAACAGGCCAACACATTTACTGCTAGTTCACAATGCCTTGTTTAAATCTTATTTTACAGTATTTGGTAGTAAACCATCATTGCAAGTATTTACAATAATTAAGATGCTACTTCTTTATTTATTTAAAAATTGAAAACACAAGCACACAATGAAATATATGAAAACACAATGAAGACAGCATAAAATTTAGAAAATTGTATAGTCTAGTTCAAGGTCATGGCAAGCATGAGCATATACTAGACACAAGCAAGAAACAGTCTATTTCAGGGCCCACTCACTCACATACCAACACTCACATTCACACACAGCCAATTTATAATAACAAATGAACCTAACCTGCATGAAAAAGGAAATGTCAGTTTGTAATTTTATACACATAACCTAAATTATGTCAAGTCATTCCTTTGCTTCAAAACTCAGTGCTCTGAAATGGGGGATACAGCAACGTTCCTTTGGAACCCCTCTTCCATATTGGTTTGATCTGCTCCCTGAATGAGCTAAGTATCAGTTTCCTCCAGTTTTTTTTTTCAGAGACATTTTGTTCATTTCCTTCATTAAGTTAATGGGAGACTGAATGTGGCAGTTTGAATATTTCTTGCATCAGTCTGATTTCCCTTGACTTATGCCTTTTGCTGTCTGCAGGTAAGATTATGGAAACCTTGTGACACTAATTTGGACAAAAAGGTTAGGAGTGTGGGTGCTCTAGACCTAAACAGTATACAGTATACTATATATTGTAACTCTGCTAATAAAAGAAACTGAGAAATGGTGAAGGGTTGGGAATTAGCCAGGTATCCTATTTAATTAGAATAACTCAAAATGAAGTAAAAATGAAAAAGAAAGAACGTTTTTTTGTCTTGTGTATTTTCCATTTTGGGAAAAACCTTTTTCTCCGTCATACATTCGCTAAGCGAATGTAGTCTGATTGGGCATGTTTTTCCACTGCCTTCACTGTGTATTTCCAGCATGGAAGCATCCCACTACCATAACCGATCACTTTTGCCCTGATACTGCGGATAGTTATCTTACCTCATTAAGGCCATCCAGACACTCCCCAGGCAATCATAACTATTTACATAATATAATATAATATAATATAATATAATATAATATAATATAATAT
>JANRMT010062825.1:33002016-33024901 GCA_026402145.1 Polypterus bichir lapradei | reverse complement strand
ATAATATAATATAATATAATATAATATAATATAATATAATATAATATAGTTCATTGATGTACTGTATAGGGTGGTCCAGATCTAATTATGCAATTTTCATTATGCTATAACTTATTAAGTTTGTTACATAGAAAATCACTCGAAAAATCCCAGACCATCAAGAAGTGTGCGAACTGACGACATGAAAAATCGTCTTTGTGCCTTACTGGAATCGTCCCTACATAAATCAAAGTCATCCAGGTGATCTGGATCTGCATAATTAGATCTGGACCACCCTGTATATTGATTCCTAGGTTGGTTCCTGCCTTATATGAAGTGCTATAAGGATGAACTTTGCTTTCTTGACAATAAACTGGATATAGCCAGTTATAATTAGGTTCCAGTGGATAGATGAATAGGTGGGTAATGTAAATTATACTCTGCGGTGGCCTGGTGCCCTGCCCGGGGTTTGTTTCCTGCCTGGTGCCCTGTGTTGGCTGGGATTGGCTCCAGCAGACCCCCGTGACCCTGTAGTTAGGATATAGCGGGTTGGATAATGGATGGATGGATGTAAATTATACTGGTGCCCAATCAGGGACAGTTTTTGCCTTGTCCTCAGTGTCGTCAAAATGAGCTTTAGCTCTGTCAAATCTGAACTGGATTAGATGGGTTTGATCATTTATGAGTGGATGATCTTAGTTATCTTCCTCCTTGGCTTTGGTACAGCCCTTATGGACTCCATAACCCTCAGCTGGATAAGCAGATAAGAAGGACAAATAAATGGATGAGAATATATCAACAGTTCCTGTAAAAGAATATCACAGTCATACAGGCATTTAGAGATGGTACTGCATGACTATTGTAGTGACAATTCAAAGTTTGCCATTACAGTTTCACTTCAGTTTATCCCTCTTTGCTTCTCTGTTGTCCAGGGTAATCAGAAGGCTGTTTGGAATTCTGCTGTGACCAGAAGATGTTATGTAGTCAAAATAACAGATCAACAAACAAAAGCCTGGAAGTCGAAATAAGCCAAATAATGAAGGCAAATCACTAAACCAAAACTGAAATCAAAGGAGAAGAGCACAACAATCTTTAACCATGAATCTATAAGAATGAAACACACATGCAAAGTCTTAGGGAATTTGCAGTCTCAGATAACCAAGAAGTGCACTGCATTGACATTTATACTGTTGCAATGGTTATGTCATGCACTGCACACTTCTGGTTGTTTCTTCATGGAAACACTATGGCAACTTCAACTGAAAATGGTAGCATCCAAGGAAAAAAAATGGCATCAGAAAAGATGTGATATGTCAATTACTTTATACCATCGCTATCAAGATAGCCATTTCCATGCAGATTCAAAGGAAATAAAACACTTCAGGGTTTCTGTATAGTTCATTAAAACTCTCATTGGTGAGAATCAGGATAAATGTCTGTGAAAATATAAAGCAGTACCAGTTAATTTTTAGGGAACAACTAATAGGTTACAACCTACAGATGTTCTAAAGCAATTAAAGTAAATTAAGCCTTGCAAGTTGAAGCAAACAATTTGCACAGGTGTCCCAGCTTCTCTTGATTACTTAGAAACCTTTTGTCTGTCTTAAAGCAGAGTTGGAACAGACTCTATTACTACATACTCCGAAGTACTCCTTAGACAATATTCCAGTGATAATGGTAAGAAAATGGCAGCTAACAAATGAAATGAGACAGCATTATTACCCTTAGAAGTGTAGGCCTTTTGTTTAGAGACATTACAAAATAAATCAAAGTGTTAGTGAGTATGGTGTCCTACACAATCCAAAGGCAATTGGAAACTGGAAGAACCTCTGACAGGAAGAGATCTGGCAGACCCAAAGTCACAAACCAATCAGAAGACCAGTTTCTATGGGTCACCAGCTTGCGTGATAGGTTGCTCACAGCACAACAGCTTCAAGAACAGCTCAAGTACACTCACTTAACAGTGGTTGATAAAAGCAAGTCTCAGTTTCTACTGTGAAGAGCAGAGAAGAGGAGACTTTGAGCTGCAAGGTTGACAGGTAGAGTGGTAGTAAGAAAGTCACTGCTTAAAGGATAAAATAGGGCCTGGAAATACTGGCTGTGGACAACTGCAAACTGAACAAAGTCTCCTCTTCACAGTAGAAACTGAGACTTGCTTTTTTCAACCACTGGCCACATATCTCAATAATAAATGTTAAATTACTTCATATTGTCATGACTTTTATTTGTTAAGAACTCTGATAGCTTTTGTCTTTAATGTATTTAAGGTAATTAGTATATTTGTGTTTGGAAATGTGTGAAATATTAAAGTATGTTTAGCAAATTTTTGTTGAAAGTACTTGCAAGTGCTCTCAGCTTGTAGTTAGCAAAGAGCACTATATAAAAACAACTGAATTAAATAAAAGGAGTGAATATAAATAAATATACCTCATGAAAGAGTGGTGTCTCATGCAAGTCTGGATACTGCCTTTACCCCAATGCTGCTATGACAATTTCTAGTACTCTGAAACCCTGTAATGGACAAAGTTAATTCTGAAAAAAAGGAGGAATTTTAAAATGCAAACATTGCATTAATAAAGTCACAGGTGTTCTAACATACTTGACAAATCTTATAAGCATTCCTGAGTAATCCCTCCCACTGGGAAAAACTGACTCTAATAAACTTCAATTATAAGTGACTATTTTATTTATTAAGGACAAGGATAATTCTTTGTAGACCAAATGTCTGCATCATAAATACTAACAAAAAAATAAGTATTCATTTATTTATGAACCTATTAATAATGAGACACTGCAACAAAAAGAGCTTTCTCAGCACCTAGCCTGCTGAACAAACAATGCGCACTGGGGAAAGATAGCTAGTTAGCCTTCGTGACTTAGATAAAGCTATGGAGAAACGACAAGTGCCAGTAATTAGCAGAGCCTCTTCAACAAGATAACCCTATACATCTTTGTCTATTTCAATCACCAAAGACTCCGATTCAGTGTAAAATTAAAGCATGGATGTCATCAATTTCTGTTAACCTCTTTATATTGTTCTGTGTTCATGCATACGTGATAGATTGTTTTTGTCATTTTATTAAATGGTGACATCTCAGTGCACATTTGCCTAAAACGGCTTTCTCCTCGAGAGGTATTGAATAATTTGAACTCTGCCTTTATTTTATAGATGTTTGATATTCTAATGGTGCTCTTTTCATGTCAGGCATCTTCCACTTATTAGGTAATTAGTGCACATATCTGTAACGGGAATAAAAAGTTTAACATTATGCAATAGATCTTAATTGTGACGTGTCAAAGAAAACATACAGTACAGTAGATAGGTAGATAGACAGATGAATGGATGATTGGTCTAAAGAAAACCACATGAGTATTTAACATGTTTATTATACTATATGCAAAAAAAGATGCAAGAAAATGTGAGTATTCTCATTTGGAAGGGAATACTCTCAGTAAGCAGGCAGTTCCTTAGCAACCAAAAAATGACAATCATATCTGGAACACACTTTCTAACCTCAGCAAGAAAAAAAAACCAAGATGAAATTATCGATCAGTAAGAAGCCACAAGCACAGAAAATGTAATTAAATTTGCTTTATACTTTTTTCTTATTTTTCAGTAACTGAGAAAAATTTACATCGGAAGATACTGACATATTCTCCTTTGAAGACCACAACAAAGTGCCTCACTGCCTCTGTCTCAGCAACCATCTTTTACATAGAAATGCCAAATCCTGTGCAAATAAATTACATGTAACAATTACATTCCATCCATGCAAGTGTTTCGAAAAGAGCAAGTGAGAAAATAATTTAGGAGTGAAACAATGTTTCTAAAAGATTTTTACTTTTTTATCCAACCATCAAATTCTAGATTTTTTTAACTCATAAACTATTTTGAAACTTAATTTACTTCTTTTTTTTTTTACTGTTTTCAGTTTTTTAAGAAATGGTCACAAAACAACCCATAGTTTCACTCAGATCACAGAAGATTATAAATATATAAAGGACATTAGGTATATTACTTGATCATTTTCGTTATATTTTACATGATTTTTTCTGTCAGTTTCTGATCTTAAAAGGCCAGTTAGTGTGCTATAATTTCTTTGAATAATTGCAGTGCATACATGAAACTGTAGGTATGAGTTGTACTGATTTCTGTTCAGCAGATCTCCAACAATAAGTAAAATGCTGAATTTATTTAAAACAAATACATATTCAGATGTTGGTAGAAGTAAAAACAACAATGAATATCAGACCCACTGGAAAATGCTGACAGTCTTGAAATAAAGACTAGTGTTAGCCTGCACTCCTTATAGACAAAGACTGAACTAAAACTCTGCCGAACAAATTTTTTTTGAGGAAGCAGAAACTATTATAGATTGTTTATATCTTATTTCCTTTGGAAACATTATAAATTATTTCTGTGGAGGAGTAGTTTGAAGTGTTGTTCCAGTGTCTTGTCCACTGTCAGTATGGTGTTTACTCATTTTCTCCAGTTACTCCACTTTCCCCCTGGTGCCAAAATATTCAGGTTTGATTAATTAGTGCCAGTAGTTTGACCCAGAATGAGTGGCTATGCCCTGTGGTGAACTGGAGTCTCATTCACAGTTGGTTCCTGCCTTGATCTACATGCAGCCAAGTGTCAGGATTCATCGTCAACTTGAATATGTTATCGTTCAACATTTTTGTGTTTCCTGACTTTTTTTGTTTTTATATTTGTTTTGTGAGTGACAGTCTACCACTGTCTTTCCGGTTTGAAAATGATCATTATGATTCAATTTTGTCAGCTGTTAGTGTCTATCACACTGACCATTTTTTGATCAAAGTCAACATGGAGATGTATTAAGACTGTCAGCTTAAAGGGACACAGATACATTTTTAAAACTTTATAATTAGAGATATTGATGCTGTTATCATGATCTAGTTATTTTTAAATCTTTGGTCTCTAAAAATATTTTAAACATTGTTTTAAGGGTTTCAGAGAACAAAGAATTGAATGATCACATTTTTTTTTATTTCATTAACTTTTTACTTATGTTAAAAATGAATTTTGCCATTTTATTTTTAATGGCCTCCACCATTTGGGACTTTTGTTTCTATAGCACTGACAATGGTATAAAGATCACCGTTGTGCACTTCCTGGTTGTCCAAGTTTGTAGATTCTTTCAAAATGTCTAACTTGCTTTCTTTTGTGATTTAGTGTTCCTAGTCATCAAAATTTTTGATTCTGATTTCTGACTGTAATTTAATTTTTTATTCTGGTATACAGTAGATGATTTGATCAATAGATTTATTAGTACAAACAATATCCTGCTTTCTCAACATCATTTCTCTTCCTATGCCCTTCTCCTTTAAACATCTCTTAATTCCACTCAGTCACTACACTACTATTTGTTTATTTTTTAAGAGATATGTACTATTTGTGTCTGTGTTTTTGCATATCATTTTTGAACAATTGAGCATGAGGCATTATTACTTTGCTTCTTTCATTTTCCTACAATTTTATTTGGTACTCGTTAAGCACTAGTTGTGTAGGCAGGCACATGGAATTAAATGATAGAAGTAAGCCTTTATTGACTTTACATTACAATCTAGTGTCTGTTAGCTTTTTTTTTGGTTTTTTTTATCATTTTTGTGTTGAGACATTGTGATGGTGTTTTTCTCCTCAAAGCACAGTAACAAAAATAATGGAGCAAATGTATAGATGAATGTTTCACTGTTAAAGTAGCAAGGCTGTAACAATATAAATAAAAGAATAAAGAATGTCAACCCTTAAGTTAGGTGGGTAGTACTGAGCTGTAAGTACCAATAAAGAATTATATACCTTTGTGCCTTTCCATTCTGGTATTTTTCATGCTTTTACTAAATTTAAGAGCTGTTTTGAGCTCTTTCTAAAATGTATTAATCATATACATGCTTTATTGTAGTGGTGGTGTAGTGTGGTGTACTGGTTAAGGCTTTGGACTTCAAACCCTGAAGTGATGTGTTGATATCCCACCACTGACACTGTGTGACCCTGAGCAAGTTACTTCACCCTCCTGAGCAACAATTGGAAAAACAAAAGAAATGTAACCAATTGTATTTCAAGTGCTGTTGTAGTGCTGCCACATAAATATAATATGTTTTCCGCTGTTGATCGGGTGTTGTGGGGATGATTCTTACATCCGGAGATTGATAGCGGTGCCCCAGAGGTGGAACTTCTGGTTGTACTATTTTCTTTCGGGTGAGTGATTTGCATAAAGCGCGCCATTTTAAAGAGAGAAGGAGGAAGAGGAGGGGAAAAAATAAAAAGAAAATCGGAGAATAAAAAAACAGATCAGCTACTGCACAGGCCATGTAAGAAGTCCAGGAGCTCCTACAGTCCTGTCAGAAGGTGGAAGTGATTCTTTTGATTGGGGAATTGAATGTTCCGCTAATTCCTACGGACTCAGGTGAGCTATATCAAAGGGCTTATTGTATTGTTATCATGGCGCAAGACTGACTGTATGTCTTTTATGACGAAGACGTGATTACAGCTAGGAGTCCGCAATTGTCAGAATTCCTCGTTTTGCCTGCTGGCATCAGCGGGGCAGAATTGTCGACAACTGTGGATTTATTTACCATCTCTGGAAGGGGAACTGGGGGAAGGAATATTGTTATTGTAAATATATTTGTCGCGCTACAATATAAGGGTTATTTAGGGTGAAAGGGGGCGCATGTGTAACAGATTGTATTCTTTTTTTATTTTATGTAATATTTTGTTATGTGATGATTGATATTGACTATTAGTTTTTGTGGGCTATAAATGTATAGGCAATAAAGGACTGAACCGTGTAGAATAAAGGGTATATGGGAAATTTATTGGGGTGTGATATTGGCCTATCCTTTTATCATCTGCTGTCACATAGGAGAGATTAGCGGTAGCAATGGTCTCGTGTCAGCGCGCGGGACAAATTGTTACACTGTAAGTACAGTCAAATAAATAAATGTACATGTAAATGGATTGTAACCAGGTTCTCTTCACTTGGGTAGCACTTCCCACTCAGGTTGCCCCCACTTGGTTCCCAGGAGGCAAAATTGTGACTGCACCCCACAAAGAGTGTATAAAGCAACCATCTTAGTTGAGTCGAAGGAGAACTCCAATAGCAAATGTGACTAATCAGGCTTATAACTTGGAAGATTTATATTCTTCTCTTTAAACTTGTCTCATTTGAGCCCTGAAACAATATTTTTAATTTTTGTGAGTTTAGTGTATGTTATATCAAGTCCATATATCTCCATAGATACATAGATAGATCTCCATTAATATGCTTTCATTTATTTCTTTCCCTTAGATGTGATCATGGAGGAACTAATGCTTACCCTGGCAGAAACTTGAAATAGGCATTATGAAGAGCAGAGTCATACATTTTTGGTCCACAAAAATATGCACAGTTTTGAAATTTAGCATTGCCGTGTAATTAAAAATTTTAAAATAAAGTGATTAACAGCTGTTCACTTGCAGTAGTCTCGTGACTTTATCTTTTGCTATTACTGAGTTAGATGCATAAAAGCCTTGCATGTGGTGTTTCCTGACACTCATATCCTGGGTTCAGACAATGTGATGCCACATCAAATGACCACATAGCCACAAGATAAATTTTGTCTTTGCATAGATACTGCTTTAAAAGAGAGTAGTGTTATAAGTTTTACAGATATTGCACACCCAAAATAGAAAATCATTTGTTAGTGTCTGCAGCCCATATAACTTTTCATAGGCTAAAAATAGAACAAAAGAAATTAAATCAATACATTGCTCCAAATCTTGTGATTTAATCAATACTAGGTTTATTACTCTCTCTTAATTCTTTGATATTAATCCACAAATGATCTAGTTGTTAAATCAATTTGCTTGTGGGAAACATATCGATGAGTTATGGTTGATTTTAATTTTTCCATGTTCAGTAATTCACAAGATTTTTTTCTTACAATGTGAGGCACCTTGAAATATGTACATTGTGAGTTTTCATATATTAAGGAAATGATTTAATGGCAGTGAAGTCTGCATGTATGGACAATTCTCAAAAATGTTCTGCATCTCTTCATGTGATATTAAAGTAGGTTTTCAAAACCTTCTCTATACAATAATCTACTTGACAGGATAGATACACAGTGGTTTGTCCTGCTGTTAGTCACAGTTTGAGTCCTGGATTCAGCTCCCATTCTGCTCATTGTTTTTGAGGATTCATCCTTCACATACCCATATGGATTTCATCTGGGATCTCTCGTTTCTTTTCACGTTTAAAAAGGCACAAATTAGGGTGATTGCTGTCTCTAAGTAGGCTCAGTGTGAGTAATCGTTGGTATGTGCAGTTGTGGGCCCTGCAATTGAGCAGTGCCACGTCTAGGTTTTAATTCCTGCTTTGTCTATAGTGCAGTACAGATGAGCTATGGTCCCATTCCAGCTGAAATTGAAATTAGCAGTTTCAGAAGGTATGTTGATAATTAATCATTCATGTTTTAACAATTAAGTCACTTAATGGTGTTTTGGTAATATTTACAAATGATTTTAGGTTTTTAGTTTGATGACCTTTAAATCCTTGCCTGTGCGTTTTGTATTAATCTTTGTTTTTATATGTATTCACATTTAATACAAAAAGCATCTACTGTTGTTTCCATGTCTGTCTGTCCATCTGTCTATCCACATGAAACGATGCATGTGCTGTCTACCCTTAAAACCGCTTGTGCCTTAGCCACCTCAGGTGGTCACTTGCAGTGTCTGCAGGATGAACCCCTGAGATTTGTCATTGCTTCTGCTCCCTGAGTGCCCAGCAACAGTGACACTATCCAATGGGTGCCATCTACATGCACCCCGTGAAGCCAACTGCCAACTGGTAAGCCTCCTGTCTTCTGCACAGCTTGCTCACCTGATTCACTTCTCTCATTCTGTCTGTCTACTCTACTCTCTAATCAGGCTTCCATTTACCACTGCAAGTGTGACATTCTTATTATAATTTGCATAGTACCAATGTAGTAGAGTGTTGTACCGTTTTAGCCATAGATTGAAACAGGTACCAATAGTACCAATGTGGAACAGCTGAGCTAATCAGGCAATCAGCTTGCCTCCATACCAAATACTCTGTGACCGCAAGGCTCCTCAGCAGAACACGCACCCATAGAGATTGAATATCACTGTTTTTTTACCTAAATGCCACAGTCCCCAAACACACATTGCCACAATAACCCATCTTGCTTTGTCTTACACACTCCTGTCATCCACATAATTCCCAACCTTCACCTTGTGAGCGGTGAGCTTATAGAGTGTCTCTTGTACCACTACATATTTCTTGTTTAATTCTTAATCATAATATAAAATATCTTTCTCAATCCCACTAAATACTATCCAGGATTGTGGCTGTTAGATTCTATCCAAGCAGCATTGAACAAATGCCCCAACCAAACAACACAATCCAGAAATCAAAATCCTTGGACAGAGCAAACATTTATCAGAAAACCAGAAAATCTAAACCAAGATACAGTAATAGAGTAACAAACACAATCCCATTTAAACTACTTGTCTCCATAGCCTGTATAGGAATGGGGGCAGTGCGTCAATAGAGTTTGACAGGTGGCCAGGCCCCTTGGGGCTCTACCCACAAAGAACCAAGAGTATACTCACCTTTAAAGAGATAGTACATAATTATAAATAAAACAGAAAATGCATATAAAATAAAACATATAACAATTCAGAAACAACAGTAAAATACATAAAAACATATAACAACATAACAAAGGGTAGCGCAGCTAATTATTTTACATAACGTTTGATATCATTTTTGCTATCTTAGCTATTTTTGTTATTATCTCTGGTTTGTATTCTATAATAACTGTCTTTGTGCCCCCTCATCACAGACAAATGGCCTCTTAGCTGTTATGGTACAGCCAAGGTTTATTACCTCAAGTTTATTTCTAGTTTGCTGTCTTTTACATTTAAAATATGTTTTAATATTATGTTATTAATTCTGATTTTCATTTTGTTTTATTTTATGTTTACTGTATTATCAAGATGTATGCGTTATTGTTATTTATCACCTGAGTTATCCTGTTAACACTGAGTTAAAGGGGCAGGGCCATCTAATAACGCAGCTAGGGTTTGCAGCAGTTGTGACTATAGCTTTTACATTGCTATTTTTTTGACTCTTGATCTCGACTTAAGATTCACATTTGGATTTCCTGGCTTTGACCCCTGCTTTAATTACAGTATCAGGTACCCATATTGGTATAGTTTTGTTGGACCTGACTGCTTTATGTTCTTGCCTTTAGGATAAAACCTATTATTTGTCTTGAATTGCCTTTTCGTATTCCATTTTTGAAATTCTTTCTGACTATTTTAAAATATTCAGGAACTTTGCTTGTTTCATTTGTCAGTGTTTTATGGTTTTCTTCCCTCTCCTTTTGGATATTGGGAACATTTCTTAAACTTTAAAAATTTTAGCATCATTTGGGTCTGTGTATGCCTTAAAGCCTGCCTTTTTGGTTTTGTGAAGGGCAACGTAGGGATTAGACCTTTCCAGAAGGCTCAGGCCTCTAATAAGGGTATGTCTGACCTTTTCAGTTTTTCTGTGCCTGCTTCCCTTTTTGTGCTTCATCGTGTGAGGAGATCACTACATTAGCAAAGTTTGACTCATAGAAAATGGCATCAGTTGAGCTATAAAAATACCCAATTTCATAACTTATTAAATCTGTGCTACATATATATAGGTTGAGTATCCCTAATCTCAAATTACAATATCAAAAATGCTCCAAAAGCTAAAAATGTTTGAGCTCCAATATGATGCCACAAGTGCAGATTTTACATCAGGAGTCTGTTTTTTTGTTATTATTGATTTTATTAAAAGATGGTAACATTCCATACAATGAAGTCACACTTAACAAGACTAAATTCAATTCAAGCACACCCCCCACCAAAAGGGGAAAGAGATGAGGTCTAACAGCCAGAGTAAATCTTTTAAGAGTATAAAATAGGGAAGAGAATCCTTTTCCCCAATATAAATGCTTATTCCAAAATGCTACCGATTAGATCCTGCCAGGTTTTAATAACAGTTTTGAACAGATCCTCACTGACCCATTGACTTAAAAGAGGTGAACTAGGATTCTTCCAGTTGAGCAAGATACATCTATGTGCCAATATTGAAGTAAAGGCAATTAGAGTTTGTGATCTGATCAATATTTCTTCTGGAATAGAAATAGGAGAGAGATGAAGAAAATTGGTCAGATTTCATTTAGCAAAATTGCTAATTTAAAGATTGTGTTGATGGGAAGCTAAATTTGGAGTGTGATTGTTCGTAAGATTCAAAAAACATTATCTACTGTATATACAAATCACAATGATTTAATCCCATAGGTTTTCCAAACACTAAACACTGTGTAACTTTGAGAGGGTGGAAAAAGCTGGTTAATGTGTAGAAGTGCAACAGGTAAAAGCTTTTCTATTTTGAAGTGTTTCCAACATTGGTTCCTTATTCTGAGTGAATGAAGTACAATTGGGTTGTCAGTATATTGACAATAACTTGCATTTACTGGGGTACAAAGCAGGGAATATATAGAAGTACTGCAGGATTTTTTTTCTATTGCGGACCAAGCTTGTGTTTATTCATCTATTTGTATCATTGTCCAGGATTTTATGGCTTGTATATTTGTCACCCAGTAATAAAATTGAAGGTTGAGTAGAGCCATGCCACCTTCTGCTTCTGGTCATTGTAGGGTCACCCTTTGAATGCATGGATGTTTTGAATTCTAACTAAATGAGGATATGATTGAATGTGATTTCTTAAAAAATGATTTGTAAATGTATATGTGGATGCTTTGAAATAGAAAAAGAAGCTTGGGAAAGATATTCATCTTGACAGTGTTAATTCTCCCTGTTCAAGTGAGCTAGAGAGAAGACCATCAATCCACATCTTGTTTAAGATTTTCCAGGCAGACAGTAAAATTTTACTGAAAAAGAGATTTATATTTTCTTGTGATGTTTACCCCTAGGTATTTAAATTGATCTGAGATGATACAAGGGGAGGTGTCCAATCTAATATTGTATGGTAGAGAGTTCCCCTGAAAATGCACATTTTTATTCAAATTAATTCTGAGTCCAAATATCTTTTGAAATTCTGGTAGTGCTGTTAGGACTGCGAGAACAAACTTTTGTGGGTCTGATATATATAGTACCATATCATCCACATATAGTGATTTTGTCTGTTCAAGTCTTTCTCTTATAATCCCCTTTATCTCAGATGCATTTCGAAAGTGAACAGCCAATGGTTCAATGGCAATTTATAAATAGCAGTGGTGACAGGGGGCATCCTTGTCTAGTACCACATTCTAGTTTGAAGTAGTCTGATATAATTTTAATACAAACTGAAGCTTCTGGACTGGTATATAGTAGTTTGATCCTTGCACATATGTTGGGGCCAAACCCAATGTAGTGAAAAGGTAGTCCCATTTAACACTAGAATTACCAGAGCCAACAAAAAACTTGTAAATCCATCTCATCTTAAATCCCTTCGCACCTCTCCGTCAGCGTCTTTTGTCTTCTAAATGTGCCAATAAGCCAAAGCAGCAAGCATCCTACTATACCATCCCCCTACCGCCTCAGAACGGGCAAGAAGTTCTCCCAGTTCCTGCCTTGATTGATTATCTGGGAATGAGCTACACAGAATTGTAAGGGGAAGTAATTTGATGTGTGTTTTGTGTCTACAACAATCTATGTAAACACATGTTTAAAACGGAAATGTTTTTCACATTTTAGTAATAAATGACAAAATGTAAACATGAACTATATAATGTATGAAGGCTGATGGCCAAACATCAAATAAACACTTTCACAAAAGGTGCAAGTACAATATGACAGCTTTCGTGGCGAAGCGGTTAGAACTGCCGATTTATAAACCTGAGGTCACGAGTTCAAAACCATCTCCCCCACAAAATTACCGTTTTGAGTAGTGAGCTGCTCTTAGCGTTAATATTATACAATATAAACATACATTTGATTTGTGTCTGTAACAGCCGGTGTAAATTTATAGGACTTGTAAAAGTTAGAGGTTTTTTTCATTTTTATTCTCTCAGTCACGATCTGACGCGGTTACTTTTTATCTGAAACTGGGAATAACTGCAGATGTGACTGGTGTTTTGAGACAATGGAACTGGAAATTCTCTGATCTGGATGGATAACAGCTGACACACAAATGCTGGTGAATCTGCCTTCTTGGTATCTCACCGTCACTTGAAAATTAAAATTTGAATTTGATTATTGCATATAGCGCTGAACTGACCCCTCTGTACTATTCTTTCCTCTGCATGTCCTGGAGAACAAAAGAAAGACAACCATAGAGCAAAATGTGGGGACTGGCAAGGAAAAAAAAAAAAACACGCGGTCACTGATTACAACCGCAAGATGTTATGTGAATGAATATGAATAATATAAATAATGTTGCATCCGTGCCACAATGTTTTCCGAAACGTACTATATAAGTCATAAAATGAATAATTCCAAATATCATATATACCTATGTCTCTGTGTTTTTTTTTTTTTTTGTCAGTGCTGCTTTGACATTATGGACCACACAAGGTGCATACTAATTCAGCGTGAGCAAGAACACTCAATAAAACTGAATGAAAAAAAAATCAACTGACAGTGAGATACGAATAAGGCAGTGTTTGTGTGTCATCTTTTATCCATCCAGATCAGAGAATTTCCAGTTCCATTGTCTCAAAATACCACTCACATCTACAGTTATTCCCAGATTCAAATAAAAACTAACAGCGTCAGATCCCTGGGTGGTGGCTGCGGTAGTATGTATCGTGATCGTGACAGAGACAATAAAAGTGAAAAAAAAATGTTTGTGTTTATTGTGTAATATTAACAATAAGAGCATGGGGGTATTTTTCGTACGTGGATTACTCATTTAGCCCGATGTAATTGTTGACGATTTGGCATGATCCTGGATCTGTCGGTTTTTCGAAACTCTTGCTAGATGTGTTGTCATAGTAGAAACATCCAAATTCTCAAACCTGCTCGGAGCAGGTTTGTTCTATGTAAACAAGGATTAGCTCACACACTTAATCAGTTTCTGTGCTTGGAATTCATTCGGTCATGGCTTTACTGTTCATGAATGAGCAACCAATTGATATCAGTGCGCAAATTATAAGAAGAAAATTTCATATAGAGAGGGTTTTGCGCAATCTGCAAGATCCTTTATTGCTCCCGGAGGAAATTATTTTCAAAAGATACTGCTTTAGCTGAGGGGGAATATTGTACCTCAAAGGTTTATTAGCACTTTATATTCGAAGTCAAACTAGGCGAAGTCGGGCTCTCACAACCACACAGACAGTATGCATTGCTTTCAGGTTTTTTGCAAGCGGCACTTTTTTATATACTGTAGGCGATGCAGAAAATCTATCTAAAAGTGCAATTTGCCAGGCAATTCGTAAAGTCTGTTTGGTTCTGAAATATTTCCTTCAGGTTTTCATAGTGTTTCTTGGACACCTGCGTGTGCAGACAATAAAAGAGGCATTTCATGCCATTGCAGGTACAGTAGGTAATACACAGGCAAAAACACCCACAGTTCCATAAAGAATCTCACAATCAGCCTAACATTCTCATTACCCAGAGTGGCGTTTCATTAAACATTATTTGGAAAATGTACCTCTCCTCCTGATGAATAATCAGACGCAGTGTCTTCATCAAATATTTGACGTTCGTCAATATCTCGTTGGTCAGACACAAGTTCTAGGTATATGACATTCTCTACAACTGACCCAACAAAAAAAAAATAGAGAGCTATATGGAACATACCTATGGCACACATTGAGTACAAATATATGCAATGACCATCCTTTACCTGAAATAAAGTGACCACTACATCGTGCTACTGGTTCTGAGGAGGAGCTTCCCCCTGGAATGCCCTCATAAACAGGGCGATGGGCATTTTGCTAGAGAGCCAACTCTTCTGCAGGCATTAGGTCTGGAACGTGTGGACCTCCACCTGTTTTTTGCTTCTCTGCCTTCTTATTAGCTTTAAAATTAATGTTTTTTATATTATATACGATTCTTTATGTCAACAATTCTTTAAATAGTTATATACCAATATTTACAGTTTGAAGTATATTCTTGTACTTCACTTTAACCTGTTCCCATGTTCTCCTTGTGCTCACGTTTGATCTGGAATTATGACATAATAAATAATAATTAATCTGACACTTAGCAAATAAAATGCTGCATTCAGTAAGTATAATGCACACTACTTAGCGTTTAATTTGTCGGCCAATTTTTGCCAGCCGTCTTTTCTGGTTTGGGCTGCTTTTGCAGTGTTACCCCTTGTGCATATTAAATCTTGAAATTCTTCATATCCTTCAATTAAAAGGTCCTGCTCCACTTGTGTGAAAAAATGCGCCCGTTCTTTCGTCATTTTGTTGCAGCCTATCAAAGACTTGCTGATCATGTTTTCTAGACTCAATATATATGGGTTTTTCAATCAGCGCAGGCACGCGCATTCATCTTGGATGATTAGATCCAGCTAGACTAATCTACTACACGGCTGAGTTTGAAAAACCGACTTATCCCGGATGAGTTTCACTGGCATTAACTCAATCAAGATGAGGCATCTGATCTAGGATGATTTAAGCAACGTACAGAAAATACCCCCCAGCTCACTACTGAAAACGGTAAATACAGGAGGCAGTCAGGATTGAACCGGGGAAAAGCTTGATTATAAGGCAGTAGTCTTACTGCTATGCCACGGAAGCTGTTGTATAATCCCTGAACCATTTGTGAAAGTGTTTATTTGATCTTGGGAGTTCAGGCTTCACACATTATATAGTGTATGCCTACATTTTGTCATTTATTACTAAAATATGAAAAAACGTTTCTGTTTTAAAAATGCGTTTCCATGGATTATTGTAGAAACGGAACACACACAAAATGCATGTGTTCCAAATAACGATCTATTATTTCCACTCTAAACCTCCAGCACTTCACTCCCAGATAATCAAGACATGAGCAGGGAGAACTTTGCATGTTCTGCGGCGGTGGGCGGATGGAATAGTAGGCTGCTTGCTGCTTGTCTTAATCGGCACATTTACAGGACAAAAGACGCTGACGGAGAGGTGCGAAGGGATTTAAGGTGGGCCATATTTACGAGTTTTTTCATAGGCTTTGGTAATTCTAGTGTTAACCATATCGACTGCTTTTTCTTCATCCAAAGATAATAAAAATATCCGGGGTGTTAGCCTTTATGGGTGAATATATTACATTAAACAGGTGCAAAGATTAGAAGCTAAGAGTCTGCCTTTAATAAATCCAGTTTGGTTTTGTGATATTACTGAAGAAAGCATTTTTTCAATCCTTTTAGCTAGAACATTGGAGTATCTTAACATCTCTGTTCAGAAATGGGATTGGTCTGTATGATTTAGATATAACACTAGAATCCCTGAAGCCTACAAAAAAGTTGTAATGCCGGGCCACCTTCCTTCACACCTCTTCATCAGCGTCTTTGTTTTGCAAGTGTGTCAATCAGCACAAGCAGCAAGCAGACTGCTATCCCATCTCCCACTGAGACAGCTGAAGTGAGACGCTAAATTCTCAAAGCTCAAGTGTGTTTATCTGGGTGTGAAGTGCCTGGAATTGTATAGGGTAAATATTAATTGGAATACATACATTTCATGTGTGTTCCTTGTCTACAACAATCTGGGTAAACGTAGGATGACAGAAAATGCAAGGCAAGAAATGTTGAACACACAACTAAAACAGAAATAGTAAAAATTGAAAAAATACTGATGTGAAGTGTATAATGTGTGAAAATACAAAATAAACATTTACACAAAAGGTATAATGAAGCAAGTGCACCTTTATTGAAGAACTAGCTGTCCCCAGCGGCACCATCCACATATTAGTGAAACAGGACAAACTTACAAACAATAATAAAGATCAATAAAAAAAAATGTAATTCTAGCCAAGCGTACTAAGTAAGTACACTCCAACGTCCAACACTGGTACTGTATCTAATCGTGTTCAGCTCTGAAGGAAGAGAGTCCCCCGCGCAGGGAGAAAAGCAGTGGGTGTGATAACTCTGGCAATCAACAGCTACCCTCTAAAACACACGTGGCTCTGATTTCACTCTCAAAAACATCAAACGTTAGCTTAATAATCTGTAGGTGATAATGTCTATTGAACAAACAGTTATCGTTAGCTAAGCAGAGGCAAGGTACGCTCCAACATGTGGTGAGAGGTAGACTGATTCGGACAGAGGCTGGCATGTAAATCAGTTTTCAGTAGTGAGCTGGCACGTTCTTAATCTATTCTGATAATTTCACTGATTCGCCATCTTGGTTTCCTACTTATTTTGTGGAAAAGACATGAAATAATCTGGCCTCTTGAAAATGCCTTTAGCGTTTCCAAGAATATGTCTGCAGAGACCTCTAAGGATGCATTTGTGTCTAAAAAAATCAGTTTGCTTTAATATAAATTCTGTACAGTTCTCATCAGCTAACACCAGCTGTGAGATGAGCATGTAGGGCGTAGTGATTTGAGCTCCAAAATCAGAGGGGCATAGTCAAAGATAACAATATTGTCATACTTGAAAGATCTGTTATCTATAAAGAAGTAATTCTTGAGTAACAATGGTGTAGTGGTGAGAAGAAGGAATAGTGTATGCTCTTACCTTTGGATTTAGAAATCTCCAAGGGTCTGATAATTTATGATCAATTGCAAACTGTGTAATTGTTTTTGCTGTGTTAGATGTTATTTTGCCTCTGTAGCTGAAAACCTATCCAGGTCTGGATATAAAACACAATTAAAATCTCTGGCCATTATAATTTTATGTGTGTTCATATTAGGAATGGATGAAAATATGTTTTAGATGAAGTCTCGATCATCCACATTGGGTGCTTAGATTTTTATCAAAATTAATTTACAATTAAATACCATCACAATCATGTATTGCCCTTCAGGGTCAGATACTACATTTGATACTACAAATGAAATTATTCTATGTATATAAGATTCTCACACCTGTAGTTTTCTCTGTATAGCTGGAGTGGAATATTTGGCCAGTCCAATCTCTTTGCAACCATAACTGATCCTTGCTTAATAAGTGAGTCTACTGTAAAAATACTATCTTAGTGTTTAGATCTGTTAGGTGAGAGAATACTTTCTTCCTCTTTAATTTGTGATTAAGACCTTTGACATTCCAGTTCACAAAGTTCACTGTTTGGTCATAGAGACATTGCTTCTGAACGTTTGTTGACATTTTATAGTCTTAAATTAAGGTACTACATTATTATGTAAGATAGCTTTGACCTTTATTTCCAATTTTGCCAGGAGTTATGGCTATGAAGCCTATTTTTGTGATGGCACTTACAATTGAGGGGGTAACAAGGATAGATTAAAAATAGCTTGCTCTCCTTCTTTCCACAAGCCACCCTGATTTTGCCTCCCCAGGTGAGGCAAGACCACACTTCATGAGACAGAGCATGTCCAAAACAAAACAAGTCCCTCAGCAGCAGTGTAGAAAGATTAGAAAGAGATATTATTATCTACTCAGTATGATAGTAAATAATTCCATTTGGAAAAAAAAAAATGTAAAAGTAGCAGAGAAGGATAAGGAACGTATAATTATGGCAATAGACCAAATTGCAGGTAAAATCTTCTTTGCCTTACGAGGACACAATGTGACTCAATCATATTTCAAAAAGTGTCGGGATCAATTTTCTTAGCTGTTTTTCTGCTTCATCTGAAGAACTACAAATGTAGAACTTGCCTTGAATATCCACTCTCAATTTAGCAGGATACAAGAGGCTGTACCTGATTTTGGCTTTTTTGTAAGCACTGTTTAATGCTGTAAAATGCAGTGCAAGTAGCTGCTGTTCAAGGTGAGAAATCAAGGAAAAACCTTGATTATCTGTCACTCGATTAACTGTCAGTCTCTGTTAACTGTCTGTACTACTGCTGTTGTGTGTTATGCTATGAGCTGTGCACATTGGAAGAACTATTCCTTCTGCTAGCATGTAGTGTTTTTCCCCAGCACCAAGTGTAAGGCCACATTTTGAAATCATAGTGTCAGTTACGTACCTTCAGGTTTAATAGCGTTTCGTAGCTTTTCTCTTTTACTATAATTAATCTACTATACATTGTTATTGCTGATAAATGTAAGCATGTGGTATTGGAATTGTCACAAAAGCTGAAATTATTAAACGCTAAACAGCAAAAGTACTTCAAGTATTGCTTCAATTTATGGAGTTGGAAGAACAACAGTGAATGATACAAAGTGTGATTCCAACAAAATTGAAAAACGTGTTAAAAATGGAAATGGTAATGTTAATGTATTAATGTTAATGTTCTCCTGTATTGTAATTTTCTTTTTAAATTCTGTTATATTATGGTTAGTTAATATATTGTGACGCTTGTGATGTGCTGTAAAACATACAAAACTCTGGTGCTCCTTATTACGCTGGTTGTTACCATATTATATGAATTAATTTTGTTAATACTGTATTATATTTTGTTTTGTAAATAAATATAACTATTCGCTAATCTACAGTATATCATTTTTAAGCTAGCTGTTTTGTTATCCGTCTTTTCTCTTATCTGTCACGGCCCCGGTCCTGACCACTTGATGGATAATTGAGTTTTTACTGTATTTTCAAATATAATCTCTTTTTTCAGTCTGAGAAGTGACATCAAATTTACTTTAGATTTTAATTTGTCATAATGAACAGTAAGGATTCTAGGTTTTGAGGCATTCGATCCATGTATGCGGTAAGCTGCTGATATCTCAGTGTCTGATTTAAAGTCTCTCTAATTTTTTTTAGAGAATCATTCAGCTATGAATTTCACTGGGTTTGGACTTTCATGGTTTTTAAGGAGACCTTAAATTATGATATTATTTTTTCTATATCCATCTTCTAGCACAATTTGTCTATCTCCAAGCACTTTGCGTTTGGATTTTGTAGTCGATTTTTCGTCAACAGCGGATACCAGTTGTTCAGCTATATCAATACAAGTCATGAACATTTGCTTAACATCTTCAAAATGAGCACCAAGCACTCTAATTTAATTCTTAAACTTGTTTACATTTTCCTGTATATTTTCCTCATTTTTTTAGTATACCTTTAAAGGTTGCCTCAAAGCAATTACTTAAACGTTTCTCCTGGTCTTTAATATCCTAAGCAGCTTCTCATTTGTCATGTTTATGTCCTTTATATGTTTCCTTATATCATTTGTATTATTTGTAACCTTCTTTATATTACTCTTTAGTTCTTTTATATTACTCTTTAGCTCCTTTATGAACCACCGCTAACCCCCAAAAACTGAGAGCATTTGTTATTGTGGTGGTCGTTACCTTTGGCTTGAAGTGTTCGTTTTGGTCTTCTCTGTGCACTGCGAGTGGAGTAGCAAGCCCAGTTGAGGTCGGTGCCACTCACTCACTGTGGGTAGTTGACAGTGGGAATAGTAAGGCCATGCTTAGTTCCAAAGAACCTTCTAAAATTGATGAATTCTTCTGGCCTGACTCATGTGCAGTTTCACTCCCACTTTCATTCTTGGCTGGAGCCGATGTTGCAGCGTCAGGTCCTCGGAGATCCTTTCTTTCATCTATCTGTTCCAGGTCAGTGTCTGGCAGGCCATACCTTGAACTTGAACTTGAACTTGAGGCTGTAGATGAAGCTTTAGCTGACTATTCCATTTTCTTCTGAGCCTTTTTTCTGCTGCTCATGTTTGCATATAATTAAAGCCCCTCAGGTTGCATAAATACAGGATACCTCGGAATGATAGTAAAAAAAAAAAGGTAAAATAACAACACTGCTAACAGAGTTCCGCCTCAGACTTCATCCAGATATGGGAGTCTGTTTTATAAAACTTTACTTGGCTTTGAGCATGAAAATATTTTTACTCCAAAAAATAGATGTGAATATCATATGCAGATTTACAATCAATTTATTCTTTCAGAGTGTTAAGGTGGTGGAAGGACTCCCTGTAGAATATTAGAGCACAACAAAGGCAAGCTTTGTCCCAAGTGAAGCAACACAATTACACCTTTGTTCAAAATGCTGTTAGATACCGTTAAAATTGCAGTTGACTTGTGTGTCAATAGTACATCACCGCTCATGATTAACAAAAGGTCTAGGTGCCCTTATTGCAATATGAGTTCAGTAAATTGCTCTGATTACATTTGGAAAATGAGACACTGCTGCAAATGGCCTTTCTATGTTGTCAATGTTTTATTTTTGCAAAAATATATTCTGTTTCATGTATGAAAACCTGTACCATACAAAAACTGAATGTAGCAACTCATTGCTGGGTTTATGATTGCCATCATGGAAGGCATGATCAATTTACAGTTGGCTGAGATATTCTTGACCTGTTGGGAAGTTGCAGTGGATTGTCAAGATATACTGATGAAAAACCCAAAAAGTACTTCAGTGCAAATGATTGGAATTTCCCTATTAAAGGAGTAAAAATATACAGTCTGCACGTCATATTTAAGGTGTAATGTGTGTGTCATGTCAATGCACATTATAATAACAGCTCAGAGATTATTATACTGACGTGTCATCATTTAACTGGTTTGCCTGCATTTCTCTACCTGATCAGGGGTGTCCCCAAGATATCTCATTAAGTAAATGCAAATATTCTAAAATCAAAAAATATTCAAAATATGATATTTCCTATTAGGAATACTCAAACTGTATATATTTCCCTTAGCTATATAAGATAAATCTATAAGTGACCTTCAGCTATCTTACTGGGCACAGGTAGATGCTTTCTCATAATGTTAAGGCATGCATTAATATGTATGTTTTCAAATTTTTAAAGGATTAATTAGACACATTGTCTTATTTCAGATTTACCATCTGTTTGCCTTATTGTTGTGCAGGAGGGTGTCAATTTTACACCCAATATGCCAACTTCCTTCATAATCGACAAATGATACCACATCAGCATTTTTTCTCCTTTCATATGCAAGACTCATAACTTAGTGCAACCAAAGTCATTTCTCTTAAGGGCAGGCCAGTAGCTCTAATAAAAGATTTTGACATTTAAAGACAACACACCAAAACATTACCATTGTTTGCATAAAACTGACAGATGTCTTTCATATGGGGGAAAAAACAAACAACTAGAAAAGTGAGGCCAATATCCGCATACAATACATTTGGGGATGTCTTACTTTAAGATGTAGAAATTGCACATAATTAGCCAAGTTAGTTTATAATAATATTATTTTTACAGTATTCCAAAATTTCTGGTTTCTGATATCAATACTCATAATAAAACAGCAAATATTGTTTTCGCCTGTAAACATTTAATAAATATTATAAGAATAATTATTATGCAAAAATAGTGCTCACAATTATCTTTTAAAATCTGCTTTAATACTTAAAAGTAGTTTGGCAAATGCAATGAAACACTAAACAAATTGCTAATATCAATTAAATTGTACACTTTACACCATTCATGCACATGTACTAAAGCATTAAAAAAAGGAAAATAAAAAAGAAACAGTGAAGCAACATGATAAATCTCTAGAGCTGGAACATAAATCTTTGGAACATTCTTGTATTTCTTGAGATATAGAGATACATTTTAATTCGTGAAACCTATCAACATTGCGGTGCTTATAATTCCTTTAACTGTGTATCATTTGTCTCAAAGGATTGTTGTCTTAATCAGACGAGTTAACTAGAGTTACAGTTAAACAATTTAAAAGGACAACACTGAAACACATTTTGAACATAGCCACTAAGCTAATACAGAGTGCTGCGTGCTTCAGCTACATGGCTGACTGGTTAAGGTCTTGGACTGTAAGCAACAATATTGCTAGTTCAATCCTTGTTACAGACTCAATTTGCTTGGGGTAATTGCTATATGTATGTATATATATATATATATATATATATATAT
>JANRMT010062825.1:32988234-33001916 GCA_026402145.1 Polypterus bichir lapradei | reverse complement strand
TATATATATATATATATATATATATATATATATATATATATATAAATATATAGTGGCAGTAGGGGGCGCTAGTGCTCCCTTGAACCCTCAGGTACAACTCCAGACACCGGATAAAAGTCCATGACTCTTTATTATTTTTTACAGTGCACCAAGCACCTTCCACACTACTCATTAATTCACAATAAATCACCATAAACTCTCCTCCTCGCCCAGACACTTGCTCCTCTACCTCCCAGCTCAGCTCAGTGTCTGGACTGCCTTCTAGTCCTTTTATAGCCCCTGACCCGGAAGTGTTCCTGTCCAATCAGACCACAGTTCCTTATTCCTTCCGGGTCAGGGCAAACAGTCCTTTTCTTCACCCCGGGAGCACGTCATTCCTTCCCGTCATGTGACCGTGACGTACTGCCGGGTCATAAGGCACAAAAGAGCCCACAAACCCCCTTACAGCGACTCCTGGTGGCCCCCAAGGTATCCAGCAGGGCTGTGTATAAATACTACAAAGTCCATAAGGCCCTGCTGGACCTTGGGGCATTATCCTGCTGTCGGGAGAGCTCCTCCTGGCAGCCTGGTGGTGAGGACCGGCATGAGAAGCCGGCAGTCCTCCACTATATATATATATATATATATATATATATATATATATATATATAATGTCACAAACGCCACTCTAAGTCATAACAAGGTTTGGGGCAGCCACCCGTATAACTGGTATCCTGGCTGTGAAGTTGCAAAAGTATAAACAGCACTGATGTGTACAAAACCGAGTCCAAAACAGAACTGAGGGAATAGGAAAAAGGTGGAGGCTTTTAAAGGGGAAGACAGGAAGTGAGGTCAAAGTGGTCCGACTCATAAGGGTCTTTAATCATAGGCTTAAGCCCGGACGTGACATCATAGGGGCCGGAGCTGGCAAGGTCTTCTTCCATAGGCTCGGACCCGGAAGTGACATCAAGAGGGCCAGGTGGGATCTCCCATGAATGGTCTACAGGCAACGGAAAAAAAGAGTCAGTGCACTCTGCTACATTCCAGTCTGATTTGGAATTGCCCTTACTCAAGCACTTTAGCTGCCTCCCATGCACACGTGTATAACAATATATATATATATATATATATATATATATTCATAAATTGAACATTAGATTATACTCAAGTGAGGTGTTCACTCTAGAAAGGTGCTATATAAAAAGATGGTTGCTAACTGTAGTGAGGTCTTCATTGAATGTAAGGTTGCACATTAACAGTGTACAAAAATGCAAACAGATTGGATCAAAGCATTTCCTATTAGAAATCATCACACATTCCCTTAGAGGCCCCTGAATTGATACCCACAATAGCTTAAGTGTTCATATAGTGCTATAATTCAGTATTCAGATAATGTGCCCCTCACTTACAGCTAAGACTGTTTTCTTTTCTGAATGATTGCATTTTTTTAAATATTTAATAGCTATCACTATTATCTGTGGCGACAGCATTCTTTGTACTGGGCCAACCAGGGGAACTCCCCTGACCACATTGGTCATTCAGCATGACTGCATTCATTCAAATCTTGCTATTTTTTTTACTCATATTGTTAAAACCAAATAGATTGCTAGCAGAGGTTGTCTGACTAGATGAAAGATGGCAAGAAATTGGCGCTTGGGGACGAATGTCTTGGTGACATCAACTGCAGTCCTCTATCTCCTTCCCTCTGAAATGGTCTGTGCCTCTACTAATTTACATAATACACTTCTGACACCTTTACTTTACTCATCAATCACTGTACCTTCTTCCAGTCTATCTTTTGTCTGAGCATGTCTCTTCTCTATCAGGCCATGCACAAAAGATTAATTTCACAGTTTTTTTTTCTTTTCCTTTCTTTCATTTCAAGATACAAAGCTTATGAAATGACAGAAGCAAGATAATGAAAACAACAATGCAAGCAATTTTTGTTCCTGCAGATCAGGTCTCAAGATTTTTTTTTTTGATATTTTCTTCTGTATTCTGTGCCATTGGTCTAGGGTTACTGTTACTTCTCATTTTTTTATGTCACTACTTGCTGCATGGACCAACCAGTAAAATAAATGTATAGCTTTTTTGTAGGCTACTTAAAATTCTCCATTTCTTGTTTTTGGGTAATGCTTTCTGCTACTTTATTTGTGTCTAAAAGCCTAGGATTTCAATCATTTTTAATATGTTACCACTTTAATCTTTGCTGTTTTGCTTGTTTACAGATGTGAGGATTGTTGAGGTTCTATTATATGAATATATTGAATTGTGACAAAGGGGAAAATGTCTGTGTTAGGAGACTTGATTCATTTCAATCTGGAGCCATTTACATGCAGGGTTCGTGGAGGGGATGTTTTACATTATCTCTTTTCTCCAGTTTTCTTACCACTCTGCTTGGAGGGGAGGATAAAATATGCTGAGAATAAAACTGTCTCTGGAGCACTGGCACGGAGATGCAACAATCTGGCTGGTCGGAGTCTTGACTCTGCATCACAAGGTTGAAATTTGAGTGCCACATTTCAGTAACACAAATTTCACTTGCAAATTGCTGTACACTTCCAAATGTGATTGGGGGAAACTGCATATGTTAATGATATTCTGTATATCAGGAAAATGTTGTAATGTTCTTGTCATGAAGGCAGTGTATAATAAATCAATATATGTGTCTTTGTACAGTATATTTAAAAGTATATGTATATATGCAGTATGTGTGTGTCTGTATACATATTCATATGCTGTATATACATTATGTATGTATGTATGTATGTATGTAGGTATGTATGCATGTATGTACAGTATATGTACAGTTTCCAAAACAGTGTATAGATACTTTGGATTTTAGTGATATACACAGACATGCAGGGAAGTTCAGTGGTTAATCCTGATGCCGCACAGCTTCAGACTCTAGTCCAGTCTCCAGGCCAGTTAATCTTTATGTTGAGTTGTGCCCCATGATGGACTAAAAGCCATTTCCGTGATTAGTTTGTGCTTTATGCCTAATGCTGCTGTTTTCGACTCTGGCCACTGCACTCCTGAATTGGACTGAGCACATACAGAAAGTAAATGGATGTGTGAGTGAATGTAGGTGTGTCAATAAGCATGTCCTAAGATGGATTTAAGCATTATAAATACACCAAAGTTTGCTAGGAACTAAGGCATTACTAGAATGGACAGGTCTAAGTCCCAGAAAGCACCTGTATAAGGCAGCAGCACACTAGCAGCATGTATGGTCTTCTGCCTGATACTTGCTGGGATATGCTGTAGGTTTCCTGTGTCCCTGCTCAGGACAAGTGAGTTTAAAGATGGGTGGCTATCAGTATCAGAACACAGGGACCTCAGGGGTGGATACTTATATTTGTTCACTTCACATCTAAAAAAGGGATTAGGCTGAGGCATCACTGCGAAAGATAGAGAGTTGCTGCCTTGGGAGAAGCATGCCATGCTTCACTAGATGCAGGTGACCCTGAAATAGGCAGATGTGTGTCACCATTTGACTAAGGGTTAAGTAGGACCAGGGAGTAAAGGCCAGAAGTAGAAACACCTTCTGGCCTCTAGGAGACAAATGATCCCAGATTGTAATGTATAGTGCTAATGGATGAGAGAGAGCTAAGGCATATCCATGTAGACTTTGCTATTTTGCCTCAAAGGGAAATACAAATACAAGGACATAAAAGGAAGATGAAACAAAATTAATTCATAACTGAGAAAACGGGAGTTAAGAGTATTAAAACCCATAATGAAACCCAAACTCGTAGTTAAAATTTTAAGAAGCTTTGTTGGACATGGTGATAAAAACCATATCATGGCCAGAGGTGTATTGAGTACAGACTTAGGAGAAGACTCAGCAAATGCTCATCTGGCAGGAAAAGCCAGTTTGTGATGGAGGTAAGGCAGAGAGAGACAAAAGGTGAGGAAGGTAGTGTTTTGATGTGGTATTTAGACAGCTAGGTGCCTACAACTTTCTAGATAGCCATACTGATGCAGATTTTATTATACAACATTTATTTATTTGTACTTTTTTACTCTTTCTTGTGTGTATACCTCTTTGAGGTCATATTTGTTAATGAAGGCACCATATTTTTGTAATTTTTACCTCCATCATTGAATTCTGGATTTATGAGGGTTCCCTCCTATCACAGCGTGTATAATGAATTAAATGAGAAATTTGTTGGCCATACTATTAGCAAAAAGAGAATTGCATCAATATGCTTATCACTCTTTTGTCACCTTGGCACCAGAATGTCAGTACTGTGGGCATTAATAGATAAAATCAGATAATACGGCTGAGTTAACTTTTGTTATTATTGGGTTAAAAATCATATGAGCTTTATCTACTTACAGTACAGTGAGTCACAGGAGGTTGAAGCCTAGTGTTCACAATAGTGGAGTGGGATGCTCCAATGAATGAGATAGCAATTTGAACATAAGGTGCACCAAACAGACCTTTCAAGGTGATGTGGAGTTAAAAGTAGGTCTAACATAAATATGGCATATCTGTGCATGTTTGAAAACATGTTACACCAAAATATTGATCATAGTATCTTTGAAGTGATATCTTTGCTATACCTTCTGCCCATGTAGACCATACTAAATGCAGATGTTCAATATTTCACTGTTAAATTAACGACATTGTAATCTAAAAAAGACTATATTGCATATCATATACAGGATGTACAGGATAGTGTGTATCTTAAGGCCATGTCACATTACACAATTTTTCCATTGATTTTCGGTCACAGACTTCATTTAGATAATCTTTGTAGACAGCAGCAGTTACAGTAAACTCCTGTGACTTCCAGTTGTGTAATGTGAAATACCCAGTGATTCAGTCCAACTTGTCTACAGGTTTCTCCAGTAAAATAAAACAGGTTTGATTTTGTCTTAATTAGTGGGGCAGGCTCTGTGTACATGTGAGCTGACAACCAATGATCCTCAAGTACAATGTACAGTATATTAATTGCAGCTACTTGTAGTAAGGTATGTGGGTGTTTTGGATATTGCAAACAGTAGAGAGTCCTGTCTGATATTTCGTGCTTTATGTACCACAATAGAAGGCAAAAAAGAAAAAGCAGGAGCTGAGACTGCAGATGAACTTGCCATACCTGGAAAGTATTCATGCAGCACTGGTGCAGTCAGGCAACACATTATTGGCTGTCAGCAAAAGTGGCGAGCTTGCAATACTTTGGAAATGTGAATTTGTGCTGGAAGGTCGTGTAATATGTCATTGCCTGCAATTCTCAACTTAACTCTCAGCTGAACTCATCATACCTAGATGGGAACTGGCTCTGTTAGGCTAAATGTTACTAGATGTCAGAAAAAGGGGTGAGCTTGCAATACTTTGGACATGTGACATGCTGTGCAATGTGTTGTTGTGTAAACTGACATGCTCCAGCAGTGAGATCAGCAATTGCAGCTGATAAGTATGACATCCCCTCTTATTACAAGTTATGGAATGTGACATTGGCTTTAGATTCGATGGGTCCCATATTCCTTATGCTGCTGGAATAAGTTCTGGCTCCACACATTCCTCAACTGTTCAGAATGTCAGCACATAGATGGGTAGATGGACATACATCCTGTGTACATGGTTGTTATAGCCATGTAGCTCTTTCTATAGCAAAGATTTATGTATGCAGATTGTTTTTACCACATACTGTATAATCAAAACAGAGCATACAATGGATGGTTTAACTGGAATTACTGTTCATTCATAGGCAAAGTAGTGGCATGTGCAGGTGACAAAGACTGAATAAAGTTTTTAAAATGACACCTAGTGTAGTGAAACACCCTGTTATACAAGACACATTTTATGAATACAGCTCCTAAAATGCAACTAAAAATTAACATGAGGTAAGAAGCCCACTAAATAAAACTGAAGTCTGAGAGTGTGAAAAGCAATGTAACAAACTACAGATTGTGCAGACAACACTTTGCCATAATTCCAAGTCTCCAGCTGCACATCACCCCCCACTCCCTGTCAATTTCTTTTCAGATTATTCCAAGTTGCGCAATGAACTGCTGTGCATGGTCTACACCTATCTAAATAAATGGGAATTCTCATTCTACAGTAGCAGTGCCTATGATCTTGGAGAATGTAAGAAAATGACCCTTGCAATAACTCATTTCCAGGGCTGTATTTATCTTTCAACTCCCACAATATAAAATTAATATTTTGTTGCAATGGGTGGAATGCTTTTATTTATGTTTTTGTTTCAGAAAATGCCTCCTCTTCCCCATTTGTGTGCTAATTTTATGATAAAGGATCTCCATGACCTGCCTGCCTGCCTGCGTGACTCTGTTTCTTTCTCTTTTGCCTTCTCGCACTTTCTCTTTCTCTTTCTCCCTCTCTCTCTCTCCGAAGAAAATTAGTGCTCTCCTCCCACTGCAGGTGGTGTGAGGAGGGAAGGAAGAACACAGGCTGATTTATCTGGAGCTGTCAGCTCCTCCGAGGATATGGGCTACAGGGGGGTGTCAGCTCCTCCTTGGCCCCTTGGCTGCCTCCGAAGGAGACCCCATCTCTCATTAAAAGAGCACTGAGCTACACTTGAAAGTGACATTCACACTCCTTCTCCTCTCTCAAATGCAAAAGATGACAGCCTTGCTACTTAAAAGGCAGGGTCCTCTTTTCAGGTCTGGGAAAATATCAATTACTACATTAGATTTGGCAGATATCCATATGCTTTTTTTCTGCATCTATACCCCCGCCAAGCACCATCATAACCGAATATTTCGTTTGTTCAACAGAATTTTAATTTACAATTATCTCTTGGGAGTCTGCTGCATGACAAAAGGGACCTACTCTTTATAAACATATGGTATAGTCAGAAATCAAAAACAAAAACAGTACAGCAATAAAAAAATAAATAAATTAATGTTACTCCTACCACACAGCAAACCATAAAGTGGCTTGTGTATGCATTCTTCTTCATTTAATATCTGCTTGGTAGAATGATGGGAATAATTTATAGAAAATACATTCCGTAATTCTCTAATGAAACATTTAACTCCTTCATTCCTGCCTTAAACATTCTTAGGTGAGCAGTTGCCAGGTCTTTAATGTGATATGCACTTGCATAGCGGAAGTAACACGGCTTCAGAACACCCAGGCTTCATTGTACTCCTACAGAGAGTTTGGTTCAGCAAGACTAGTTCGAAAAAGCACAGCATTTGACTCACAGCTGTATTATCCTTCAACGTGTTCAGTAGAATTGAGCAGGAAAGTAACAATGTAATTTGACCTGTTGAGATTTTACGAAATTTAATAAATGAAAACTTACACGATCTAACTCTCTGTTAAAAACATTAGAATATTATATTTGCTTTGGCCATAAAACAGATCCACTCATATTCGCTGAGCTGACTGAGGCTAGCTAGGTGGATTACAAAGTTAAGACATTGACCACATCCAGAATAAGAATACTGCAGCACACACTAGGGACGGCAATTGCATTTAGGAGAGAGAGTGCACTTTTTTAACATTCCACACTTCTCCCTTTGCATATGGCTGTTTTGCAATGAAGAATGGTAAAATATAATTAAAGGCTTATGAGGAAGAAAGAAATATGTCACAAAAGGTGGTTGTCATGGCATCTGAAAGAAAAAGAAGTTTTAACTTTTTTGTTTCACCTTGTTTATGCTGTAAGAAAGTACTGTGAGAGGGACATTTTCATTTGGGGGAAAAACTGGACTTGGAGTAAGTTAGACACACTAATTAACTTAAAACCAGCGTCTTTTCAGCAATGGAAATCGATTTTCTTCAAGTGACAGAATGAGCATGTACAAAACGTGGCAGGGAGGGAATCATACAGCGGCTGTCATGTGTGAGGAGAGGGAGAGAGAGAGAGAGAGATGGAAAATAAATCAATCAATTAAGTTGCATTTGGAGGATCTGCTTCTGACAAGTGTGAAGAGGAATCCAAGTAGGCAAAGAAGAAAAGAGAAGTCTCTCTCTTTAAAGAGCGTAGATGTCAGGAGGGGGTGGGTAGTGATATGCAAAACGCGGCCTCCATAACCAAAGTAGCCTGCAAAATTAGGTGTCAGCATGCAAAGCTTATTGATGTATGAATGCGGAAAATGAAAGGCGGCAGTAGACAGACGGGGCTAAAGGTGAGACAGCCACAGTGAGAGCAGCTGTACATCTACGTCAAGGTGTTGCTATATGAGTCTTTTTTTTTTGTATCGGAGGGCCACAGCCTAACAAGCTACACTAGCCATAAAAAGATAAAACAATGCTATATTGCCACATGCTGTGAGAATACAAAATAAATTGAATAGGGTGTCTGCATGTCCATTAATACATTCATATTATGCGTTTTCAATGCAGAAAAAAAGGAAATAATGCTGTAAACTGAGTTACTTATTCACACCCAGCTCATTGCTTTTATTGTTGCTTGTAGCTATGCTGTGCTCTAGGAGGATTTATTGCAGCTTGTCTCTGCAGTAAGTTGGCAAAATGGGGCTTCAGAAGAAAACTGACCGACAATCCATGAATGTGAAGAAAAATGTCAATATCACAACAAAGACTGATCCTACTGTATGCCAGAGAGGTTCTACTATATATTAGTAGAGTACCAATTCATTCTAGATGCTACACTGAAAATAATCTCATAGCACTTACAGAGTTGGCAAGAATGACTGCAAGGTATCATTAGCCTATTTCATTTTACTAATCTGTTACCAGTGATAATCTTTGCACTGATTCCCCAAACTCAAAAATGTGTTCAAAATGAAAAGCATATATGATTTTTGATTTAAACTCTACAATGTAGATTTTAGGACTAACCTGAGTCAAATCATGTTCTCATCCCCCACAATCTGTTATCTTCTCTAGCATCTGTCCCCCACCCCAGCTATTCACATATTAATTGTTCATCCTCTTAAGCTTGCACATCCACATTTTTCCACTATTTGTTTGCTCTCTATGTTACGTCCCTGTCCTATACATATATATATATGTTTTGGTGATTAGTGATTTGGATTGTTATTTATACTATTAATGACATTGAATAAAATCTTTGCTACTATAGTTGCTTTAAATCTCCTACCATGTGAATATTATTTATTGTACTAGCAGAATACCCGCGCTTCGCAGCGGAGAAGTAGTGTGTTAAAGAAGTTATGAAAAAGAAAAGGAAATATTTTAAAAATAACGTAACATGATTGTTAATGTAATTGTTTTGTCATTGATATGAATGTTGTTGTCATATCTGTCTATCTCTCTCTCTCTCTCTATATATATATATATACATAGCAAAATACCCGCGTTTGGCAGCAGAGAAGTAAAAAGAAAAGGAAACATTTTAATAATAACGTAACATGATTGACAATGTAATTGTTTTGTCATTGTCATGAGTGTTGCTGGCATATATATATACACTCACACACACACACATATATAAACATATATATATACACATCATATATATATATATACATATATAAATATATATACATATATACACACACACACACATATACAGGTATACACATATATACACATATACATATCTACATATATACTGTATATACACATATATATCTACATATCTATCTATATATATATTAGGGGTGGGACTCGATTAAAAAAATTAATCCAATTAATTAGAGGCTGTGTAATAATTAATCTTGATTAATCGTATGTAATCGCACACATAAATTTGCCCCAAATCGCAAATGTGTTTTTTTAATTTAAAACGGTTTTAGTGGGCGACAGAATCAAATAATAGACATGGACATGAATATTGTAAACTCAAGCTCTTTTAATTTCTGAAAAAAAATGCTTTTAAACTGCATTTGAATTCAAAACAGAAACAAAAATATCATCCCTGGTTAAAATTGGGCAGACTTAAAAATAAAGTGATAGTTTAAGTACTTTTAAGTACATTTTCAGAATGGTATTGTCTTTAAATAATAATAACCAAAATTTCAACATAAAGTGCAGTTTTTCTTCTTAAAAAAATAAGTCAGAAACATAAAAGGTAATTTGACCAACTTAATCTTTAAACTCTGAGTAACCTTAGCCAAAATTATTTTGTACATTAGGCTAAAACAGTGTGATCATTGAACATTTTGTAATTAGATGTAATTAGAATTACTAACGGTCACAGAAGTCCAATGATCCCCAGTAAGAGCCACAAAGTCCGCTTTCTGTAATGCATCTAATTTTGCTTGCTTTTCAGTGTGCGCAAAACCATGCTTTTATCAAGGCTTCGCTCGGGTAGTTTTTTGAAATGAAATTTTCCTCCGATCAGTCGTAGGAACGTGCTTCATTCCGACTCTAACATTTTTGTAGCTGTGATGTGTGCATCAGTGTAATCGATGTACCAGGAAATCATGCATTGACAAAAGTTCCCCTTTGCTTGGAATTGAAAGTGTGATTAAATGCGTTATTTTTTGTTATGGAGTACATGCATCGAAGCTTCTCAGCTGTGCTTGTGCTAAGAATAGGAAAGATTTTAAAAATAACGTAACATGATTCTGCGTTAACCGCATATTTTTTCATACGTCTCAAACCAAGGAGATGCAAGGTTAAAATGAACCGAGAAGCGCGCGTACATACTCAGTACATACCCTCTCGGGAATCGAACCTCGGATGTAGGCGATAGAGGCAAAGCCTCTACAATTGTGCCACGGTGTGTGGCTTATCTATTTGAGAGTATGTAGATCGGGGTATATATATATATTCCCAGCGGAGATGTAGCGTGTTAAAGAAGCTATGAAAAAGAAAAGGAAACATTTTAAAAATAACGTAACATGATTGTCAATATACAGTAATTGTTTTGTGAGTGTTATTGAGTGTTGCTGTGATCAAGGATTTGATTATCATTATTTGTTTCAATCAGGGTCGTATTTGTACGATGTGTTGTGTTCAAGTTACATTCCATGTTTGTCAATCGTTGTAAAGATAACAGGTTTCATTCATCGATTCGTTTCTTACTGCATCAATAAACAGCTCGTCTTCCTTTTTATCTGAGATGTGACACACTGCATGCACGGTTTTTTTTTTACACTGTCTTCCTTTAGCGGGACATTGACTTTTTCCACCGTGTGCTTTGTTTCCGCAGTAGCTGCACTTATGAATATGCGTGTATGTATCAGACGCTTCATATTTTTTTGCTGCCTTTTCAATTGTGTAATTCGGTTTTTGTTCAGCGCTCTTTGGAACTGTTGCTTTTTGTCTGTGCACTGCGTCAGTTCACGTGAGCCGCTCGGTGTACATGCATCGAAGTTTCCCAGCTGTGCTGGTGCCATGTCGTGCTATGTCCATGGCTGTATCTAATGCTACCGAAGTCCCGGTACTTAAAACTTTCTCTTGCAGTTTCGCTGAGTTTGTGCCAAACACCTCCCTGACCATCTCATCTTCCTCTGCATAAGCACAGTCCTTCACCCGTGAATATTTAGTGGCAGTGTTTCTATTGGATTATCGCTGACGGACGGCCTTATATGGGCAGGCACTAAATTACAAACGCCAGCGGCAGCGTGTCTATGAACTTAATTTAAAGTTTAGGTTTACATCGTGCTTTGTTTCTGAAGTAGCAGAACTCATGAATATGGTTGTATATGTCACTCGCTCGCTTCTTATTGTTTCGCTGCCTTCTCAATTATATAATGCATGTTTTCTTCAGCGCTTTTTGGGGCTCTTCCTGGTTTTCTACGTACTGCGTGATTAAGTGGGAGGCGTGATTATGTCACACGAAACTCCGCCCCCACGGCTTTCAAGCTCATCTCCATTACTGTAAATGGAGAAAAACAGCTTCCAGTTATGACCATTTCGCGTAGAATTTCAAAATGAAACCTGCCCAACTTTTGTAAGGAAGCTGTAAGGAATGAATCTGCCTGAAGTTGGAGAATTAGTGATGAGTGAGTGAGTGAGTGAGTGAGTGAGTCAGTGAGGGCTTTGCCTTTTATTAGTATAGACTAGCAAAATACCCGCGCTTCGCAGCGGAGAAGTAGTGTGTTAAATAAGGAATGAAAAAGAAAAGGAAACATTTTGAAAATAACGTAACATGATTGTCAATGTAATTGTTTTGTCACTGTTGTGAGTGATGAGTGTTGCTGTCATATATATATATATATATATATAAATATATATATATATTTACACACACACACATAAACATATATATATACATGTCTATACATATACACATATATATACACACACACACATACATACATACACACACATATATACACACAAATACATATATATATACATATACACACACACATATATAAACATATATATACATATACATACATATCTACATATATACACACACAGCTATTTCGTATCAGTGCAATACGCTGCTTGTTAAAACGGATAACTCCCGTTCTTACGTGCAAGTCTGCGTGGATATTATGAACTATCGTATTTGTTCAAGTTCTATTTAAATTTTAAATAGAAGGAATTTTTATTTAGTCGACAGAAATATCTTAGGTAGGAATGGTAAAAACAGACAGGAATATTATTCCTGAATAAATCAACTCAAACCTTAAACAACTTATAATATTTTGCTCTCCATAAAAATATATCCTGTCTAAATTATACAAGTTAGAAATAAAGTAAACGTTAAAAGAACAAACATTCAAATTTCTTTACTCTTATGTAATTTTATATAAAAAATAAACTTAGATTTTAAATATCCCAAAAGATTTTGCTCTCCATAAAAATATATCCTGTCAAAATTATACAAATTCAAATATGAACATGCTGCATAACAAAACCTGGAAATATAAATAAAATGTGTTCCTTTCAGCAATAACAAATCAAATCATTCAGTTGTCTTTGCTCATATGTCATTTTAGAGCTGGACGCCTGGCATCTTTTTTTGGCAACAAGTTCGTTTATGTTTGGTGTGAGGTTCTGTGTTGTGGAGATTCTCAGGATGGACTGCAGGTGCTCATCAGTGAGGCGACTCCTGTGTGCTGTTTTGTTAGTCTTTATCACTGAGAAGAGCTTCTCACACAGATATGTGCTACCAAACATGCACAAGGTTCGAGCCGCATGTAGACGGACTTTTTTTGTTCTTCAAAGTCACCAAAGCGCCGTGCAAACTCAGTGCGCTCAGTTTATCAGCAAAGTGCGTATTTGGGAACACCGTAGTGACGACTTGGTTCAACATTACTTGGCAACAGGGAAAGTGGGGCAAGTTGCACTGGTGCATTTGTGTCTCCCATAAAAGCAGCTTCACTTGAAATCACTTTGTGATTGTGCACGGGTAAAAACGTCCGCTGAAGTGTCAGATTCTTATTTAATTCTTCTGCTTTCTGTATCTTCTGCATTGCATTCAGGTCTTTCAGGTTACCCTGATGTTTTGTCTCATTGTGCCGTCTTAGATTAAATTCTGTAATTACAGCCACATTAGCTCCACAAATGAGACACACGGGTTTAACGGCAATGTCAGTAAACATATACTCAGCCTCCCATCGGTTTTTAAAGGCTCTATTTTCAGAATCAACTTTTCTCTTAAGCATCGTGTGGGCTAGCTTCGCAATAACTTGCAAGCTAGACTTGATTAACGCGGTAAGTGTTCGGTAAGGCTTCTGAAGCGCTGCATTATGGGATCTGTAGTTTATTGTGTTACCAGCGCTTCATATACCCGGGCCATTAATAACAATAATACAGTATATAAAATGATCTCGCGGGCTGGATATAATTACACGCCGGGCCGGATGTGGCCCGTGGCCCATGAGTTTGA
>JANRMT010062825.1:32957662-32983234 GCA_026402145.1 Polypterus bichir lapradei | reverse complement strand
GTAGAATTTCGAAATGAAACCTGCCCAACTTTTGTAAGGAAGCTGTAAGGAATAAGCCTGCCAAATTTCAGCCTTCTACCTACACGGTAAGTTGGAGAATTAGTGATGAGTCAGTCAGTCAGTCAGTCAGTGAGTGAGGGCTTTGCCGTTTATTAGTATAGATTATGTTTCATGCTTTTGTATCTACGAGCTGCACACTTGTCTTCTGTCTTTTAAAGTGTTTTAGTTGATGTTATTATGATAATCTAATTTATAAAGTGTAATTTTTTAGATTCAGTATAGAATTGAGGTAGGTTTTTAGCTTGTGCTTGAATTTAACCTTTCATGAAATGACATGCTAAATTTTACTACAAGTAAGCATAGTTAGATGTTTGGAAATGTGTTATGGAAACCCATGATCTACTCAGTATTAAATTCTGGCATCAAGTAAAGTCAATAATCTGTGTTCATCCATTGGATTTGAATAGACATGGCTTTGAAATTTCAAGGATGGATAATTACTTGACTAGTTGTTTTTGTCACAATACGAATCTAAAGAAGAAAATGCATTAAACATATCAAAGGAGGCCAATCAGTTAGTCGGACCAATATGCTTAGTTATTTTATATCTCATCCATAATTTTTTAAACATTCTGAAGTTTTTCATATAAAGTATAAGAATATAAAATATGAGATTCACACAACTCTGAGTAAAAATCCATTCCTAGTTTTAATCTTAAATAAACCTCTATTTAGTTTTCAAACATTTATGTACTTTCAGTTCAAACAGTCATCTAGGTCTGTGTAACTTACAATTAAAAGACAACATCCTACAATTAAAATACATAATTTAACATAAGAAAATTATCCTTCTATTTTGATCATATTTTAGATCCAGGGTTTCAGAGGCCCAGAGACTATTGTAAGAGAAATTAATGTAAGGCAGGGACCAATGGGTCAACGGGTCAAACAAACCAAAGTCTAGCTTGCCTGTTTTTAATCATTGTTGTAAAGAAGTCTTCCAATTGATATAATCAGCTACCATAAGTTCAGACAAAAATTGGGTCAATATGTTATGACCATTGTGCTGGGGGTTTTTTAGTTAACCCCTTACTTAAAATGACACGCAGACATCACATAGTCCAGTCACAAGGGTTTTTATTTATAGAAAGAATAGTTCCAGGGAGTTACAAAAGAAGAGCTGGTTGATATGCTCTAAGGTGAGGGTGTTTCTTTGGGCAGTTATAATATCTCCTGTTCAGCAGACACATTTATCCCTGGTGTACACAAGTACCACTTGGCTACTTTGGCCAGGAGAGGTATCTCTGATTGATGTCTTTTCCACCACTCCAAAAGGTTTCCAGAAAGAAACAGAGGTGTAGCTTCTTAATACCTTTTCTTTGTCTGTTTTTTCTAAGGAAGACTTGGTATGTGTCCCACCAACATGTTCAAAAGTGCTGCCAGGTAAATCAGCCAGGGCACAAAACACTTTTTTCTTGGTAAGTGGAGTGGGAGGGCACAAAACACTTTTTTCTTGGCAAGTGGAGGGGTGTTCTCCTCTTCCTGTGATTTGGCTGGTATAAATTTTCCAAAGCTAGGATCCTCCAATTCTGACCATGCCTCTTCCTTCAGATTGACCTCAGAACAAAACATGTAGTTGTTAGAAAAGAAAGTGAACACATTTACATACTGTGTCTTCAGGTCTTGGTGAAGAGCATCTTTTATATCTCCCAGACTTCCATGTGTGTCTTGCAGAAGCTGTGGGGTTATTGTGATCTGATGTAACACAAATGCCCACTTTTACTGGTTTCAATGCCTGTACAAATGATTCTGCATTTGTTAAAGTATATCTGACACCTTCTCATTCTTCATCACCTTGCAGAATAGTAGTGCAGCAGTGATTGGTGGTTGCTGCTTAAAGAAACATTCAGCCTATGCTGAGGAAGATCCAACAATTTCTGCTTTTGCTCAAAGCTTGGAGGCCTTGGGTACTTCTCTGGAAAAAACCCAGTGACGCGTCTTATTGTTCTTAGTAGGAGCATGACAGCCGGTACTTTGAGTGTGCGCTGCACCCCCAAGTTTAATGTGTGTGCTTGCCATACTACCTGCATTACAACAAGCTATTTGCCGTGCTGTTGGTCATTAACACAAGCTCTTTTCTTCAAATCCCCATTCCTCAGTGACATTACGAAATAGCTCGGCCATGCTAGCACCGGTATGACATTCAGGCACTACTAGGGTTTGTAGGACATAAGATGATAAGCACCATTCTTCAGTTATATGATGCAATGTTACTTTTTCTTAACAGTGTGTGGCTGACTTACTCCATGAATCACATGTCTGGGCAACTCTTTTCACAGACTAACTGTTTTAATTCCGATTTATCCTCATTTTGTCGCAATGGAATAATGTTCCTCAGCTCGAGAGTATAAATCATGCATTTTCTACTATAGTGTGTGGACAAAGGTCCCTGCAAATAAAATATGCAAAAGATTGTGTTATCCATTTTGTCTTATAATGGGGGAATTTGTTTAAAGCTATGTCCAGAGTGTGCTGCTTATTTGGCATAGGTGCTGGCTTGGCGCCATCAGAGTTTATCTCCAGGTGATGTCAAATGAGATGTGCATGTATATTAGTAGTATTACCACAGTAGTTGACCTTGTCGTGGCATATTTTGCGTATGGCCATAGTCATCTCAAGTTGCCCATTTACTTTGTGTAATCCAAAGTGTGTTTAGACTTTAGCTTTAAATTCTGATGGTGCTGCAAAAATCTGATGACAAACTTAATTAGTCATGTTCTCTTTTCAAACTGTATTCAGGGCACATGTTTCATCAGCAAAATGTGGCCGTGTGCAGCAGCCATGTATGATCATTATTGCAGCAGTATAAGTAAATGTATCTCAGAGTCAGAATCACTTTTACTTATCAGTACTTAATGTACAGGAATTTGACTAGGTGGATTTAGAGCTGCTTATAGCAGTACACAATATCACATGCAAAAAACGTGAATAGCATAAGTTAAAAAGAAAACAAAGTTGCAGAATAGTACAATTATAAATGAGATGTGCAAATGACAAAGTGCAAGTGAAAGTGTGATTGTGTAGTGTGTATGCACGTGCACACACATACATGTACATACACTGTACACACACACACACCATCATATAGTTTATGACAGAATGCATAAAAATACAAAGAAGACAGGTTTAGTTATTGGTTTGAGAGGTCTATGGCTCTGGGAAAGAAACTATTGAGGTGTCGGTTAGTTTTAGTTTTAATTGACCTGAAGTGTTTACTTTCCTTATGACATGATTAGTGACACAAGATGTATACAGGTCTGCCACAGATGGAAGAGCAGAGCCAATTATATTCCCAGCTGACCTCACAAAACACTGTAATGTATTTCTGGAGTGTGCCATTGCTGAACCAAACCAGTCAACAATGGAGAATGTGATTACACATTGAATTATGGCTTTGTAAAATTAAACTAGGATTGGCTAGGAAATATTTAATTTCTTTAGTTGGTGTAAGAAGTACAATCACTGCTGTGCCTTTTTAGTGATGGAAGTGATGTTACTTTCCCAGGTGAGAGTGTTTGTGATAGTTGTGCTCAAAAATTTGAAGGATTCCACCATATTGTTCATTTCTAGTGGGAGAGGTTGTAACTGCTGTTTGTGAAAGTCAATGACCATTTCCACTGTCTTGGTGATAATGAGCAGAAAGTTATTGGAAGCACACCAAGACACAGGAAAAAACACCATTTTTTGTATAAGTTGTTTCTTTGCCATTAGTTATTAGACCAATAATGGTTAAAACTTAAACATTTTAACTGAAGGATCTTGGACATGCGGTCATTAATGCACAAGGAATAAAATAGGAGGGAAGTACACAGCCTTGAGGGGCACCTGTGCTAATATGAAGATAGTCTGAAAGCCTACACAAATGTATTATTTCTGTTTTATCAGAGAACTGTAAATCCATTTACAGATAGAAGGATTCATTTCAGTCTGTAGAACTTTAATTAATAACAGTTCAGAGACAATGGTGTTAAACGTTGAACTGAAGTCTACAAACAGTATTCTGGCATAAGTTTCTTTACAGTCCAGATGCTCCAGCACAAAGTGAAGGCCCATGTTGATGGCATCGTCCACAGATCTATTTGCTCAATATGCAAACTGAAGAGGGTCAAGATCAGTAGCAATAACAGACTTCAGGTACGTTAGAACAAGCTGTTCAAATATTTTCATTAAAACTGATGTAAGAGCAATAGGCAAGTAATCACTGAGGCAGCTTATTTTATCACTTTTGGGAACAGTGACAATAACAGAAGATTCAAAGCAACCTGGTACAGTACACTGTGCAAGAGACTGGTTAAAGATGTCTGTGAAGAGAGGAGCGAACTGTCTAGCACAGTTTTTGATTGTTGCAGGCGAGACAGAATCTGGACCGGCTGACTTTTTGTAGTTCTGTGTTGCAAACAGCTTCCAGACATCATATTCCTTGAAAGAAAAAGAAGAAGAGGGGTTAGGCTTTTATGAAGAAGTGGGTGATGTTAAAACAACTTCAGAGCTGGAAGAGCAGAGGGAATGTAAGTACTTGGCACCTTGTTCAAATCTGCCATAAAACTTGTTAAGTTTGTCAGGGAGAGATGAATCTGAGTAAGCATTGGGAGATGTCTTTTTGTAATTACTGACAGACGGCTTATTCATATAGAGGAACTATTATTTACGGAAAACTGAAGTTCCAGTGTATTTTTGTGTTTCAATTTAGCATATCTGATTGCTTTGTTTGGCCTATTCCTGGCCAGTCTGTAGGTGTCCTTATCAGCATTTGTATGGGCGTTGTTAGTTTTTTGGTGAACCATGGCTTTCCAATGTTTTAAAACACAATAGATTTGCTGGGAATACAAATCTCTTCAGAGAAGCTGATATAAGATATAACAGTGTCACTTAGCTCATGAATGTTTTCACAAGCATTTTTAAAAACATCCCAATCTGTACAGTCTAGATAATCTTGTAGTGATTCAGCAGACTCATCATTCCATGAACAAATAGATTTCTTTACTGGCTTGGCTACTTTTAGCCTAAATATACAAGTGGTTAGGAACTGTAGCATAACATGGTCAGAATTACCCAGTTGTGCGTGAGGTAAAAGTCCAATATGACTTTAATGGCACAGTAGCAGTCATCTAAAGTCTTCCCGTCCCTGGTGGGGCATTTAGCAAACTGTATCTGGGGAAGCTTGATGTTTAGGTTTGCGTTATTAAAGTTACCCATTACTATAATCAGGAGTTTGCATGACTGTTCTCCAAACTAGTGATGTAGTCGGCCAACTGCTGCAGCGCTTCATTCACGTTTGCGTCAGGTGGAATGTAAACTCCAATGAGAATTATTGAAGAAAATTCTCGAGGTGAAAAAAATGACTTACAGTTAATAGCAAATAGTTCCAGATTGCTGCAGCAGTCCTTCGGTAATATGGAAACATCAATATACCAATTATTATTAATGTAGAACAAGACTCCACCGCCTTTTGACTTGTTGCAATGATCTGCATCTCTATCTGCTCTGTAAAGCAGACACTCCGGCAGTCCTAATGTGGAGTCAGGAACTGATGTATGAAGACATACTTCCACAAAGCATGATGCTGAATACAGAAAAGTATCCTTACTTGTTTTTGAGAAGAAGATTAAGTTTGTCTATTTTGTTCCTCTGTGATCTGATGGATAAAACTAGACCCTGAAAAGGTGTCTCCTGAACTGCTCAAGAGACCTTGTGTGCTTCCCCCTACTCCAATTCAGTTGTGAGTTACTTGGCTGGGAGTCCTAGTCTGCAGTGGGAGGGTTCATAAGTGGTAAATCCATATGTAAGCGTCTGATATATAGGTGCTGATCTTGTGTGTAACTAATCCTCCTATTGTTGCAAAAGGCAAAGTTAACAGACAATAACAACAGACACTATGCTTTCTGATATCAATAACTACATCAGTGAAATATCATTATGACAATGGCAAATACCTGCTTGCATGCAACTGATATTTAACTGACTATAGTAATTAATCACATGGTATGTATTATGTGTGTTTGCGCATGGTTACATTTTGTTGATGGGAATGTCAGCATTTTTTTAAATTTAAATGTTGATCTTTTAATCAGGCTGGTGATTTGATAATCATCATACTTTAGAACTGCGATTTGTAAACAAATTGATTTTTTCCCACCCCTAATAGAAAGAATGTAGCTCAATGTGCTTTACAAGATGTCAAAGAGAAAGTTACAAGAAAAGAAAAAAAAATAAGAACAACAAAATAAAAGCTAAGAAAAAATAAATAATTCAATACAATCTTATAGATATATAATTAGTAGAAGAGTAGTGGCCTTGTATATAATATTATATTACTAGCAAAATACCCGCGCTTCGCAGCGGAGAAGTAGTGTGTTAAAGAAGCAATGAAAAAGAAAAGGAAACATTTTGAAAATAACGTAACATGATTGTCAATGTAATTGTTTTGTCACTGTTGTGAGTGATGAGTGTTGCTGTCATATATATATATATATATATATATATATAAATATATAAATATATATATATATATATATTTACACATACACACATAAACATATATATATACATATCTATACATATACACATATATATATACACACACACACATATATACATACATATATATATATCTACACTAGCAAAATACCCGCGCTTCGCAGCGGTGAAGTACTGCCTTAAAATTTTTATTAAGAAGAAAATTAAACCTTTTTAAACTGAGGGAAAATATACCAATAATTATTTGTTAAGGATCTCTTTGTATGCCACGTTGTCAGTTCGGCCCTCCAGTTGCAATATGACCAAGCTGTAGCTGTGTGCTGAGCTTACTCTTGAGCATGCAATGTACAGTTGGCCATGTGAACAGTAATCTTGTTTCAAATCTCACAGCTTGGATTGCTGCTGTCATAATCGGTTTGAGTTTCATGGTATGTTTCAGTTACGACAGTATTTGTAGGACTTGTGTTGAAGAGACATTCGGCATCTGTCAAGCGTTGTAAGTATACAACCAGTTTCATTGATAACTTCACATCCAGCTTTTGAGAGTTTAAACATTTCTAAACATCAAAGTGTCCACTACTGAAATCGTCACCTGTGAAGCTAAGATGTTTAAGAGGCATTGGCGGTTGTCCAAAGGTGTAAAATATTTGGCCATTTTGGTACACTTAAGCATTTCACTCTTCTAGTGCTCCTGTGTAGTATAATTATCTCCTGTACCGTCATCAGTCCACACCTTGAACCTGTCCCAGTCATTCAATACATAAGACACAATGTTCCTCCGGATATCAATAGTGAGCTTGATATGGCTGTGCAATATGTAACAAAGAGAATGGAAAAGGCAGGTGCCATCTCCGGGCATGGAAACCACTTGGTAAGTGACAGTTCTTTGATCGATGGTGATTACCTCGATAGACATGTTAATGGGGGTACGGTTGGAATGATAAAGGAAATGGGTACCTGAACAATGTAAAGTAAGTCTAAAATACCTATACAATAACTATAATCATAATAAATGAACAATAAAACAGCGGAGAAGCCGTGGATTAAATAAAAAGGCTGTAGTTATCAGCAGGGAGATGTGAATACCATGGCGAACCAAGGAAGGGAATGTAGAGACTGGAGCGACAGACGGCCTTATATCGGCAGGCAGCCAACAACGTGGGAGGCGTTGGGATGGGGGACCCAACGCCGCCTCACACGGTGACCGAGCTGCAGGCTATGGACGTATATATGTACGTAAGTAGGATTCAGTTAGCGTTGGGAACCCGCGTACCAAATTTCTTGAAGATGGGCCCATAAGTAACAAAGACCGTTGAAAAGTTCAATATGGCAGCCGACAGTGGCATCATATCACCAAAATAAGTACCAAATTTCAGCCTTCTACCTATGAATAAGAAAGTTCAACATGGCGGACGTTGTTGACCGTTATGACCGTTACGCGTAGAATTTTGAAATGAAACCTGCTTAACTTTTGTAAGTAAGCTGTAAGGAATGAGCCTGCGAAATTTCAGCCTTCTACCTACACGGGAAGTTGGAGAATTAGTGACGTTGGAAACTTCAATATGGCGGCCGACAGTGGCATCATACCACTGAAATAAGTACGTACATCGGTTTTGGTTAGCGCAGGGAAGCCACCTACCAAATTTCATGAAGATGGGGCCATAAATAAGAAAGTTAAACATGGCGAACATTGTCAACCGCTATGACCGTTACGCGTAGAATTTCGAAATGAAACCTGCTTAACTTTTGTAAGTAAGCGGTAAGGAATGAGCCTGCCAAATTTCAGCCTTCTACCTACATGGGAAGTTGGAGAATTAGTGATGTTTGGAAAATTCAATATGGTGGCCGACAGTGGCGTCATACCACCAAAATAAGTACATATATCGGTTTTGGTTAGCGTAGGGAAGCCACCTACCAAATTTCGTGAAGATGGGGTCAGCCATCTATCTACATGGGAAGTTGGATAATTAGTGACGTTGGAAAGTTCAATATGGCGGCCGACAGTGGCATCATACCATCGAAATAAGTACATACATCAGTTTTGGTTAGCGCAGGGAATCCGCCTACCAAATTTCGTGAAGATGGTGCCATAAATAAGAAAGTTCAACATGGCGGACATTGTGAAAATTAGTGACATTGGAAAGTTAAATATGGCTGCCGACAGTGGCGTCATACCATCGAAATAAGTACATACATCGGTTTCGGTTAGCACAGGGAATCCGCCTACCAAATTTCGTGAAGATGGGGCCATAAATAAGAAAATTCAACATGGCGGACGTTGTCGACCGTTATCGACCGTTATGACCGTTACGTGTAGAATTTCGAAATGAAACCTGCTTAACTTTTGTAAGTAAGCTGTAAGGAATGAGCCTGCCAAATTTCAGCCTTCTACCTACACGGGAAGTTGGAGAATTAGTAACGTTGGAAAGTTCAATATGGCGGCTGACAGTGGTGTCATACCACCGAAATAAGTATGTACATTGGTTTCGGTTAGTGCAGGGAAGCCGCCTACCAAATTTCGTGAAGATGGGGCCATGAATAAGAAAGTTCAACATGGCGGACATTGTTGACCGTTACGCGTAGAATTTCGAAATGAAACCTGCTTAACTTTTGTAAGTAAGGTGTAAGGAATGAGCCTGCCAAATTTCAGCCTTCTACCTACACGGGAAGTTGGAGAATTAGTGATGTTTGGAAAATTCAATATGGCGGCCGACAGTGGCGTCATACCACCGAAATAAGTACGTACATCGATTTTGGTTAGCGCAGGGAAGCCACCTACCAAATTTCGTGAAGATGGGGTCAGCCTTCTACCTACACGGGAAGTTGGAAAATTAGTGACGTTGGAAAGTTCAATATGGCGGCCGACAATGGCGTCATACCATCGAAATAAGTATGTACATTGGTTTTGGTTAGCGCAGGGAAGCCGCCTACCAAATTTCGTGAAGATGGGGCCATAAATAAGAAAGTTCAACATGGCGGACGTTGTCGACCGTTATCGAACGTTATGACCGTTACGTGTAGAATTTCGAAATGAAACCTGCTTAACTTTTGTAAGTGAGCTGTAAGGAATAAGCCTGCCAAATTTCAGCCTTCTACCTACACGGGAAGTTGGAGAATTAGTGATGAGTCAGTCAGTCAGTCAGTCAGTCAGTCAGTCAGTCAGTAAGTCAGTGAGTGAGTGAGGGCTTTGCCTTTTATTAGTATAGATAAGTCTCTAAAGATGAGTCTGGTGAGGTTTGAATGGCTAGAATGACAGAAAAAAAAAAAAAAAAAAAAAACTCCAGTTAGGCAGGAGAAAAAAAAATCTGCAGGGGATCAAAGGCCAAAAAACTGTCCAACCCTACTGGGCATTCTACCTAACATAAATGTACTTAAATTATTCTTCATTGTTTCTAGTTTTATTCTGAGAGGATTCAATGTAGTCAGTATTGAGGACAGCTGGGGAACCCGCTTTCATTCCAAAATCACAGGTGGATGCACAGTGCCTCACTTGGGTGGTGGTGGCACAAAATGCCACCACAGAAGAACCAGAAAAGAAAGGAGAAAAAAGTAAACATTAGTCAATATTGAAAATTACTGAAGAATATAGTTCTATAGCTATGTAATCTATTAAAAGTACAACTAAATTGTAGCTAAAAAAGGCCAAATAAAAAAAAAATCTTAATTTTAACAATCATACAATTCATACTAACAGATTAATGAGACTGTAATTTTTTTTTAATTTAAATATAATAAATATCTGTGATGGCCTGATTCCCTGTCCAAGGCTGTTTCTTGTTTTGTGCCCAGTATTATGGAAACAGGACCCAGTCCCCCCACAAACCTGAATCTGACTAGTGTGTTTGAGGATGTTGTTATATTATGCACAAAATTAGACTCTGTCAGAGACAAGCACCCATTATAGAGTTGGTTCCTACACTGGAGTTAACAATGCCAAGATGGGCTTCAAGCCTATGCAATACTGTATTAATTAGGTAAATTAAAAAAATGGGTGGATAAATAGACTGGTACCCCATCCAGGGTAGGTTCCTACCTTACTCCTGAAATGAGATTACAACTTCCAAAATTTTGATCTATATTAAAAAATGAGTGAATGGATATTTAAAATGAAAGAGAATAGGAAATCATGTAAAGCTGTCATAAAACTGCTGATAATGATGACCAAGAAGCTAGCCAGTTCTAAATTCTATATGTCCTAAGTGAAGGATACTGGGGAATCAGCGAGACTCAAACCCCCAAACACAAACACACAAAGAGTCCTGGGTTCAAATAATGGAAGGGTTTATTATAACTACCTCCAAACGTAACAAAAGCACACATACAAACACAGGTCTTCCTCTCCACAATACTTTCCTTTTCCCTACTGCACTACCCTCCTCCAGTCAAGCGTTGCTCCACTACCTCCCAGCTCCAACTCACCTGGATAAGGGAGTATGGTCCCTTTTATTACAGACCCGGGAGTACTTCCAGTGCCACGGCAATTGCCCGAAGGAAGCACTTCCAGGTCACACGGAAGTCCATTATAACAGGGAGCTTGTCTGCCTGCAGAGCCCTCTCGCAGCACCCAGTGACCCTAGTAGGGCTGCCCTGCTGGACTACATTTTCTGGCATGCCCTGCTGGCTTCCCACTGGGCACGGATATCCGGGGCTGCTGCCATCTAGTGGGCTGTCCGTCCATCGCGTCCTGTCCTTCCTTCAAAGTCTGATCCCTTTCTGCTCCCTGACCGGGAGGCCCATCTGCCTGTTAGGAGTCTTCCATCCAGGTAAGGAACCATCCCCAGGATGCCCATCCAGCCCCTGTAGCATCTACACCTAAATTAACTTAACTTAAAATAAGTTAAAATATACTTATTATTAGACCTTAAATTTAATGTATCTAAGATAAAAATGCAGCAGCTGTGCAACTTTTTTTAAACATTTTATTGAATTTATTAAAAGCAAGTAACATTCCATACAAGCACGTCAAACTTGACAAATCTAAGTTCAAATCAACCCCCACCCATGAGAAAGAGAGCTAGGCCAACAGCCAATAAAACTTTAAGAGTAGGAAAAAAAAGAGGATAAAATCTTTTTTCCTGATTTAAGTGCTTATTCTAAAATTTTATTAGATCCTGCCAGGTTTTTTAAAAAAATTGCACAGATCCTGTAAGTGAAAATTATATTTTTTTCCAATTTTAAATAGTATATAACATCAGTTGCCCAATGACTTAAAAGAGGTGGGTCAGGATTCTTCCAGTTTAGCAAGATAAGTCTACGTGCCAATAGTGTAGTAAAGGGAATCACAGTTTGTTTGTCCTTCTCCACTCTAAGCCCATCTGGAAGTACACCAAACACAGCTGTTAGTGGGTTAGGAGGGATTGTTAAACCAATGCTGTCTGGGATAGGTATTTAAAGATTGTGGTACTAAATAATGTTAGTTTGGTGCAGGCCCAGAACATGTAGCCCAGTGAGGCTGGAACTTGATTGCAACGTTCGCAGGTTGGATCTTGCCCTGAAAACATTTTGGACAATTTTAAACGAGACAGATGTGCTTGATAAAAGATTTTAAGTTGAATAATTGTATGCTTTGTGCATATGGAGCTTGAGTGAATTCTGTGCATTGCTACCTTCCACTCCTTTTCTGAAATGTTGAATAGTAAATCCTTTTTCCACTTCACTCTGGGATCTTTGAAAGGGAGGGACTTTAAAATGTTTTTATATATTACAGAAATGCCGTAATCAGTATTTCTTCTAGAATATAAGTAGTTGGGAGGTGAGGAAAACTGGGTAGGTTTTGTTTATCAAAGTTTCTAATTTGGCGGTAGTGAAAGAAATTTGTTGATGGAAAGTTATATTTGGAGTGTAATGGTTTGTAGGATGCAAAGACATTATCTATTTACAAATCTCTTAAGTGATTTAATCCCGTATGCTTTCTAAACATCAAAAACTGTGTATGTTTGAGAGAGTGGAAAAAACTTGGTATCGTGCAGAGGTGCCACAGATAAAAGCTTCTCTGTCTTGAAGTACTTCCTACATGGGTTACTTATTCTGAGTGAATGAAGCAAAATTGGGTTGTTTTTAATTGAATTTATCTTTTACAGAGATAAAACCCAGATCTACCGTCTCTTCAATCTCCCATCTAAAATATCCAGAATTACACAAAAGTGAAATCAAAATTATAGAGAAATATTTTTTTGGGTGCAATTAGTTTAAGCATAAAAAATATTTTTTTTCCTTGAATGTCTGCAACATTGGTGGGTTTAGAAAGCCATTGAATGGATAATTCAATACATATTTTCATCAGTTTATAGAAGTAAATGTTTTGGCATTCTTTCTTGGGGCCATATGATGAAACTAGTAGTGAAAAGGAAAGTATGAAATAAAATAACTGCAAATAATATGCTTAAAAATGGCAGACAAAGGAAAAGCTGCCAGGTAGCAAAGAAGAGGCTGGGGGCACTGCTATATTAATCCAGGCAAACTGACACTTATCCCGAAATGAATGTAATTTGTCCCTAAACCAAATAAGACTGCAGCTTGTTGGGACAAGAATTTAACCTTGGACATAAAGTGTTCTGCAACAAGGTGAAAAGTTGGCAGACCACAAAAGGCAATGGGAGAAGGACCAGGAGATTAAATCAAAACCTAAAAATTAACTGGGGTCTTTAAGACTGACACAATGTGCAACAAGCTGAGTATATAATCAGGAAATCCAAGTTTAAGAACGTAAACAGAAACTCACGGAATCTATAGTAAGTACATATCAAAGGAAGGTGATTCCCATATGAAGCCAACTTAAGCACCATCTGTTTATGACATCACAATGTTTAACTTCCAGGTAAAAATAAAACACTTACAATAGGATATGGTTTTGTAGCAATGATGTCTCAAAATGGCAGCAGTGACAAAACAAAAAATGGTGCTGCTGATCATTTCAATCCATAAGATAGATTACTGTGAGATTTTTTGAAGTAAAAAAACTTTTAGAAAATTATATTTAGTAGTCAGGGTAAAATTAACAGGAAGAAAAATTAACAAAAAATTGGAGGCTTTTTCTCATTCCTAGTCGATTTGCTTTGTGCTGAATTTGGAGATGAGTAGTTAATTTGTTTCACTCTCCAGTTAGTTTGGTCGCATTTCACACTGCAAACTTATAAGCAAGCCAGAGTGTATCAAAAAACATCCCAAGGATTTTTTTCGTTGAGCAGAAACATTTTTTTTTTATTAAAAAATATACTATACAGGTAGCTGTGTTATTGCACTGTACTAAACAATAATTAATAATTATGTGGTTTGTTTACCAAGCACAGGACTGGGAGCAGAATGAGTAATCTGATAACTAGAAGAGGACATGAAAAAGATGTTGTGTTCTGTATGTTACAAAAAGGACACATTTCATCTAGGTGACTCTATAGATGATGGCAAGCTCCGCTGTGGGCAGGCAGTGATGTGCTTCAATTTCATTTAGATAGCAGAGTATCAGTTGAGTTTCATTTCACTGTATGATGTTGTGTGTTTACTCTCTAGTAGCCTGCTATAAGAACATAACCTCTGTTTAGTTTATCTCAAATTATGTCTATTGTCTTTAGACCTATAAGTATATGTCAATAATATTGATTTTGGAATGTTTTAGTAAGATTTACTACATAGTATCAAAATCAATGTACTTCCAGTGTTGCATCTTATCCAAAGATCGATCACACTGAGAGGATGCCTTACCTTCACGCATCACTCTTGTGGTATAAGATTAGAGGATTTGGTTGCCAATTGCACATGGTACTGCTGTTTATTCATTGCCACCTCTGTATATGGCTTGATTGACCCATTCAAAATTGAACTTAGACCATTTTTTAACATGGCCAGCTGCTACCCAATTGCTTGTTAAAACTGTTCTATGTGATTTGTGTTGCATTTGTATGTACATTCATCCATCCATCCATCCTGTTTCGCTTATCCGAGGTCAGGTCGCGGGGACAACAGCTTGAGCAGAGAGGCCCAGACTTCCCTCTCCCCGGCCACTTCTTCTAGCTCTTCCAGGAGAATCCCAAGGCATTTCCAGGCCAGCCGGGAGACATAGTCTTCCCTGGGGCCTCCTCCCAGTTGGATGTGCCCGGAACACCTCACCAGGGAGGCGTCCAGGAGACATCCTGATCAGATGCCCGAGCCACCTCATCTGACTCCTCTCCATGCGGAGGAGCAGCGGCTCTACTCTGAGCCCATCCCGGATGACTGAGCTTCTCACCCTAGCTTTAAGGGAAAGCCCAGACACCCTGCAGAGGAAACTCATTTCAGCCGCTTGTATTCGCGATCTTGTTCTTTTGGTCACTACCCATAGCTCATGACCATAGGTGAGGGTAGGAACGTAGATCGATGACTGGTAAATTGAGAGCTATGCTTTACAGTTCAGCTCCTTTTTCATCACGACAGACCGATGCAGAGCCCGCATCACTGTGGACGCCGCACTGATCCGCCTGTCAGTCTCACGCTGCATTCTTCCTTCACTCGTGAACAAGACCCCAAGATATTTGAACTCCTCCACTTGGGGCAGGATCTCTCCCCCAACCCTAAGAGGGCACTCCACCCTTTTGCGGCTGAGGACCATGGTCTCGGATTTGGAGGTGCTGATTCCCATCCCAGCCGCTTCACACTCAGCTGCGAACCGATTCAGAGAGAGCTGAAGATCACGGCCTGATGAAGCAAACAGGACAACATCATCTGCAAAAAGCAGTGACCCAATCCTGAGTCCACCAAATCGGACCCCCTCAACACCCTGGCTGCGCCTAGAAATTCTGTCCATAAAAGTTCTGAACAGAATTGGTGACAAAGGGCAGCCCTGGCGGAGTCCAACTCTCACTGTAAATGGGCTCGACTTACTGCCGGCAATTCGGACCAAGCTCTGACAACGGTTGTACAGAGACCAAACAGCTCTTATCAGGGGGTCCAGTACCCCATACTCCCGGAGCACCCCCCACAGGATTCCCCAAGGGACACGGTTGAACACCTTTTCCAAGTCCACAAAACAAATGTAGACTGGTTGGGCAAACTCCCATGCACCCTCCAGGATTCTGCTGTGGGTGAAGAGCTGGTCCACTGTTCCGCGACCAGGACGAAAACCACACTGTTCCTCCTGAATCCGAGGTTTGACTATCCGACGGACCCTCTTTGTATGTACAATACGTGCATATTTATTTTTATCCTGAGACTGTCTAATTACTGCCAGCAATTCTATAGTATGACTATCATAATGTGGACAGATTCTAACTCAAAGCACAGTATTTTCTGTAGTTAGAGTGGTCCAATATTGGAACATTTTTATACTTCACATGAAAGTCTCCAGGGTTTGCTACATAAAATGCTGAGATCAACCATTTCGGTCCTGTTCTTTTGGCCTGCACCAAAGTGCAATTGGAATCTTCACGTCTCCATTAACAAACTAGACAATGGGGGAAATCCTTGCAGAGCTCAAAACAACTGTTCCAAAGAAGATACAAGTCTGCAATTTTTATTCTAGTAGTCTATAAATGATGGGATGCTGTCAATACCCAACTTTCAATGAGTTGTACACTACTGTACTTTGTATGTATAGGACTTTGTGGTAGTGTTGGTGGGGTGGAAGAAACAGTCATCATCTCACTGATTATGGTCTAGCACAGGGGTGAGCAATGTCTGTCCAGGAAGGCTGCAGTAGGTACATGTTTTTGTTCCAACCCTGTTGCTGAATTAGAAATCAGTCCTTGCCAGTGACATATGTTATTTAACTTGTCATGTTAGTTATTTCATTCTGCCATGTAAGGTTATTCTTATAGTACAAATGATTTTTCTTTTCCAAGGATGTCATCCAAATGATTTAACACCTAAAATGACTCATTAATTTTCATCCCTTCACTTGTTTCTCTTCAGTTTCCTTCCAAATATTTTTTAAACCAGATAGTTCATAATGAATACCCACAAGTATAAACAGAAACAAGCTGGATGGAAAACTGTTGGTTCCTTTGTTACTTGCATTTTATTACTGATAAACAATTAAAAACAGTGAATGCAGCTGTTTAAGAGTAAAATAAGCAATTAAAGGTGGGAAATCCTAACAAGAAAGACAACTGAAAAGAAGCATATAAATGTTGCTTGAGCAATAAATGTTTCATCAGCAATAATTGATTTTGAATTAAGAAGCTGGGTTGCAACAAAAACCTACAGCCACTGTGGGCCTTGAAAACCAACAATGCTTACCCCGGTCTAGCACTTACAGTAACTAAATAAGCTCATTAACAAGCACAATTGTCAAGATTTCGTGTGGGTTAGGGTCATTTTGGAGCATTCATAAATAATCATTAATGTTCTATTTGAGATCACTTTGGAATAGTTGGGATTTTGTTTTATTAAATCATTTTTATTTTTTTCATTCACATCCATGATGACATCATTTTTGTCTTTGTGTTGCACCAGTTTCTAATGACACCTTTTTATTGCAGCCTTAATATTGTCAAGTGGTGATATAGCAGATCTTAACACATTTCAGAGCAAATGGTTGATGGTTATCTTTGTATGAACTTTAAAATATAGGAAGTAATTACTCTGTCTATAGAAATGAAAGGTTCTCAGCTGTTGCCTTCCTGAGTATGATTTTTATTTTACCATTTCAGAATGTGTGTCCAATTGATTAATCATTACCTAGTTTAATTTTGAGTTTTGGTTTAGTTTGCAGTTTCTTGAAAACCAAGCATTGCTTTTTGTGAACTAGGATGCTAGTTTGGATTATGATGAGATTAAAAAAATAACCGAATAAAATCTCATTGTTAATTGTGTAATACCTACTGATGTTTATTGCAGTGAAATCACACTAATCATATATTGTTGACCTGTGTTTTATTCAGATTTTGGAAAATACTGTAAATACTGATGTTAATTTTGCTATAACAGCAGCATTGAATGCCACATTAAATTATTACTATATACATCCTAGGAGATGAAATAGACAGAGACAGTCCACTTATATAAAATGTGAAAGTTTTAACAAGAGTGCATGAAGTACTGAGAGTTACTGCCTACTGAGAGGTAACACCACTTTCTTAATAATAAATAGTAATAATACATTTTATTTATATAGCGCCTTTCCCATGCTCAGGGCACTTCACAGAGTTTAAGAAAGAACGGCAGGGTATACAGTATATAGCATTGTACAAACCAAATAAATAAATAAAGAAGATTAAGACAGTAAATTCAGAGAAAAGCCTAACAGACAACATAATTGATGGTCTCACACACACACATGCAGATTACATGAGCATCTTGACAGAGAGGTAAACTGAGAGAAGGGTAATAAAGTCAAGTAGAGCTAAAAGCCTTCCTGAACAGATGAGTTTTGAGTTGTTTTTTTAAAAGAATTCATGGAGTTAGCTGATCTAATTAATTTCAGTAGGTCATTCCAGTATACAGCTGAAGGCCCTGCCACCCATGGAGTGTAGATTAGTGTGGGGCACAACAAGATTGCCAGAATCAGAGGACCTTAGTGGGCGGGCAGGCACATAGTGATGGAGAAGGTCACTGATGTAGTTTGGCACGAGGTTATATAAGGCTTTGTAGGTTATTAGTAGGATTTTATATCGATTCTATAAGACACAGGTAGCCAGTGGAGACGGAGCAGGATGGGTGTTAATGTGCTCGCTGCTGCTGGTTCGAGTAAGGACTTCTTGCAGCTGAGTTTTGAATAAGCTGGAGCTGTGATACAAGATTAGAAGAGGCACCTGCCAGCAGCGAGTTATAATAATCGATGCGGGATGTGATAAAAGCATGGACAAGTTTCTTAGCATTAGAAAAGGAGAGGAAGGAGCAAACACGGGATATGCTATGGAGGTGAAAGTAAGAACGTTTCTTAATGTGATTTATGTGGGCGGAATAAGAGAGGGAGGAATCAAAAATGACACCAAGATTCTTTGCAGTAGAGGCAGGTCTGATGAGATCACCGCCAATATGGACTGGGAAGGAGCTCATTTTAAGTTGCATTTTAGTCCCAATTTGCAGGAATTCAGTTTTGTTGCAATTTAATTTTAAAGGGTTCTGCTCCATCCAGGTTTTAATTTCACTAAGGCAGGTTGTGAGCTGAGAAAGCTCTGATGAAGTTCCACTTTTAACATTGAAGTAGAGTTGAGTATCATCTGCATAAAGATGATAACCCAGTCCATAGCTACGAATAATATGGCCAAGGGGAAGCATATAGATACAGAAGAGAAGAGGACTGAGGACAGAGCCCTGAGGAACTCCTTGTGTGACTGGCGCCGAGCTGGATCTGTTGTTGCCAAGACTAACAAACTCTTGCCTATCAGTCAGATAGGACTTGAACCACTGGAGGGCAGTGCCAGAGATACCAAGCATGTTCTCCATTCTGGACAGTAGAATGTCATGTGTGACAGTGTCAAATGCTGCACTGAGGTCTAATAGAATTAATATGCTGGTTTGTCCAGAGTCTGCTGCCATAAGCAAATCATTGGTTACCCGTAGCAGAGCAGTTTCACAGCTGTGCCGCGCCCTGAAACCAGATTGAAAGGGTTCCATCAAATTATTAGAGGTTAAGTAATTGGTGAGCTGGGAGGTTACAACACACTCACAAGCTTTTGACAGGAAAGGTAAGTGGGAAATAGGCCAAAAGTTGTTAAGATTATCAGCATCAAGACCAGACTTTTTTAACATTGGGGTTACAGAAGCGATTTTAAAAGTGAGCGGAACAGAGACAGTGTCAAGGGATGAGTTTATTATTGTTGTAGCAGTCGAGATAATGGCATGAAGGCAGGATTTAAGTAGCGTGCTGGGGATGGGGTCCAGTACACAAGTAGTCGGCCTCATCTTACAAAGCAGGTTATTAACAAATGCAGATATGACTGGTGAGAACTTAGAGAAGGAGCTGTATGGAATGGGAAAACAGGGAAAGATATAAACAGATGATGTATTTATGTTAGTTGAATTATTTAGATCTTTAATTTTGTTATGGAAAAAGTGGAGGAATTCCTCACAGACTTCAGTAGAAGAGGTAGTTGGGCCAGATGTGGGTTGGAGTAGTTTATTAACTACAGAGAATAAAACCCTTGGGTTATCGTGGCCACTTTCTATTATTCTGCCATAGTTGGTGTTTTTAGCAGCAGTTAGTGCTTCTCTGTAAGCTCTTTGGTGGTCAGAGAAAGCCTGGATGTGCACGGTGAGGCCAGTCTTACATCTTTCTTCCACCTACTGTAAAGATGGCATGAATAGATCCCAGCTTACTAAGTAAGTAGCCACTTTGAGAGGTTATCAGGTGATGTGCCACCACGTTCACTTGTTTATCTCTCTATTATAATAAAAAAATCCTAGACAAGACTTTTTAGCCTGGGACAAGACATGACTTTTTCAAAGAGATACTTTGTGCCTAGAGATTTATTCACGCCCAGGGCCAGAGATAAAAGACAAAGAGTAGATGACAAACTAGAACGTTGTAAAGAATTTAAAAAACGTTAGCGCGATGCACATGCAGAGCAGGTTAGAGATAATGAAAGTACTAAAATTCGAAAGTCTCAAAAAAATGATAGTATAGATCACATTAGCACAAACAAATGGAAATTATGACTCAGTGAAATAACGAAACAGCAAAAAGAGATCGAATATATTGTTCAGATTTAAACTTTAATTCTGAGACTTGTAGATCGTCTAATTCGTGTTGCCATCAGGGAAAAGTAGTGCTTCTTCCCAGTGAAGAGGCATTTCCATGAGAATTAAAACATTTGTTGTTTGGTGAAAGTGAAAACCATATATGCATGTGGCAGAGACGTGAAGTGGCTGGTGCGTAGTGCAGGCCAGGGGGGGTTGGTGAGCGAAGCGAGCAGGGGACAAAGCTTCCTAGTTTATTTTAAAAAAATGAATGCAAGTTAATTCTGGGAGAGTTAGGTTGTATTTCATATAATTAGGTTGCCTAAAGAAAAGTTGTATGAAACAAAGACCAAAGGAAGCCAAAAAAAATACCACAATGATTAAAAAGGCAATAAATGAATAAATAAATAAACAAATAAATAAATAAAGGAAACAATTATTAACGAGTATAGCATACCTTTCAGTAAACATGAGCACAACCCAATAGTGTTTATTTCTTTATTGTTTACATAGTACATTGACAAACAAGTAATGCACTGTGCTAAATTATTTGTTGTGAAAATGTCTTTTTATTTGAAATGCAATCAAGTTGGCCAGTAAAACATTGCATAGACTTTTGACATGCATTTTTAGAAAATTCTGAATAGAAAAGAACTGTGTAATGTAGTGGGTTGAGTTGTCTCCTCACTAGATTTGAGTTCTTGGTGGTTATCTAATGTGTCGAGTTTAAGGATAAGCTGCAGGATCAAATTATTGATACTTTGCCAAGTCACCTTACACTGAAATTTATTTATAATGCAACATTTAGCGCACACAAATACCTGATTCAGGACTGTATGAAGCTGTGGTCAAATCATATTAGTGAGATGACGCAATCAATGGTAGCATATTTGGAATTCCAGCATCATACAATACCTTTTCCTTTACCTTTTTGAATTTTAACTTATAAATGTATACTGTATACATGCCTAGAGGTCAGGAGTATATTACATCGATCACTACAGTTTTTTGTTTTAAACAGTACAACATTTTAGGCTTTCATAATGTAAAAGGTGAATAGATAGGTTATGTATGAACTGTACAATGTTACCTTTATTGATTTTTTTCACCCAGATTGGTAATTTCAAGGGGAACATACATAAGAACAAAAAGAAGTAAAGAGAGACATAAAACCTTAACTCACAAACAAGACTCAGGATGAGTGAATCACATTCTCTCTAAGCTGGACTATATACTTTTATAGTGGTTATAGAAATTTTTGGCATGCTGTCTTGTCTTTAACAATAGTATGGTATACAGTATATGCATTGTGAAGCACATAGTAATTTAATTACTATGAACAATGCGCTGAGCTATTGATTTCATTGACATTTTGTCAGAGCTGTAAATAGCACCTCAGTGCTGATGATGGATATCCCACTACCGTGATACTCCTTGACCCTATTTCAGCTTATGGCCACAACAGCCTCCTGAACCATATAAAAAACTATGTTGGATTCACAAGAACTGCTGGATGTCTTTTAATTTCTATTCATTAATGTAGTCATTTGGTAAATCTAGCCTGTCTCTTTGGTTGTCCTGTTGGTTCTGTACTTTGTCAATGTATTTTAAGCATCTGCATTATAGGTTATATGCTTTTCTGGCATGACATCATGTTTCAGTTCGGTCCAAAAAACACTCCTGGATACAGCATGACACCATGTGCTGCAGAGAGATTTCTTTGGGCTGTAGTTACACTTGTTTTTCCCATTTTAAACCATTCTACTCATTCATAACTTTTTTGTTAATTCATGCTGATTTCCCTTCCATACTAAGCCAATATTTTTCACGAATTACAACAGGTTTCACTCCCTCTGCCCAAAGAAATGTCAATATGATCCATTGTTTAACAATGGTGCAATCCCTCAAAGGAGTGTTCATGTAAATCTGACCTTGGCTTCAACTAAACTAATGACACAATGCTGCATTGTGAGTGTTGAAACTACCCCTTACCATGTAATTTTCAAATTGCCTTTACTATTTGATTTACCCTCATATAAACATTCATCCAGCTATTTTATGGATCTACTTTTTGCAGCATAGGACAAGGAAGAGGCAGTAAGTATCCTGGTAGCACTGGGCACGAGGCAGAAACCAACTCTAGATAAGATGACATATTACAGTGACATATATAAATATATACACCCACTTACACCATACTAAAACAGAATTGTCATTACTGGTGCCAGAAAACTATAATATCAGAGAAAGCTCACATGGACACAAAGATATTGTGCCTTCTCCACAAACAGAGAGAGAATCGGCTGGGATGTGAACCCAGACTTATGCAGGTGTGAGGCCTCTATACTAATCATTGCAACTTTTCTTTATGTTTTCAAAGTTTAAAGACACTTGCTCTTTGTATCCTATATGTCACAAAAATTGATTCAGGTCAGGTTGGGGAGCATGCATTTCTACAGCCCGTTGCCACACCCACCACAAAACAGAACACCTTGGGATCCCAGTCGACAACCCTCCAGGCAGACACGCGGTCCAGTCTGAACCTCTGGAAATTACCATCTATCTGCTGCAGCCAGGTGTTACGTGGGTGTCCCCTTGGCCTTGTCCAGCCGCTTGAGTCCTCAGCACCCTCAGGGAATCTCGCTACATGGCTGTAGTGCTGTAACTGACGCTCCCTCACAATGCAAGTAATGTGCCTCATTCGGGACTCCATGAGCAACCGCTCATTCGACACAAAGCGAAACAGGAAGCACCTGGACTCTAAAGACTTGGACCTTTGTCCTTTTGCAAAGATATCGGGAGCACCACACACCCTTTTCCAGTGACCTCATGACCCCCCATGCTTACCCAATCTGTGTACTGACTTTATAGGAAGCGTCACCAGAGACTTGAATGTCGCTACTGAGGTAAGGAAACCTCATCCCTCCCACTGCAGACAGTCACACTGGTGGTTGCTGTGCCCAAGATGTCATTAAAGGCCTGGATCACAACCCTACCTAATACCCAGTCAATGCAACCATTGAACATGGTAGAGCTAAAAACACATCCCTGATGAACCCCACAATCAACTGGAAAAAACGCAGGGGTTCTGCCTCAGCTCTGCACACCACTTACAGTACCAGTGTACAAGCTGGCAGTGACATCCAGCAACTTTGGGGGGTATCGTCCAAAGTCTCAGGATGTCCAACAGAGCAGTTTGATCAATTAAGTTGAATGCTTTCTGAAAATCGGAAAAGGCCGCAAAGAAACTCTGCTGATATTTGTGTTTGTGCTCAATGAGAACCCTCAGTGTCAGATGTAATGGAAAACAACCACACTGCTCAGGTTGCTGGTAGGTGAGCAAGTGATCACGGATCCTATTGAGGATGACCCTGTAGTTGCCAGGGAATATCCCTTCCCTTTCCAGATAGGTACAACAAGTCCCATTTTCCAGTCAGTTGGGATAACCCCGTCTCCCAAATGGAAGCAAAGATTGCTTACAATGCCAAGAGGACAGCCTTACCACCAACCTGGAGAAGTTTACCCTGGATACGACTGATTCCTGCAACTTTCCCTACCCTCAGCCCGTTCATCACCTATGCAATCTCAGTGAGATTGGGTGGTTCACATCTATCTTGAGGATCAGCCTCAAGACCCATGGACCCCGAGATGTCCAACATCCTAGCAAGTGGATCAGCTATAAACAGCTGCTCAAAGTAGCCATACCAGCAGGTCACAACTGCAATGTTATCCATAAGGATTGTTCCGTCAATGCCCTGACTGGAACTCCCCGAGGAAGATGGTTAAGTGAATATAAAAGCTTGATACTTCCTGCATTCTATCATTTTGAAAAACTATTGTTGGGATGCATCCACTTTGCCACTCTATTTTTAAAAAAATATTAACACTAGTCATATTTGCTTTCTCATTTTCATTGAATTTAACCTTTAACATTTCATTAAAGTGTAGTTACATAAAATGCTAACTATATCTCATAAACTATGGCGCTAATGCCATATGATTAGATGTGAGTTGGTAAAGCCTTAGGGTGGGCACTAAATGTCTTGTTAAGACTGACTTAAAGTACCTTAAGCTTTTCAATAACTTATGTGAATTTTAAAACACAAGCAAGACATTGCTAGGGGTTTTCAACTTTGCTGTTTCTTTATTCATGATTAGTACTTTAAAAAGTCTGCACATGTCATTCTAATGGCGTATCCCAAATGTCTGCATAATCTGTGTGTCTTTTGAACTATTATTACAGTCCATGCAGTCATTCTTTGGATTTTACTTCCAACAGGGAATGATTCATTTAAATTTTCTTCAAGGATTCATATTTTCCATATGCAAGATATATGATTGCTATAATACTCAAAATGTTATTATTTATTATTTCAACATTTTCAATGAATTAATTTAATATTCCATTATTAATGGCATAATCTGATTGTATTACAAATCTAGGTATTTAAAAAAATATCATACATTTTTTTTCAACTGTTCTTTGGCCTCTATTAATTATGTGCTTACGGTTTTTGAGGTTTCTCATGCCAAGGAATCTAATGGTTATATTTATCTTTTGCCTCCATGTGTCTTTAACATTGTTAAAAACGTTGTTTTCCTGTGGTGCCAACTTGTTTTTTTTTATGGACACCACCATCATGATGTCAGTCGCATGACATTTTGAAAAACGTGCACTTTGCATACCTAATCATTAAAGATGTGGATTTGTGAAAGAAAAATCCTTGTGTCTTTTCATATTGCTATTTTTTGAATCTATGGTTACAGCTTTTTTTTTTGCACTGTAACTATGATTTACACCTTGTGTTTCTTGGCTCTCGTCACATGCAGTCTTTTTGGCTTATGACTTACCTCTTTGTTCTCTGACCACAATTTTGGCTACATGGCCAGAATTTTAACTTTTTGTTGTCTTCTTGGAATCCTGACTTCTTGGTGCCATCTCTTAAAACTGCTGTTGCCTTGCGCAAGCAGTACACTTACTACTTGAGGTTTCCTACCACATTCCATTGATTGGCATATTAGAGGTAATGCAACTGATGCTCTGTGAGTCTGGTTGTGTCACTGGTATGCATATTTTAAATAGCACTACAGAATCACACAAACCAATCTTCAAGTGGCCGCACGCCATGTTTGTGCAAGGGAAGGTGGTACATGCTAAACACAAAACAATTAGCCACATGGAACAAAGGCAATCACAACAAATCTTAAAGGGCCCTCCAAGAGAATAATAATAAGAAGAAAGAAAGATTTATTACAATTTCTGAGGTGTTTCTATCTTCTTGAAGAAAGAAAGAAGTGAAAACCATCAAAATACGTGCCAGCTGTATGAAGTGCAACTTCAAAAAAAATACTGGATGGCATCACAAATCAGTGACCCATAAATTAGAACTCTGCAATGATATATATATATATATATATATATATATATATATATATATATATATA
>JANRMT010062825.1:32904470-32936070 GCA_026402145.1 Polypterus bichir lapradei | reverse complement strand
CTATCTATCTATCTATCTATCTATCTATCTATCTATCTATCTATCTAAAGTTAAAGAAGGATTACAGCATGTTATTAAAACATGATCTCCCTCTTCTAAACTCATGGTGACTCTTCAGTAAAACTCTTGTTTTTGCCATGTGTTGCACAGTCTTATCCTTAACAATTCCTTCCATTAATTTTCCTGAGATGCATGTTAAGTTTACCTGCCTATATTTGCTTGGATCTGCCCGTTCACCCATCCATCCTCTTCCGCTTATCCGAGGTCGGGTCGCGGGGGTAGCAGCTTAAGGAGAGAAGCCCAGACTTCCCTCTCCCCGGCCACTTCTTCCAGCTCTTCCGGGAGAATCCCAAGGCGTTCCCAGGCCAGCCGGGAGACATAGTCCCTCCAGCGTGTCCTGGGTCTTCCCCGGGGCCTCCTCCCGGTTGGACGTGCCCGGAACACCTCACCAGGGAGGCGTCCAGGAGGCATCCTGATCAGATGCCCGAGCCACCTCATCTGACTCCTTTCAATGCGGAGGAGCAGCGGCTCTACTCTGAGCCCCTCCCGGATGACTGAGCTCCTCACCCTATCTTTAAGGGAAAGCCCAGACACCCTGCGGAGGAAACTCATTTCAGCCGCTTGTATTCGCGATCTCGTTCTTTCGGTCACTACCCATAGCTCATGACCATAGGTGAGGGTAGGAACGTAGATCGACTGGTAAATTGAGAGCCTTGCCTTACGGCTCAGCTCTTTTTTCACCACGACAGACCGATGCAGAGCCCGCATCACTGCGGATGCCGCACCGATCCGCCTGTCGATCTCACGATCCATTCTTCCCTCACTCGTGAACAAGACCCCGAGATACTTAAACTCCTCCACTTGGGGCAGGATCTCGCCCCCAACCCTGAGAGGGCACTCCACCCTTTTCCGGCTGAGGACCATGGTCTCGGATTTGGAGGTGCTGATTCTCATCCCAGCCGCTTCACACTCAGCTGCGAACCGCTCCAGAGAGAGCTGAAGATCACGGCCTGATGAAGCAAACAGGACAACATCATCTGCAAAAAGCAGTGACCCAATCCTGAGTCCACCAAACCGGACCCCTTCAACACCCTGGCTGCGTCTAGAAATTCTGTCCATAAAAGTTATGAACAGAATCGGTGACAAAGGGCAGCCCTGGCGGAGTCCAACTCTCACTGGAAACGGGCTCGACTTACTGCCGGCAATGCGGACCAAGCTCTGACACCGGTTGTACAGGGACTGAACAGCTCTTATCAGGGGGTCCAGTACCCCATACTCCCGGAGCACCCCCCACAGGACTCCCCGAGGGACACGGTCGAACGCCTTTTCCAAGTCCACAAAGCACATGTAGACTGGTTGGGCAAACTCCCATGCACCCTCCAGGACCCTGCTAAGGGTGTAGAGCTGGTCCACTGTTCCGCGACCAGGACGAAAACCACACTGTTCCTCCTGAATCCGAGGTTCGTCTATCCGACGGACCCTCCTCTCCAGAACCCCCGAATAGACTTTTCCAGGGAGGCTGAGGAGTGTGATCCCTCTATAGTTGGAACACACCCTCCGGTCCCCCTTTTTAAAGAGGGGGACCACCACCCCAGTCTGCCAATCCAGAGGCACTGTCCCCGATGTCCATGCGATGTTGCAGAGACGTGTCAACCAAGACAGTCCTACAACATCCAGAGCCTTAAGGAACTCCGGGCGTATCTCATCCACCCCCGGGGCCCTGCCACCAAGGAGTTTTTTGACCACCTCGGTGACTTCAGTCCCAGAGATGGGAGAGCCCACCTCAGAGTCCCCAGGCTCTGCTTCCTCATTGGAAGGCATGTTAGTCGGATTGAGGAGGTCTTCGAAGTACTCCCCCCACCGACCCACAACGTCCTGAGTCGAGGTCAGCAGCGCACCATCCCCACCATATACGGTGTTGACACTGTACTGCTTCCCCTTCCTGAGACGCCGGACGGTGGACCAGAATCTCCTCGAAGCCGTCCGAAAGTCGTTCTCCATGGCCTCTCCAAACTCCTCCCATGCTCGAGTTTTTGCCTCAGCAACAACCGAAGCCGCATTCCGCTTGGCCTGTCGGTACCTATCAGCTGCCTCCAGAGACCCACAGGACAAAAAGGTCCTATAGGACTCCTTCTTCAGCTTGACGGCATCCCTCACCGCCGGTGTCCACCAACGGGTTTGGGGATTGCCGCCGCGACAGGCACCGACCACCTTACGGCCACAGCTCCGGTCAGCCGCCTCAACAATAGAGGCACGGAACATGGCCCATTCAGACTCAATGTCCCCCACCTCCCTCGGGACGTGGTCGAAGTTCTGCCGAAGGTGGGAGTTGAAGCTACTTCTGACAGGGGACTCTGCCAGCCGTTCCCAGCAGACCCTCACAACACGTTTGGGCCTACCAGGTCTGACCGGCATCTTCCCCCACCATCGAAGCCAACTCACCACCAGGTGGTGATCAGTTGACAGCTCCGCCCCTCTCTTCACCCGAGTGTCCAAGTAACCGTTCACCCTTATTATATAATATGTGCCATTTTCCAGTCCTTCTGAAGTTCCCCACTGCTCAGTGGCTTCATAAAAATATCTCTCTAGGGTTTAAAAATGCACTCGCTAACATCCTTAAGAACTCAAGGGTAAATATTATCTGGTCCTGATGATTTGCTTGATTTCAGTTTATTTAATCTGAGCAGTACTTCACCCTCTGAAATTTCTAAATCACTCAGTACCTCCTTAGTAGTCCCTTTTACCGCTGGGAGGTTATCTACGTCCTCACATGTGATGACCTCAGAAAAATGCTAGTTTAGAGCATCTGCTATTTCACTATCGTTATTTTTTAATTCCTTCTTATTATTCCTGATGAACTTCATCTCCTCCTTGACTGTTCATTTACAACTGAAATACTAAAAGAATCTCCTTGGTTCATCTTTAACCTTATCTGTTATATTTCTCTCTAACCGTCTTTTAGCCTCCTTAATATCCTTGGTTGCCCTCATGTTCTCATACGCCTTACGATTCGCATTGGACATGTTAGTCTTATATGACTTATACAGCTGGTTTTTTCCTTTGCAGCTTCTTTTTTTTAACTCTTTATTATTATTTTTAATTTCTTACTAGTTCCAAATTTAGGCCCCCCCACAGCGCTACCCATCAGAACTACAGCTCCCATGCAGTTCTACTGGTATGTGCACAGAAGTCCCACCAGAGGGTTGTTGCCACCTGTTGTGCTGAAGGAACACATGACCTCGGGAAACAATCTCATTCCACCCTTCTGTTACCAAGGCTTCCCGGGCAGTTAAAGAACCATTCATCTCAGCTGGGATGCTAGCCAACCTGTATCTTCTATGACAAAATATAAATACTATAAGGAAATATATGGTTAGCAAGAGGTTACCAGAGGCAAGGACACCATTATGATAACACAGGGCAGTGTTATGACCCAGAGATAAAAACACTCTATTAGTAAGTTAGATCAATTAAATGCAAGTGTTGGAAACATTAGGCCATATTAGTGTTGCATGTCCAGTTTTCTGCTAAGATGGAAGAAAATGATATGCTATAAAGGTACCGGAGAAAGACCCACAGACTAGGAAAGTATTGTAGGTTGAGAGAAAACCGGGGTCAAAATCATCAAACAGTCAAAGCCAAAAGATACATGAAAGTCCCATGAATGATTTTAACACTAACCTCCACACACAAACTTTTTTAGAATCATCCACAAACTTGAATACTGATGATAATGCACCACCATCTTATATCCTGAAGCATCTCTGATGTCATGTGTCACAATTTCTGGTTGCCAACAATAAAACACCCGAAGTGGTGGTCCTCATAACAAGTAATCGGAAAGAAAAATAATGACACAAAATATGAAAAACATAATGATTACGATTATTTCAAAGATGATAAATCAAAGTAAGGTTTAAACCATGAGCAAAAATGATAGTAGCTCATATTCAAATCACAGAATCACAACACCCGGAAAGACTATTAGGCAGGGGCACTAACACAACTGTGACGCAGATGGCCTGGCAGCTGGTTTACAATGCTCTCCAAAGATGCTTTGGAGGAGCAGGTGACCAGGTATTCGGAATGGATGATGAACCGTCTTTCTAAAGAGATATCCAGTGAAGCAACAGAGAAAATTTCAGAGGTCACTAGAAGACAAATGATTCTAGAAGATAACATATTTGACTATAAGAGAGAACATAACTGAGGAACTGCATTAAACATGTGGGTATTTCAAAGAGATAGAATATAGGAGACACAGGTAGTGAAAAATGGATTTAGGTGGTCAGGTGGACAGACACTCACCTAAAGACTTAATAAGGTAGAAAGCATCTTTGTTTTAATGTTTAACTTGTACTTTTCCTCATGCTTTTCCCTTACAATAGTGTTTTTAGTTTAATAAAGTCACCTATTATGTTAGCTTTTTGGCTCCTTGATGTTTGTCTGGGTGTGGACAGTTGGCAGGAGAGACACTGCCTGACACAGTATATAATATTATATTTGGCAAATATCACAGAATGACTTGTTAATGCTATACGTGGCCTCTTTATATTGAATTTTGCATCATGCTTGTGCCTATTTTTGCATTTTAGTTATTGACATTGTTTGAGTTTTTGGATTGTGATGCTTGAAAGCATTACCTAATGTTTGGGGCAATCATTCATTACTTCTTTGGGTTATAAAAAGTGTACATTCACTCCATCCATTTGAATATAAACCTGGGGTGATGTGCTGGGGTTCAGCTGGTGGTGAAGAACTGCATAATCTGTAGGAATATGAAGAAGATTTTGTGTCCTCCTACTTGTGGGGTGGATTTACAGTTTGCTGAAACAGCATTTCCCAGGAGATGTATTTAGTTTGGTCCCATTTGGGACCAGATGTATGAGTTTGTTGTATTGCTGCTTTGTTCGTGGGTTATTTTTGTCTTCTTTTTTGACATCTTTAAGCTTCCTAAGCACTAGTTCATGTATATTCTATAAATGCATGCATTCTGATATGGTATTCTCTTTCTTTTCTGCATTTTTGGCCTGAACCTTAACTTCATCATCGTCACATTACTGCATCTGCCTTCTGGTAATTAACTCATAGGGTCAGACATTACCACCTAAACAATCATGTTGTTATCATTCAATCAGGCCAGATGTGCATTACTTAAAATGCACAACTGTCAATACATTTTTAGACACATTAGTAAGTGATCTGTATTGTGTGTTATTGAAAAAAAAATACAAATATCAGGAATTCTACCACCGGAGCAGCTTTTAGACAGATGTGCATTACAGCTCTGTATTCTCTGAATGCTCTAAATGTATGAATTATTGAAGAAAACTATAGTTAGGTATCCCTTTTAAGCAGGTATTAAACATTTTTACTTTCAGCAATATTTAAAACAGGAAGACTCTTGAAATATTGTATTGTCATTTTTCATTTCATATAATAGACTTACTATATATTTTATAAAATATTTTATGAGCAATTAGATGTTTTTATCTGCAGCAATTTAACCTAAAATAGGTTAAATGTAAAGCAGTATTATAAAGAAGATAAGAAAATATATTAGTTACCTACTTAATAAAGTCTTATATTCAAATATTTTACATTTTATTGAGTTTAATTATTGTAAGTTTAGCATTTGTGTGAGCAGAACTAGTTATCAATTATCTGGCAGAAATTCAATAACCATTATATTAAATTGAGCTTATCCTAGAGAGAGAGAGAGAGAGACAGAGGCATAGAAACAAAGATGACAATGGAGCCTGCCATAGTATTCAGGCCAGGTGGTGTCATTCTTAGAATGTGGAAACACAACACCAATATACACTAGTGCAAATATTTACATTGCTTTTTAGACTTTGAAAGATGAAAGCAAGAAGCGAAACCAAGCAGGAATCACTCATGCATACAGGATAGACTAATTGTCTGGACATTTATTGCACTTGTCATGTTAGAGATGTTGTAATTGAACTTTTACTGGTGCACCATAGAACGGATCCTGACTGGTACCATCACTATGTAGTAGGGATTTACACAAGGCAAAAAGGAATTGAGAACATTTTTTCATCTTCCCCAAAATAACATACTATTACTTAGTTATAACTTAGCATTTTTATTGTTTGTTGTACGTTTAACTATTGGAGACACATGCTACTTTGGAATATAACTGTTCTGAACATGGTAATAATACTTTATGTATTGTTATTTACAATGCATATAAATAATATTTTCTATTACACACTTTATGATTCCTTCTAAAATCTATGCAGATCTGTAAAAAAATATTTAATAGAGTCAGATATAAGGCAAGTACCTTATGTAAAATCATTGTAAATATTAATAACAATTTTCATCTATTATACCATTCAATACAGTAGTCTATTATTAATTATATAATTAATGAAGTATTTATAATCTGTTTATAGTTGCTTATAATCACTTTCTAAACTCAGCTCTTTATCATATTACTGAATTATTTCGAAAACATGATGGGAGAGCAAGATTTCACTTTTTACACTGAAGTGCCCCAATGGGTGTTGTCAAAATGTAAACAGAGTAAACAGAAAATGAGCAGTAATGTCTTTGGCTATGTGATGTTATGATACATATTGCGGTGGACATCTTGGATGGACTGGCATGCAGACTGGGATGGATGGTGCCAACTTTACCCAGCCAGGAAGCACTTATGGATGTTCATCCTGGCCTGATGTTTCCTTTTCCTTTCCTATTTGTGAGGTATTCACAATGGATGGACAAGGAATGGCTGCCACCCAGGGCCTAGTGTTTCTTCAGTCCACTTTGTGGCAGCATTAGTTACCCGCACGTTTGCATGGCAGTCGTAGGTCTAGAGGGCGTCCTAGTTGGAGACCTTGGGAGACGCTAGAGGATAATGCTGGGGGGACTCCCCTGTCAGATGGAACTTCCACCTAACCGGAAGTGCTTCCTAGGTGCAATATGGTGTCGCCAGAAGTGCTTCTGTGCCCTGTGTCCAACACAAGGAAACCAGTCCACCTCACCCAGTAGGAACTGTTAGGAGCTGGAAAATGCCTGCCTGGGAGGAGTGGTGGAGGAAAGGAGGAATCACAATTATATGAATTTTGAATAAAATAAACCTATGAGAGGTATTTTCTTTAGATGAAAGTATCTGTTTGAACACGGACTGAATTTTAAGGGTGTACAGCACTCCTAAGATCCCACAATATACATGTATACATTAAAGTATAAATGACTTATCATAGTATGTACAGTGTATGCAGTGTATGTAGGTAAAAAATTAATTAATCGCATAAATATATGTAATTAATCATGATTAATTGCAGCTAACATTAAAACATGTAATTATAAAATTAATACATAAGTCATGAAGTAAACATACACTGGTTCACAAAATTAATGTAGAATCAACAAAAATGAATTTTAGAAAATTAATGGCGCAGTTTAAACTTTGTGGTCTTTGGCCGGCTTGTCATCCCGGCCAATACCCCCAGGCCGCCAGATGGAGCCCTCCCTGCAGTATGGAGGTGCCCCGAAGACCAGCAGGGCATCATGGACAATGTGGTTTTTATTCACAGCCCTGCTGGATACCACAGGGGCTGCAAGAGGGAGCTGCAGGGGGGAGCAAAGAGTCATATGTGCCCTTCAACCCGGAAGTGCGTCATAGGAAGAGCGACAACAGAAGTGACGTACTTCCGGGGTGAAGAAAAGGACTTGTACCTGACCCGGAAATGATAAAGAATCACATGGACTTGGATTTGGGAACACTTCCGGGTCAGGGAGTATAAAAGGACTGTGGGAGTTCCCAGACGGCGAGCTGAGCTGGGTGGTAGGAGGGCAACGCATCTGGGAGTGGTGGAAAGTATTATTGTGATTATTATTGTGTTTATGAGTATTGTGGAGGAGAGGGTGCTTTGTGCACTGTGGCATAAAAATAAAGTCAACTATTGGAGTTTTATCTGGTGTCTGGAGTCTTGGACAGGGGTTCAAGGAAGCGATAGCGCCCCCTATCTGTCACAACTTAAACAATGACCCTAAACCTGAACTTTTAACAAAGTACTTATCGAGTAAGTACAGCCTTAATCTGAATGCCTTCCTAAAAGGCAAGTTGAAAAGAAGGCAAAAAGAAAACAAGGTCAATGTATTAATTATCAAATTGGCACAGCATATGAGATACAGATGTGTCAAAGTGAAAAATGATCAAAACAACTGTTGACTTTGAATGCACTGCGAAAGATTGATTCAACTGAAATAATATGCATCTCTTAAATGCATTAAAACTTGCATTAAAACAACACAAATACTATCCTCAATTGTTCATCACCATCAGTGATTGAAAACTTTACTCGACACAAGTGCTGTGTCTATGAACAGTAATCTCCAAGCTGCCTTCATAGCCACCCCTTTCCCACTCCTACGGACAGTTTTGCATGTCTAAGAGATTTAATGCTTTTGTGGTTGGTAGAATTATGGTGTGCCTTGGAATTTTTTGAGTTACAAAAACGTGGTACCACAGAAAAACAGCTGGAAAACCCTGCTCTATATACATCTTTGCTACTGGCTTGCTGAAAACTATCTTAATAGTTGCTAACTCACTTAAAAAATGATGCACTTCATTAATTGGATGGTTATGTTGCATTTTTTTTTTGCATATATTAGCAAAGATACTGTATAATGAAATAATGGTTAGGGATAATCATTACACTTCTATTTCGTAGAATTTTGTCATTATATTAGGGCAGTCGACACTGTAAGCTATCTGGCAAACCAGTGAGTTAAATGTATAGGTAATACAAACTTGTTTAACACTTAAATGACATGATATTGAATTGATGTAAGGGGGTAAACATGAATGATTCTCACTAAAGTAACACTAAAATTACATTGCTTTGCCTAAGTTACAAATAAAGACATACAAAATATTTATCAACTTGTATGCAAAATTTCAAATCACAACAAGTGGTTTTAGCACCTGTCTTTATATATTTGCCTTTTAACCTAGTAGTATCACACATTAGCCATGATGTAGTTACAGTTTATCTATGGTGAAGTGCTTCACTGGCTTAAATATTATGCCAACAGGGCATCAATGGTGTTGTTTTAGTAGATTGAGCTGTGTGTAGTAGTAGCCTAAGCTATTGAATAGTCAATCTTCAAATGTATTTCCTATGTATATTTGTTATGTTTTTAATTTTGTTTTATTTTATGATATTCAGTTTCATTAAATGGAATATACAGTGTTTTGTTTTAGGTTTCCTATAGGTGTGAGCCCATACATTTACAGATGCCATTTTATGTATGTTTGATATAAACAATCTCTGCTTGGTTTTGTGCATGTTGAGCAACAGTTCCAGTAAGAACAGTACGCTGCTATGCTAACAACAAGCCATGGATTACAAGTGACATCAAGGGCCTTTTGAACCAGAAGAAAAGGGCTTTTAAAGGCGAGGATCAGCATGAGCTCAAGCTCGTGCAGAAGGAATTCCGAGTCCAGCTCAGGGTGGCGAAGAATCAATACAGGAGAAAGCTGGAGCAGAAGTTGCAGAATAACAGCATAAAGTAAGTGTGAGATGGGATGAAAATCATCACTGGCTGCAGCTCGAAGTGGGGTGCCACCATTGAGAGAGACGTGGAGAGAGCAAACCAGATGAACAACTTCTTCAACAGGTTTGACCACCCTAACCCACTCTCACCTCCGAGTGCTGCACCCTCCACCCATCCTTTTGCTGATACCAGCATAGGAGAGACATCCACACCCACAATTACAGAAGCCCAAGTAAGCAGAGAGCTGAGGAGACTTAGTGCCAGCAAAGCAGCGGGTCCAGATGGAGTATTGCCAGGACTGCTGAAGGCCTGTGCGTTGGAGCTGGGGAGTCCTCTACAGCGCATCTTCAACCTGAACCTGGAACAGGAGAGAGTCCCAAGGCTTTGGAAAACATCTTGCATCACCCCAGTCCCAAAGGTACCACGTCCTAGTGAGCTGAATGACTTCCGGCCTGTCGCTCTGACGTCACATGTGATGAAGACCATGGAGTGGCTGCTGCTTCACCACCTGAGGCCACAGGTCTGCCATGCCCTCAACCCTCTGCAGTTCGCATACCAGGAAAAGGTGGGAGCAGAGGATGCCATCATCTATATGCTACACTGATCCCTCTCTCACTTGGACAGAGGCAGTGGTGCTTTAAGAATGATGTTTCTGGATTTCTCTAGCGCCTTCAGCACCATCCAACCTCTGCTCCTTAGGGACAAGCTGACAGAGATGGGAGTAAATTCATACCTGGTAGAATGGATCGTGGACTATCTTAAAGACAGACCTCAGTATATGCGCCTCGGGAACTGCAGGTCTGACATTGTGGTCAGCAACACAGGAGCGCCGCAGAGGACTGTACTTTCTCTGGTCCTGTTCAGCCTATATACATCGGACTTCCAATACAACTCGGAGTCCTGCCACGTGCAAACGTTTGCAGACGACACTGCTATCGTGGGCTGCATCAGGAGTGGGCAGGAGGAGGAGTATAGGAAACTAATCAAGGACTTTGTTAAATGGTGCAACTCAAACCACCTACAACTGAACAGCAGCAAAACCAAGGAGCTGGTGGTGGATTTTAGGAGGCCCAGGCCCCTCATGGACCCTGTGATTATCAGAGGTGACTGTGTGCAGAGGGTGCAGACCTATAAATACCTGGGAGTGCAGCTGGATGATAAATTGGACTGGACTGCCAATACTGATGCTCTGTGTAAGAAAGGAAACAGCCGGCTATACTTCCTTAGAAGGCTGGCGTCCTTTAAAATCTGCAATAAGATGCTGCAGATGTTCTAACAGATGGTTGTGGTGAGCGCCCTCTTCTACGCGGTGGTGTGCTGGGGAGGCAGCATAAAGAAGAGGGATGCCTCACGCCTGGACAAACTGCTGAGGAAGGCAGGCTCTATTGTAAACACAGAGCTGGACAGTTTGACATCCGTGGCAGAGCGACGGGCACTGAGCAGGCTCCTGTCAATAATTGAAAACCCACTGCATCCATTGAACAGTATCATCTCCAGACAGAGGAGCAGCTTCAGCGACAGACTGCTGTCACTGTCCTGCTCCACTGACAGACTGAGGAGATTGTTCCTCCTTCACACTATGCAACTCTTCAATTTCACCCGGGGGGGTAAACGTTAATATTAAACAAAATTATTGTCTGTCTGTTATACCTTCATTGTTATCACTCTTTAATTTAATATTGTTCTTTATCAGTATGCTGCTGGAGTATGTGAATTTCCCCTGTAGGACCTCTGTTTGTACTGGTCTATTGCATATACATTTTTACTCATATTTGTTATGAATTGACAGTAGTGTATATTTAATATATGTTGAAACCATGTACTGACACAACCACGAAAGCCCTATGTCATTGTGCTAAAGTTGCTCTAGTGTCCATCCTGGGGCATATTCCATTTGAGCCCTGCTACCTATAAAGATCATGCATATGCTGATGTTGCCAAAGCTCTTCATAAAGGAAAGACTTAAGTGACTATCTCATTATTCATAAATAAGAAACTAATGCAATTAAGTAATTTGTTGCACTACTTTTTTTGTTATTGTCATAATTATTCTAGCTCTGACTCTACTTTTTTAGCTCAACTGTTCAGTTCTAGGTGTGTGTTCTTTAGATGGTAAGAGTAATTTGACATATTATGTGAGTCTCCAGCACGGAAATTACCCCAGACTTATTTTACAAAGGGCTGGACTACTAAGATCAGAGTCTAGACCTGGAATTATATCTATAGACATTTCCAAAAGCTACTGTTTAATTAGATTAGAAATATAAAGATTCAAGGTGCAGACATGTGTGTCTGCTTTTATAGTATTCTTCAAAGTTAAAGTGTTTCATGACAAAATGAACATCTTTTTCAAAGCAAACTCAAATCATTCTGAGGTCTTCTGCTAACACAATTGCACACATTTGAGAATTCTAATGTTGAATGATTTATTCTGAATGGAGACTCAGAAATACAACATAAAATAATAATAGGTGTACACTCTCTAAAGAACTATTGTAAGGTTCTTGCATTATACTGTGGATTGCTACTGGATTAAATGCCATTTCTGTCATGACTAACCAGCATCAGTAAATGCAGAGAATGAAAGGCCTATTACTGAGTATTGTTTTTATCTAATAATTTTTATGAAACATGTAGTACAGCAGGCATCATAGTGGCAGAGAGTTTGGTAGACCTGTTGTCTGTTTCAGTCACAGTTTATGCAGAGTTACAAAGTTGTCCCAATGTCTCCACATGGTTTCTGAAGACACTTGAAAAGCCAATTAAAATAATATAAATAAAAACAAATAAATAAATAACAAAAAATCTATACACTGCATGAATACACAAAAATCTTAAATTTTTAGAGCAAAAGATTCCAAGGATCATCTATCCTTTGTGATAGACGGCCAGCAGCTCATTCCGGCCGGGATGTTCCCTGAACAAGAAGAATGGAGGAAGGCAGCCTTTTCAGGACACTGCCTCCCCCAGGACACTAGGTGGCAGCTCCCCTGGACGGTAGCTGTACCCCGGATTCCCTCAGGGCATCCTGGGACATTGAGTCCGTTTCCTCAGACCTGTTGGGTGCTGTGGGTGCCGCCAGGGGGAGCTCATAAAGAACCTGGGGACTCCTAGTTTTACTACAACCCAGAAGTACTTTGGAGTCACGAGGACAGAAGCCCGCAGTACTTCCGGACTACTTGAGAACTGATGATGTGTTGTTTGACCCAGAAGAAGAGGAGGAACACCTCCAGGTCAAGGACTATTTAAAGGACTGATGCAGACCCAGCAAGAGAGCCGGAGTTGAGAGGTTGGGCTGACGAAGCTGCTGGGAGTGGAGGATTATTATTCTATTATTAATGATTATTGTTATTAGTGAATTGTGGCATGTGTGGTGCTTTGTGCACTTTATTAAGGAAAATAATAAAAAATTCTTCTGTGTGCTTTTATACGTGTGTCCTGGACGTCTGTCTGTTGGGTTTCACGGGGCAACAGTGACCCCTAGCATCCACACCTTATAGAAGGTTTCCTCCTTATGCCTCTGGTTCCAAGATAGGATGCAGGCAAACACTACTCTGCAATAGAAAAAAACAGACACAAAAACTGAATATTTGAATTTGTTGTTTTTGAATTTCATGCTCTTTAACATCAGAATCCCTGAAGCCTACAAAAAAGTTGCCAACTTAAAGTCCTTAAATTATTACTATAACATGAAAAAAAAATCTGTTTTAGTTATATGTTCAACATTTCTTGCCTCACATTTCCTATCATCCTTCACTTACACAGATCTTTGTAGACATGGAACACACATGAAATGTTTTTATTCCAAATAACGATATATTATGTACCCTATACAACTCCAGGCATCTCACACCCAGATAAACATCAGTGGGGGATGGGATAGCAGGCTGCTTATGCTGATCGACACATTTGCAAAACATAGACACTGATGAGGAGGTACGATGGAATTTAAGGTGACCCAGCATTACGATTTTTTCCGTAAACTTCAGGGATTATAGTGTTAATAAAATAATGATCTTCCAGGGCTGATTTAGAGGCTAGTGTTTCCTCCCACATCTGAAATATGCATGTTTTAGGTTAACTGTTTTCTCTAGTTGGCCCTAAGTTAGTGAGTGTGGTTGTATGTATAAGTGTGTTTTCTGTATGTAAGCATGTCTTACAATAAACAGTGGACTGCATACATGGTTAATTCTTGATTTGAATGCAATGATAGTCAAATGAATGGGAGGGCAATGAAAGCCTCCAGCAAAACAAGCCAGAATAAGCTTGTCCATAAAATAAATGGGTTATTAATTATATTATTACTCAACTCTTTCTGAATTCTTTCATTCAATTGCTTTCTGAACAGATATAATACTTGATAATTTAATGCTGTTTACTGAACGTTTTAGTATCTGTATTTTTACAATTTAGTCAGTGAAAAAAGAACAGTAATAATAATAATTATTATTATAATTAATCCTCAGTTTATACATAAATATTGATAATACAATGTACCTGCCCCTGCTGCTCGTATATACTGTTAAATATGTAACTCGCTGCAATTGTTATGATTTATATTTATATTTTTATTTGCCATTATTTTTTTAGTGTCACTGACCTGGCGACTAATCTTTTAAAATCATATGATTTTCTTTTGATAATCGTGCTTGCAGATTACAACTGCTCAGCCAGATTTTAGTAAGCAGGAGAGTTCTCTGTGCTATCTCCTCTGAGCCAGGGCTGTTAATTGGTGGGTTTCTGTAGTCTCAACTACATTTTGAAGTGTGAACTATGAAGGGATTTTAAACTCATTAAAAGGGGCTGATGGAAAAGTAGGTTTCATATACTAGGTGGCAATGTTCTGAAATCCACAGAGACCAGGCACTCTAGTTTGCTGTTTAGGAGCTAAAGTATAGTGCTTCTCCCTGAAATGTGAAATGATGAGCTTCACTTTTATTAGTGGGTCAAGCCTTTCAAGTCAAAATACAGGCAATGTACCTTAAAGGGCTCTCTAATAGAAACAAAAATCTTTGTTTTCTTATAGTATGAGCAATCAGGGATACCAAATACCAAAAATACATATTCTACTTTTGCTTACAGGTTCTGGTACACTTGTTTTTTTCTTTGAGTAGACTTAAAATTTTTACCTTTCATAGTTTCACGTTATCCATCTGACCTTATTTCACAAGTTACAGACTCCATTATTAGAAGACATTCAATTAGAGCCAAATTTTGCTTATATGTTGCAGTCAAATTGGACATTTTCTCTTGTTGCAGTTAACTCAGGCTTTTTCAGTCAGGCTAACTAAAAAGAAAGCAGATATTTTTCATGTACCTTAGTCTCTTTGCAATGAATCCATATACAAACAAACAAACATTTATTTATATAGCACATTTTCATACAAACAGTAGCTCAAAGTGCTTTACATAATAAAGAATAGAAAAATAAAAGACACAATAAGAAAAACAAAATAAATCAACATTAATTAACATCAAATAAGAGTAAGGTCCAATGGCCAGGGGGGACAGAAAAAAACAAAAAAAAAACTCCAGACGGCTGGCGAAAAAAATAAAATCTGTAGGGATTCCAGACCATGAGACCGCCCAGTCCCCTCTGGGCATTCTACCTAACATAAATGAAACAGTCCTCTTTGGATTTAGGGTTATCACGGAAGGACTTGATGATGATGGTCACGTAGACTTCTGCCTTTTAATCCATCAATCATTGTTGGAGCATCATGAAGCTTTTAGTAGGTGGAGGTGGCGCAGGCCACCACCACAAAGAAACCGGAAAAAGAAACAGAAAAATGGAGTAGGGGTCAGTACAGATTTTAGAGCCACCATAAGTAATTATTATGAGGAAATTGAACATACAGAGTATCAGGATTAAGTTAAATTAAGTTAAATTGAAGTTATAAAAAGGCCATGTTAAAGTAATGTGCTTTCAGCAGTGTTTTAAACTGCTCTACTGTATTAGCCTGGCGAATTCCTATTGGCAGGCTATTCCAGATTTTAGGTGCATAGCAGCAGAAGGCCGCCTCACCACTTCTTTTAAGTTTTGTTCTTGGAATTCTAAGGAGACTCTCATTTGAGGATCTAAGGTTACGATCTGGAATATAAGGTGTCAGACATTCCGATATATAAGATGGGGCAAGATTATTTAAGGCTTTATAAACCATAAGCAGAATTTTAAAGTCAATCCTGAATGACACAGGTAACCAGTGTGGCGACATCAAAACTGGAGTAATGTGTTCAGATTTTCTTTTTCTAGTTAGGATTCTAGCAGCTGCATTCTGCACTAGTTGCAAACGATTTATGTCTTTCTTGGGTAGTTCTGAGAGGAGTGCGTTAAAGTAATCTAGTCGACTGAAAACAAATGCGTGAACTAATTTCTCAGCATCTTTCAGTGATATAAGAGGTCTAACTTTACTTATGTTTCTTAAGTGAAAAAATGCTGTCCTAGTGATCTGATTAATATGCGATTTAAAATTCAGATTACAGTCAACAATTACCCCTAAGCTTTTTACCTCCGTCTTGACTTTTAATCCTAATGTATCCAGTTTATTTCTAATAGCCTCATTGTATCCATTATTGCTAATCACTAAGATTTCAGTTTTCTCTTTATTTAACTTGAGAAAGTTACTATTCATCCATTCTGAGATACAAGTCAGACATTGCGTTAGTGAATCAAGAGAATCAGGGTCATCATGTGCTATTGATAAGTACAGCTGTGTGTCATCAGCATAGCTGTGGTAGCTCACGTTGTGCCCTGAGATAATCTGACCTAACGGAAGCATGTAGATTGAGAATAACAGCGGACCCAGGATAGAGCCTTGTGGAACACCATATCGGATATCATGTGTCTTCGAGTTTTAATTACCACAACTAACAAAATATTTTCTCCCTGTCAGGTAGGATTCAAACCAATTTAAGACACTGCCAGAGAGGCCCACCCATTGACTAAGGCGATTTCTAAGAATATTATGATCAATGGTGTCAAATGCAGCACTCAGATCTAAGAGGATGAGAACAGATAAATGGCCTCTGTCTGCGTTCACTCGCAAATCATTTACTACTTTAACGAGTGCAGTTTCTGTACTGTGATTTGTTCTAAAACCCGACTGAAATTTATCAAGAATAGCATGTTTATTTAGGTGGTCATTTAACTGCATAATGGCTGCCTCCTCCAAAACTTTACTTAAGAGAGGCAGGTTAGAGATGGGTCTAAAATTTTCAAGAGCTGAGTGGTCAAGATTATGTTTCTTAAGAGGGGGTATATATAGATTCGCTGCAATGAACCAAGGCTGTTTAAGAAATATTTTTCATCACTTATGACTCATTCTGGTTTGCATGGCTCAAATGAAACTGCTGCACCTTGATCATTATGCTTTCAAGACCTTTAATTGTCTTCAGTACTATTATCTGTGCCTGATAATGGTATCTTAAAATATTAAAACATAGACACTCACTCTTACTATTACAAAGTGGCACTAATCTTTTCTAGCCCATCAATCATATTACACCTGAGAAGTGTAAAGTTGCTGGTACAACATTGTTAAAAACATAGCTGTAGTCTAAAAATAGGACTCTGGCATAGCAGTTTTTTATTATCTAGTATGGTATGAAGTGCAAGGGATATGGCATCCTCTGTGGACTGGTTGTGATGATATGCAAATTGGAGGAGAACATGATAGAATATTCTGTTTCTGAGTCTAGCCTATCAAAGCACTTCATCCCAACTGAAATGAGTGTCTGTAGTCATTCCTACAGGCAACTTTTGTTTTGTTAGGCACAGGGTTAAATGTTGTCCTTTTATAGCAGGTGGGAACCACAGATTCTCTCAGGAAAATATTAAAGATTTTATTAAGGATCCCTGCTAAACGGTTTCTACAGGGTTTTAAAATACACATTAAAATTCCTTTGTGACCAGATGCCTTATGGATTTAGCTCACCTCCTTTTGTCATGTACAGAAAAAAAAGATGGATGAATCGTGTGGTGATGCAGGCAGTCAAATGACAGGCTGCTTGTTATAGCAATCAAAGGGGAAACACAGTAAAAGGCATTTAGTTCATCCAGAAGAGAAAATGTAAATTAGATTGGAGAATTATTTATTTAGTAGTTTGTAAGCATCTTTAATCCCCAGATTAGAATTAAATACTACAAAAAAAAAAAAAAAACTGAAATAATTAAATTCCAACAACCCATAAGTGAAGTGCTTCCTGAGTTCAGTTTTTAAATGCAATTACAATGGTGTCCTCAAGTGGGGATTCATTAATTAGTCAAAGGAATACTGCTTGGATAAGTTTGACTAAAGAGGTTTAATTCCTTAAACCTGTCAGAGTAGGACATGCACTTTAGCCCAGAGAAGCCCTTGGCTAATTTGCTCTGTCAGGTCTTCTTTATTGCATGATGATCAAAACTGCACACAGTACTCTAGGTGTGGTCTCATCACCATATTACAATTTTGGATCATTACATTCTCTGATTTATATTGAACAGTTAGCTGTGCTACCTATTTAAGATGAGTTGTAATCAACATAGACCTCAGTGTTAACGTTTGCAGTGAGCCATCTATTTATGTATTTATGTATTTTGTAATGCATGCAGTAATAAAATACTTTGCATTTGTCATATATATATATGTTTTTATGCTATTTGGTATGGCATTTGTAAGAGCAGTGTTAATGTTTGTTATGTGCTATCTGTTGAAATAACAGAGACATAGCAACCAGATGGATAAACAGACAGACTCACAGACATCTATACTTTTATTAAAGTTGATTTTCGCCATAAAAGCTTTTTAATTGCTTCTGCACATTGCTTGGATGATGTGTCTTCCATCATCTGTTTAAATTTCACATTCTTTTTGCAAATATACAGCACTTTGCATTTTTGTACAATAAACTGCATTTTCCAAATGTTCACCTAGTTGTGAAGATTGTCCTGGCTGTTTTGCATTTTTATTCCAGCCTACTATCATCAGTATATGCCAACCATCCAATTTTAATGTTATCTGCAAATTTGCTGTGATGCATCATTTAATTCAACAATATACTTTACTGTGCTGACATAAAATCCTTGCAACTACAGTCAATTGATACAGTCAAAAATATTTTGAAATATAACATTCTCAGACCTACTTAATCCAACTCATGGTTACTGGGTGAGCCGATGCCTATTTCAAAAGCAGGACACAAGGCAGGAACCAACCTAAGATGCACACTCTCACTTGGTGGAAGTTCAGAACTGGCAATTAACCTAACAAATATGAGAGGAAAAACTGAGAACCTGGATAAAACAATATTGACAAAAGGAAAACGTCACACAGAAAGTGATCAGATGTGGCACTCCAAACTAGGCTGCTGAATTTCTGAAACAGCAGCACCTAATCACTGTATCATCATGCAATCCACTGTGCCAGTTCAGTTTTGACAAGGCCAACATGTAGAGGTAGTGGAGGAGATTTCAGTTGATGGTGTTTCTTTATCATAACTTTAAATGCAGTTAGACCCTGTTGCAGTTGTTGTGTACAAACACAGATAGACAAATAAGATTTTTTTAAAGCAGTTACTTTAAAAAGTAAGGAAAATAATGACAAATATGTAATGCAAGGTAACCAATAAATAAACAAGAATCAGTCTTAACAAGAAAATCTGTTAAATCTCCTCTGGGCTTTTACATTCCATTCTGTCTTTGCAGAGTTCAGTATTCTTCCTAGTAAATGACCTTGTATGTTTTTTTATGAATTTCCCATTCTTACCCTTATGATTTAGAACCATTTGGTAAGTAAAGATACAAATCAGTGGTGTGTGCTTCCCTCTCTTTTCTTGTGGGTTAGAGCCTACTATTACATGAAGTGACTTGTGAAATATAGAAAACAAAAGAGGTCCCCAGCCAAAATAACCACAAACAATCTCCATGTTGGGAATGTATAAACTGGAGTGATTTAAAGTGTAGGTGACATTAACCATCCTTACTGATTCCTGCATACTTCCATTTTAAAGCATAGGTGAAAATGAGACTGATTAAAAAAATATATATATGAAAACAACCAATCAGATACTTTCAAAATATATAGGTGATGAGATCCAGACAAATAGCACAATGGTAGAGTTTACTCAGGGCCGCACATTTCATGAGGCCACCTAAGACAAGGCACATTATTGATGCTAGCAACCAACTCCCTTCCATCCTTACTAAGGATGAGTTGATACACTTAATTTACATACAACATGTATTGCAATACATGATTCATAATAAAATGCCCCCACAATAAGTTCGTCCTTAGAAAAACAAGCAAAATAATAAAATGTGAAAGCAAAATGATTAGGATTTGCTTAAAATCAATAAAACACACAGCATAAACATTGAAATAATAAATCTAAAAAATTTTCCATCCAAATATGTATTTTTATTGAGTTCTGCAATTGCAAAATTAAACTGTGCAGTTTCGCTCATCCCTACTGCTTCGCTATATACAGTACCTTGGAATTTTCAAACTCAGTTCTCAAAGGTAAAAGGCACCTACCCTCTCCAGCTAAACGTCCATGTTGCAAACATATGGGACATTTAACAGACATTTTAAATGTGACTGGTACCTTAATAACAATATTTTACAAAATAACAATATGATATACGAAAATCAGGAAAATGAAAAGGTAATTTAAGAACTGACATGAAGGTTTGAAATGCACCTGTACAGTTTTGATGCTTGGATGCTTGTCATGTGTTAAAGAAAAGTTAATTGCAGTTCTGAGATGTTTGAAACTTTAAAATGTAAATATTTTTTATAATTTTTAAAGGCAGTATAAACCTAAGGTTTGCAGTGGGCTGGCGCCCTGCCCGGGGTTTGTTTCCTGCCTTGAGCCCTGTGTTGGCTGGGATTGGCTCCAGCAGACCCACGTGACCCTGTAGTTAGGGTATAACGGGTTGGATAATGAATGGATGGATGGATAAACCTAAGGTACTCGATATGTATGCTACACAACTTTTATACTTAACTTTCATTTTCTGTAATACTATTATTTAAAAATGTTAAAAAACACTTGTATTAAAATGTCACCCTGACCAAAGTGCCCCCTAAGAGGCCACCTCACCCCATGTACCAGCTCTGTGCTTACCGTACACAAGAAATCAAATAAATTTCCAGCTTTCATTTTTCAGTCATACGTGGGTCAAGATATGCTTAGTCTATAAAGTTTTAATCTTATATTAAAGTAACACATTCATGCATTTGAGTTTCCTTGCATAATTTTTTTGCATTCTTTTAAGTGGCAAAAGAACTACTTCACATTTCACCAACATGTCCTATTTTTTCAATTTTCCAAAATGGTTGTCATACTTGTCTTTCTGATATGATCTCATATTTTCAGAATACAAGTAGGCGTTGAATCTGAAGAGCAAAATCTTACTGAAATTATTTCAAGATAGGAAGACAGGGTAGTTTTTAGTGATTAACAGTCTCAATTTTCTAATTACAGAAAGTTGCCAGTTCTGCTGATCATAATCACTCATTGCTCTAGTAAATAGCATCGGACTAACTGAGGAATGGTATGCACTGGTGCTGTTTCAACCTCCAGTTTTTCTCACAACAACTTACAGCCATTAAATGGGGTAACTCATTATGCCCCAGTCCTTTTGCCCCACTCTTATTATATAAACATTGAAAAATGTTCACATGAATGTCCATATAACTATTTAAAACATAAATCACAGTGGTATGCTACTTATTGATAACATTTCCTGCTTACTACACAGTTTAGTTACAAAAGGCCAGGCACAGTTTAGTATTAAAGCAAAAAAAAAAATTCTTTCTCTGATTTCTTTGACTTTCAGAAGCCTTAAACGAGTAAGCCTATAATTTAATAGTAGAAAAATCTTAAACCAGTAATATAACATATTATATTACATAGATTTGTAATATCCACCGCTTGTATTATATTGAACGTGTTTTCAGTAATAGATCAAGTAATAATTTATACATTATTTAAAATAAAGATGTGGATTGTAAAATGGAAAAGTTTCCAACTACTTTGTTTATCCTGTCAGTTTTCTGAAATATGTTTTCCATTATAGGGTTGTAGGTTAAGCTTTACTTTTAAGAAAAAAATTACATAAAACAGGTTATAACGTTAAAATTGCTATATAATTATAGTACAATTTATAAATAATAGATACAATTGATGAACTGATATATATAAAATTAAAAAATATTAAAACATTTTTCATTACCTGTCAGTTAATTGAGGCATATGTGAAAAAGGTGGACAAAGACATTGCCTTTAGTGAAATTCAATTTTATCATTACTATTAAGAAACAAATACAGATAAATATATGTGATATATTAGCAGCAAGCAACTGACAACCAATTTAAAATTAACAAAAGAGAGTCATCCGCCATATATCCAGTAAAGCAATCATTTAATTTTATCCCTCTTATTATACAGTGCTTGTTTGATTTTAACTATACTGAAACAGTAAACTCTGCCAAATCAGCCTACTGAAATGAGATCCATCCTGCGTATTTTAAAAATCTACTTTTAGCATGCACTTCTGGTTCAGCTCCTTTGTAAAACGGCACAAATAGAAACAGGAAGAAGAAATGAACCTGAATGCTAGAGCTCATCATTATACTAATATATCAAACAATATGGGCTTAGCTTAATTATCCCCTTTGAGAGCAGAGAAAACTAAGCACAACCTTCAATTTTACAGCTGTTCTGTGCCTGCAACCTGAATTATTATTTTTAAAAAGTTTATTTATTGTGACCCTCGTCTGGCTTTTATTCATCACTGCAAATCTGTATATTCACAAATGAGGGCTATTCATCTACAGACTGCCGCATTCTTCAGCTGTCCAGCACTGCATCAGCGGCACTCCTTCAGCTTTTGTGCTCATCTAGAAGGCCCTTCATCCAAACTGTTCATCATCTTGATGGCGAAGCTTTATCTTGCTCTAGTGCAGCTGCATTCAGCCTATCAAAAGTGCTGTGAGATACAAGAGAGGGGGAAAAAAGAATGGAATGGCCAGTGCCCATATGAGGGATAATTTGTACTTTCTCAATAAATAACGAGGACAGGCTAATTACTGGCTTAACTAGGGCAGCCTGTGGATCCTCATGTCAAAAGGACTGGCATAATTATTAACCATCAAAGTGCATTCATATTGTAGGACAAAAGAGTCGGCCTTTGCAAATGGATCTTGCTAATAAACAAGACTAAGAGCAGCATTATGTGTCTTCTTGGAAGCAAGCGCATTAACACACTGACACGGAGCATAACTCTAGGCCTGAAGAGAAAAGGGAATGATAATTAAAAGCTCCCATTTCCTTTATGCAAGGGCTAACAATCTGCATGTGACCCTTAAGGAAGCTTACGGCAGGCTATTAGTGACCCTCACCATATTCATAAGGTTGTACATGCTTGAGAGAGCCAAACCTTGTGTCATAAAGGGTCACGTGAGTTTGGCCAGAGTGGCTAAGAACAGCCTAGCAAACACTTTTAAAGCAATGGACACCTGGAGGGTCGTGACCAATTTAATGTAGATGAAGTGTGCATAAACAGAGATCTATTGAAATTTTAGACAAAGGGATTTTTCTCCTGGCTTAAGTAATGATACCAAGTGTATTTTATAGATCATAATGGTCCTTATAAATAAAAGAGCAAGAAAACTGGGAAGGGGGCACGGTGGTAGGGGGGGGGGGGGGGGGTTAAGGTTGAGTCCTATGGAACATTCTAGAAAGAATTTATTTTGAAAAAACTGAACAAAATGTATGTTATTTCATGAGTGAAATGTTACATTTGGATCCTGACATTTTAACCTGAAATGGATTAGGTCACAGTAGGGAGAAAGAGACGTGATGCTAATTGCATTCAGGGCAACTTTCTTCTAAAGCAGAAGAGAGAGAAATCATAAAACAGAATTTAAATAACTTTTAAAATGATATGGTAATTCTTCCACAATTGAGAACCACTCTCTCAGTTCCCATAAATCTAGATTTTTTTTTAACCTTCAGGCAGCTGTTTTATTATTTTCTACACATATTAATTTTTAAGCTAAGACCTGGGGTTACAATGTTAGAGCAAACATTACAGAATGTTTAATTATGATCTATAAATACATACACCAGATTTTCTTGATATCTACTGAACATAATGTTTTTTTTTGGTAAATGTATGTAATGCTTACATATGCAGCTCATAGTACTCAGTTATTGTATTTATAGACATTTAACATTTCTCTTTTCCCTCCTACCATTTATTTTGATTAACTTCCTTATACATCTATTAAAATTTATAAATTTGGTGGGTAAAACTGTTTGCTTTTTTGGTCATCATAAACTGTTACGTTTATTAATGGACATCTTAGTTATATGTGCTACTGGCTGAGAGACAGTTATCGTAATTATTATCTACACTGCTTTGATACTCAGTGATCATAATATGAGAATATAAGAAATAGTCTAAATACACTACATGATATCTCTACACTAACTTATTCTTCCTTTATAGTGCACTTCTACAGTATATGGCTTTACAATTCTTAACAAGTGATCCCATAAATTAAGTAATAAACTATTTGTATAATTGTATCCAAATAGAAGATTCAAAATTGCAAAGCTAATACAGTGTGCATTCATTGCATGTCACCTAACTCATTTTTTGAAAAATAGCCCTCTGCTTGCTACTGAGCTGCATGTTTCCCTCACATTGCAATTTTTTAACACACAGTGAATTAATAACAATGAAAACACAGCAAAGCAGAAGCAAATGACAATACCTATTTTAATACAATTTCTATACTATAGAAGATAATGTTTTGGTGAATGGTGGAAATGTTACTCTTCACACTTTACTCTGATTAAATATTTATACAATGAAGTCATACAGAACTTGTACAGTGTTTTAAGATTATCTGTGGCTCTCCTGTGCAACTTGGGAGATGATTCCTACTGATGACTCTTTAGAGCTGGACTTTGTTTCTGTTGAATCTATGATGAAAATATGACGTGTTATTCTGACAATATAAAGGTAGAACAAAACTAGAAAATACAGGTTCATATGCACCCATCATGGTTTGCTTCCTCACACATTCAAAACTACTGTACACCCTGCTCAAGAGGCAACTTTTGACCTGTTGTGCAGAGCAGTGACTGAAATATGGTTCCACATACTAGTTCTATTACATGTGGTTCTACTACATTTATTTTGTATAACAATATGTATATTAAAAGTTACTCATTGGATAAATATATCATAGTGCAAAGCACAACAAAAATGCTTATACCATGGACTACACATTTATTCTGATGACCAAAAAGCTTCATTTTGCTCTCAGACAAACATAGACCCTTCTTCCAGCTGAATTCAGAGTCCCCCATGTGCCCTCTGGCAAACTCCAGCTGAGATGTCATATGCATTTTTTTTCTCTTTGCCTCTCTCCCATAAATCTGCAGCTGGTGAAGCACCTGGGAAACAATAGATGTATGCACAGTCTCTCCAGGTTCCTTTGGTGTAGCTTGTAACTCCTCTCATGGGTGGCCTCCCTCAGTAGTCTTCTTCTTGCACAATCACTTTGTTTTTGTGGATGGCATGTTCCGGGCAGATTTCCAGCTGTGCAATACTATTTTCCATTTCTCAATGGCTGGTTTAACTGGACTCTAAGGGATATTCAGTGACTTAGATATTTTCTTGCCTGCATCACCTGGCTTGTTTTTATTCATTACCTGTTCGGTTCTTGGAATATTCTTTTTGTCTTCAGTGCATATATTAAGCCACCATACTGACTCACCCGAAGCTGGGCCTTCCAGATACAGGGGCATTTAGACCACAATCAATTAAAACTCCAAACAGGTAATCTCCATTAAACTAATTAAATGACTTCCAAAGCCAATTCACTGCACCATTGGTGATTTAGGTGTGTTGGATGAATGGCTGTGAATGCTTACATGATCAGTTATTTAGTGTTTTATATTTGTAATTAATTTAGGTGAATTTGCCAAGGTTTTTTCACATTGACATTAAAAGGTTTTTTTTTCTACTGATTAATGTCAAAAAGCCAAATTAAATCTACTGTAATTCAATGCTGCAAAAATTTCCAATGGGTAAATACTTTTTATAGACACTGTATGTGATATGGTGTGAAGGTATACTCTTAAAGACAGTCATGTGGATCCAAAAGGTGATCCAGACACAAGGAAAGGATGTTATTGATTGATGTTATTAGACAAGCTGTATTTATCGTTTAATAAAAAATGTTACAACATATTAGTTGAATCCAAAAACTTAAAGACCAGTTTTAATTAGCAATAGGTTTTCATTTATAATGCATGAAAAGTATGGTACAGTTTAGCAATCAAGAAATACGCTGAACAAAAAAAGAGAGTAAATCATTGCACAACCATAACAGTGTGAGTTCATGTCAATTTTGGATGCATAAACTGGTGATTCTGGTGCTTGAAGTAATCAGCATTCTTTGGTCCAAATAACAGAAATTGCAAATCAATTAAGATGCTGGACCTGTTTGTGCCATCGCATTCATAATGATAATATATACTTTTGTAAGTTCCACGGTTATATAAATAATATTCCACAAGTCCGAGTAAGACTCACGCATGAATCAAATATCAAATTTTAATCTTAGACTCTTGAAGTAATACATTTCAGTAACATTTTACAATTCTTCAGGTAAAAAAGCTTGACTAACAATTTGATCTACGACCATAGATTTTGCAAAAATAAAAATATATGCTGTTCTTCTGGGGCATGACTTTAGAACAAATGAATGGTGTTTTACTGTCAGAGTGCCAAATGCTGGCGTAAGAAGAAAAACAGAAAGGAGGCTACTTACTGTATGTAACTGGTATTTTTTAAATGAGAATATTTTTTCCAGATTTTGTATTATATTGCAATTATTATAAGAGACCAGTAATGGCACACTGCACGACAAAGTGCAGTGAATACACTTGACTTGAGCATTCATAGTTTTCAGACTCTTTCTCTCTATGTTTAACATTCATTTGCTCAGAGGTTGATGCGCTGGCTGCTTCCTGAGCAGCTCTTCTTTTCTCCACCGTTGCAGCCCGCTTCTTCTCTTCTTTCATCAGCATCTTTTCACATTAAAATTGATTAAGTCAGTGTTTGTGTTGCAATTACTTAGTACATTTTCCTTAATTTTTCACTTAAGCTGGTACTTCAGTGTTCAATCTGCCTCAAGAATGATTTAAGATATGAAGAGGTAAGGGAAGTGACAGCAAAGGTGGTTGGGATGAGAACGGCGCCTGTACGCATGCACTGCATGGCTGCCCTACTGGCCGCTGCAGTGAGTTAATTCTACAATAAAATAAAATAAAAACAAAAAGAGGAATAACCTTGGAGGTCAATCATCGCCTTAAAAGCGTATAGTAGATGTCACGTAGTATATAATGTGTACCAAATTTCAGGTCAATAGGTCAAATGGTTTGCAAGCTACAGGTGATTGAAAATCCTGGACAGACAAACAAACAGCCACGGTAGCGTATTATATATAAAGATTATGAAATGTTCCTGCCTTAGCTAAATAAACTGAAATGCAGTTTGTAATAATATACATTAATAACTAACAATATTCTTCTAGTATAATTCTTATTTATCTTGGCATTGGAGAGTGGAGGCATGCTGCCTGGTGTATGTTACTTGGATATGCAAGTAAGAATTTCACTCGACACATGTGACTACTACTAGTACTACTACTCTAGGATTCAAGTGGAAAGTTGCAAGCAATTTTGAATGGTAGATATGTATAGAATGCCAGATAGACAAGACAACATGTAAATATGCAATGCGAACCCGGGTCTCCTTACTGTGAGGCAGCAGGATTACCACTGCTCCACTGTCCCACCAAGTTTTCTCACATTGTTTTAAATCTTTTTTTGTCCCATATTTTTATGTCACCGATTTCTTTACTAAGTAATTTATAAAGACATTACGTGGTGGAAATTGCTGCGTACAGATCCTCATTAAGCTATATAATGGTTCACTACGTTTTCACCATTCACATCAGGGCTATTCAAAACATAAACACATGATCTAATCAATTAGGTCAGTGGTGCCCAATATGTCGATCGTGGTCAGCCTGTAGATCGGAAAGGTAGTGCAACTAGATCGCATGGCATTAAAAAATATTTTTTAGATGTTAGTCTATCATCAATCCTTCTTATGGGATTTGCCACTTAATTGATGTACAGGGCGGCCAGTTCTAACACATGGGTCACCATGCACGAACAAACGCGCAAGCTACTACAAAACTCCACCGAGCTAAGTGACCAACTTAGATTTCCAATTCATATCTACTAAAGAAGTGATATAAAAAAATCGGGGGGCTGGACCAAGTAAGAAACCAAAAGTTTACCACTTCCATACGGAATTGGAGGAGGACTTTTTTTTCCACAATGTCACATTCGAAGTGCATTTGTCTGATCTGTCGATCTATCTTTGCTATTCCAAAGAAGGAAAATGTGGAGAGGAACTTTCCAACTGTTCATTAAAACAATGACACTGACTTCCCTGCAAAAATCAAGCTGAGAAAGAGAAAGGTGAGGGAACTAAAATCACAGCTAATCAAACAGCAGAATTTAAAAGCAATGGCAGCCATTGATGCATTGTTCCGGGTGAGTCACTCCATCATTAAGCATAAGAACTCCTTCCAAGTTGGAGAGATGATAAAAGAGGCCTTCGTTGAGGCAGCTGACTCCTTGTTTCAGGATTTTAAAAACAAAACAGAAATATCTTTAATCAAAACTCTTCAGCTATCAAGAAGTACAGCTATATGGCACTGTGAAGTAATGGCCAATGATTTTACAAAGCAGATTTGGAAGGACATTGGGAACTGCGAGTGTTTCTCACTGCAACTAGACGAGTCTATGAACATACAGATGGAGCCACGTCAAATAGCCGCGGCCGTGTGAATGGCGTGCGAATGGCGTACGGCTGCCCTATGCACGCCGTGATCCCCCCCTCCCTCTACTAACAGAAGGCGTGTCAAGATTTCACAGTAAACACGCCCATTCATGCCCTATTTATTCATTTACCTGGTTCCACCACTAGATGGCGCTTTGTTCTCAAGAACACGTTAACACACACCAGCAATTTAGCTGCGCTGAATTGCAATCACGTGATTTTAACAACCCTCCCCCTCCCCCGCCGAATTGACGCTACCAAACTGCACTACAGAGATTAAGATGGCGGCTTAACACTAGAATTACCAGAGTCTACGAAAAAACTCTTAGATCCGTCCCACCTTAAATCGCTTCTTAAAACCGTTCTCACCTCTCCGCCAGCGTCTTTTGTTAATCTAAATGTGCTGATAAAAGAAAAGCTGCAAGTAGCCGGCTATTCCATCCCCCCAACGACTTAGAACGTGCACAAACTTCTCCCAGCTCATGCCTTGATTATCTGGGAGTGAAGTGGAGTTTTAGAGTGGAAATAATAGATCATTATTTGGAATACACGCATTTCACGTGTGTTCCGTTTCTACAGTAATCCGTGTAAACACATTTTTAAAACAGAAACGTTTTTCATATTGTAGTAGTAAATGACAAAATGTAGGCATAAACTATATAATGTATGAAGCCTGAAGTCCAAATATCAAATTAACAGCTTCACAAAAGGTACAAATATAACAGAACAAGTATGCTTTTATTCAAAAATATAACTGCAGGAAAAAAAGCCGCATTAGCATGCCACATTGACACACATATTTCTTAACTGCCATGGTAGCGTAATGGTATCAGCTGCTGACTAGTAATCAAAAGGTCATGAGTTCGATCCTGCCTGATGCTCTTTTGAAAAGTAAACTGCTCTTATTCTTACTATTTTAAAATAAAAACATACATTTGATTTCAGTGTGTAACAGCCAGTGTAATTTATGATACTTGTAAAGGTTAGTTTTTTTTTTTTATTCACTTTTCATTCTCTCAGTTGTGTTCAAGATCCTTCCCTACCTCCCCCCCCAATCTGAAGACGCGCTATAGCTCTGCAGCGTACTTGTGACTGCATTCTCGTACCAATGTTTTTGCGAACTGCTGTGCCTGCGTGCACTTTTCGTGGTATTACACGTCTATTCTTTTTTAGCATACCCGGGTCGCTCAAACACAGGAACATCTGTTGTTTACAAGTATAACAAAACAAGTGCACTTTTATTCTAGACTATAAGTGAAGAAAAAATAAAGCAAGTTACAGTAGGCGGCTGATACGACAGCTTGCGTGGGGTAATGCTAAGAACTGCTGATTTCCGATCCGTGCTATATAAAATCATCCCATTCAAATATTAACAATTCCCACACACCCTTCCAACATTTACGGCATGTGTACTTGTTGCAGTGTACACACCTCTCTGTGCTATGGTTCCTATTACACTGAATGAGCACCTGACACTGTACTTTCTTCCCTATATAAATAACATTCGAGCTATAGCGCGTCTCCAAATAAATCACATTTGAGCTATAGCACGTCTTTATGTGAAAACAGCATTGTCAGATGGGGGGGGATCGTGAACACGACTGAGAGAATGGAACTGAATTAAAAAAAAAAAGCTAACCTTTACAATTATCATGCATTTACACTTGCTCTTACAGACTGACTGAAATCAAATTATGTTTTTATTCTAAAATAGTACAGTACATGCAATATTATTTGAAAACGAACAATGTCAGATCGGGTTTGAATACACGCTGACGCTCTTACAGAAGAAGTCAGCTTATTCAGTGCAGCAGTTTCAACACACAGCACATGCAATATTATCTGAAACCGAACAGCGTCAGATCGGGAGCATATTCAAACCCGATCTGACGCTGATCGTTTTCAAATAATATTGCATTAGTGCAATGATGTTTTTACATATATTGTCTCTTTCATTCATTTTGCGGTTTGTAATCAGTGACCGCGTGTTTTTTTCCCCGATCTTGCCAGTCCCCACATGTTGCTGTATGGTGGTGTTTCTTTTGTACTCCAGGACACGCAGAGGCCAGAATAGTACAGAGCAGTAAGTTCAGCGCTATATGCAATCAGACAGGCAGAGAAGGCATTAGATATATAAATAAACAGGGAAGGCACTGTATAATAGATATATAAAAACAGCTAAGGGGATAGATATATAGATAGGTAGGAAGGAAAGGCACTATATGATAGGCAGACAGGGAAGCTCCTATATAATAATAAAATTACTGTTATTACTATATAGATAGACAGGGAGTTCAGGCAGGCAGAGCGGCGAAGGTTATTTATTTATTTTTAACTATTTTTTGAAATACGTGTATTCCAAATAATGATCTATTATTTCCACTCTAAAACTCCACTTCACTCCCAGATAATCAATCAAGGCATGAGCTGGGAGAAGTTTGTGCACTTTGTAAGTCGATGGGGAGATGGAATAGCCGGCTACTTGCAACTTTTCTTTAATCAGCACATTTAGATTAACAAAAGATGCTGGCGGAGAGGTGAGAACAGTTTTAAGAAGCGATTTAAGGTGGGACGGATCTAAGAGTAGGCTCTGGTAATTCTAGTGTTAATGGACTATTCGCGGTAAGTGGTGACTTTATTTATTTATTTTTATAAAATTTGTTTGGGGTAGTTTACAGATTATTTCCCAGTTTAGTTTTTTATTGGCCGTTTTGAAAATCACTGGCAGCACCAGCAGCGGTCAAATATAACTTTAGATAACTTAATGGTCTGTTAACCAAGTCTGGAGTTAACATTACAGCTTACTGTCAGTGTCACAAACTCACAATGTCACTCCTCTTTTAATCAAAAAGACGCTTTGCAGCAAAATATAATTTATCAGTATATTAAATGGAACTAGGTAAAATACACCGTAATGTAAAATACTGTACATAGCCTGCATTTGTATTCCGTACCTACAATGATCGGTATAGATAGATTACAGACGTACCGTGTCTTTAAGGATTGTTAACCCAGATAGCACACACACGTCACGGAGACGTCTATGCGACGTCATCTTTTTCATCTGGCAGATGTCTGGCAGAGGGCGTTTGTCTTTAAGGATTATTAAGGATGTCTTAAAAAATATTTTACTAACTAGTTTTCTC
>JANRMT010062825.1:32884474-32904460 GCA_026402145.1 Polypterus bichir lapradei | reverse complement strand
CACTTTATTCTAATAGTTTATTTTGTCAGTAGAATGTCGCAAACTAAACTTCATCTTAAAATGAATGTTTAATTTACTAGATTTTCTCAAACCCCGTCATTAATTAATGTAGCACATTAAATGCTTTATATTAAGTGTTCCTCAACCCAGTTGTTAATCTCTATGCGCTTCTTAAACTGACTTCCTCTTGCACTGAGAGGCGCAGACAGCGATCGCCGCACATCGACTTCATGATAATCCTGCTCTAAGAACATTCAGAATACTAAGAGAAATACTTGATATGTTCTTCACAATGAAATGCATTAAAGCATGTATTAAACATGGGTGGCGGGGGGCAGGGTGGCGTGGCTATAGAGCTGCTCCCTTGCATTAAGGGGTCCCCAGTTGTATGTTCAGTGTAGTGAACTTTATGGCAGGTGTGACGAGGCTCCAAAAAACTGGATACATGAATGGGTATCGCACAGGTTTAACTTAAATATTGGGCTTGTGATGTGGTGGTCGGAGACACGAACGCAGAATTCAATGGATGTTCATCTGAGCGGGCTTTCTTTATTGCATGCGTGCTGTCTCTATCTGACGTACTAAACCTCCAGTTCCTATCCTTGCTTTTTCTTTCTGCACATAATCAATCACCACTCGATAAACATCTTTGTGAAATTAAAACAAGTTATAAACTTAGACCTCGGAGTTTTCAGAACTTTAAATTATTAAAGCATGTGGGGGCACGGTGCTTGCTGGGATGGAGTTTTCAGAAATGAAAAAAAAAAAATCTTCATTATACATGTTTAATTATGCCATCCATTCAGGGTTGCGCCCATCCTAACAAGCATCTTGTGTGAGGCAGGAGTAAATCCTGAATGAGGTGCCAACACATCGCAGGGTGAATACGTGGAACACATAAAGTAGCAGGGTCAATAATACATAACAAAACCCCACAACTTACATGTCTTTGAAAGGAAACTGAAGCACGCCGAGTAGACCCACCAGAAAAAAACATGTAAACTCAAGGCAGGGAACACCCGGGACCCCCTTACTGCGAAGCAGCAGCACAACCACCACGCCACCGTGCCCCCACATGCTTTAATACATTTTAAGTTCTGTACATTTTAAGCTCTGAAAACTCTGAGGTCTAAGTTTATAACTTGTTTTAATTCCACAAAGACGTTTATCGTGTGGTGATTGGTTATGTGCAGAAAGAAAAAGCAAGGATAGGAACTGGAGGTTTAGTACGTCAGATAGAGACAGCGCGCATGCAATAAAGAAAGCCCGCTCAGAAGAACATCCATTGAATTCTGCGTTCGTGTCTCCGTCCACCACATCACGAAGCCAACATTTACACGATATTCCAGTTAAACCAGTGCGATACCCATTCATGTATCCAGGTTTTTGGAGCCTCGTCACACCTGTCATAAAGTTCACTACACTGAACATACACCTGGGGACCCCGTAATACAAGGGAGCAGCACTACTGCCACGCCACCATGCCCCCGCCACCCGTGTTTAATACATGCTTTAATGCATTTCATCGTGAAGAAGATATCATGCACTGTATGTTAGTATTCTGAATGTTCATAGAGCAGGAATATTATGAAGTCAATGTGCGGCGATCGCTGTCTGCTGTCTGTGTGCAAGAGGAAGTCAGTTTAAGAAACGCATAGAGATTAAAAACTGGGTCGGGGAACACTTAATATAAAGCCTTTAATGTGCTACATTAACTTATGACGGGGGTTTGAGAAAATCTAGTAAATTAAACATTCATTTTAAGATGAAGTTTAGTTTGCGACATTCTACTGACAAAATAAACTACTAGAATAAAGTGGAAATGTCGACTTTAATCTCGACATAAATGGCGAGAATAAAATAGAAATGTCGAGAATAAAGTGAACATGTCGACTTTAATCTCGACATTTTGATTTTTTTTTCTTCACTGTGTCCGTATTTTTTTTTTCACCGTGGCCCTAATACGCTTCCGTATCATCATGAGTTGTGTATTGAGTGATTTAACAAATCTGTTTTATTAATCGGTTTGTTGTTGTTTTTTTTACCACGTCATCTATTTATGAAACTACAGTATGTTGACAATACAAGAACTGCCTGTACAGTATATTAAAGATACGGTATAGGGCTTCCTGGACACTGCAGTTAACTGAAGCAGTCAATGCTCCATCTGGCGGGATTATACAGCATTGCAACCATCTTTTTAGAAAGCGCATGGGGGTGTTTATGGGGCGGGGCATCGTTAACTGCGTCATCGCGGGGGATCACATTCCGTGCAAGGATCGTGCATGGTCCTGTCATGGTCCTGTCATGGTCCTGTCATGGACCTGTCATGCTCCAGGCGGCTGTTTGACGTGGCTCCCACTGTAAGTGATATAGTTCAGTTGTGCATTTTTATTCGGATGGTGTTTACAGATATGATTGCAAAAGAGGAGCTGTTAACAATACTGCCCATGAAAGAACACACATGGGGAGAGGACATTTTTAAGTCTTACAACTTTATCGAGAAAACCCAGCTCTCAGTGTGTCAAATGATGTCAATCACCACAGACTGTGCCCACAATGGTGGGCTGCTCAAATGGATTTATTGCAAAGTGCAGGGAGGACGTTGCTTTCCCCGACTTCCTTAATTACCACTGCATAATACCCCAAACAAGCATTATTTGCAAAAATGCTAAACATGAAAGAGATAATGGATGTGGCAACAAAAATCGCCTGTTCTATTCGAGCGAGTTCTCTTCAAAGACGACTGTTCCGTGCACATCTGGAGGAGACTAACTGCAACTTCTCTGACCTCTTGCTACACACTGATGTGAGATGACTTAGTAGGGAGAAATTCCTGCTGAGATTTCAAGACCTCTGTCCGGAGATAAAGGAGTTTCTCCTTGTCATTAAACATGAAGAAAACAAGCAACTGAATGACAATCAGTGGCTGCTAGGCTTGGCATTTTTAACCAATCTGACAAACATGTTGAATGAGCTTAATTTAGAGCTACAAGGAAAAGACAAAACAGTGGCTAATATTATCAGCTCAGTTAATGCTATCAAACGAAAAATGCAACATCTGTTCTCAAAGCTGCAGCACCTTCATTTGGGAAACTTCCAAAACCTTGAGAGCTGGAGACACAATTTGACAGTGTGCACTACAAAGAGCAGATTGAAAACTGTCTGTTAGACTTTGACAAACTGTTTTAAGATTTTGCTTTATTCGAGCCAATCGCTACATTTACGTGCTATCCATTTAAGCAAGATGTTGACTGGCATCAAAAATTGCAACACTGTTTCATCTGAACTCATCTACAGTGAAGGGGCTCATGGACAGTTTTGGAACTTACTCACAGAGGAAAATTACCCAAACATGAGGAAATGTGCTACCTCCTTGACTGCATTATTCGGCTCTACTTATTTATGCGAGTCAGCCTTTTCTCACATAAAGATTATTAAGTCTAAATACTGTTCCACCATGACTGATGATCATTTGGAAGCCTGCTTGAGGCTGGCTACCAGCAGCTACGGTCCAGACAATGCAACCCTGGCTGACTCCATTCAGTGCAAGGCATCAGAGTAAAGAAGTGACCATAAATGTATTGAATTGTATTGTTCCATAAGGGTTCATGCAGTTATGCAAGGAATGCCAGCATATATTATACATATAAAGTATACTCAGTATATATATTGTGGGAGATGACCCGGACACAGACAAGCAGAAACGTTCATGTCACCCAACACACATTTATTAAGCATATTTACAGAAGTGCACAACCCCAAAGCCCCCAAAGTCCTGGCCACTACACAATGCCTTCCTTTCTTCAGGCCGCCTCTGCTCCTTTCCACCCAGACCATGTCTCTCGATCTCCCGACTCCAGCCATCATATGAAGGGAGGTGGCCCCTTTTATAATCACCCGGATGTGCTCCAGGTGTTTACCGGCAATCTTCCACCGACACGCCCCAGTGTGGCGAAAGTGCCCGCTGCATCCCCGGAAACACTCCGGGTGTCCCTGCTCCTCTTCCCAGCAGCACTTCCGGGTGTGGCGGAAATGCTAAGGTCCAGGGCTCCAATGGCATAGGGGCGCCCCCTGGCAGTGACCACGAGCCCCTACAGGGTTGAGCTTTAAAGCTCTGTACCCCAAAGGTACCAGGGCCGTCGCCCCCATATAGTCTGGGGAAGGCATAAGCCCTCCTCCGATCCTCCAAGGCGTCCCAGCCGGGTCGCCCCCCCAGCCATCTCCGACAATATATATATAATTTTTTAATGTAGGTAGGTCATTTTAAAAGTACCTCGCAAGCCGAAAAAGTGTGGGCACCCCTGAATTAGGTGATCTGCGATTATTAATCCCAACTGGCAAGACAGCTTCTGTTAGTTAGCTATGCACCCTACAAAGATATGAAAAAATTCTATCTTCAGGCAGAGAACATGCTTCAAGAGTAAATTATGGCCCAGAAACAAACAGCAACCAATTCAGCACCTGCAGCAAATGAAGAAAAGAGTTAAAGTCTGTTTATGTAAATTATAGCACAGTGGTTAGCAATACTTGCAACTGGCTGTGATTTTCAGTTTGCAATCAACAGTTTGCATACTGTATGTAACACACGATCTACTGTGCATTGCTAAAGTAGTGATCTGAAAGACTTGGTAGCAACTTCTCTTTCTTTTACAGAGTTCTCATATGCACAAGACATATTAATAACTATATACTGTAAGAGTGCTTCGTGTTATTGGCTATATTGGAAGAAATTGAAAAATATGAAAATGTACGAATACTCCTCCAAGACACCCAAATAAGGAATGACTCTGCCAGCTAACAAAACAACCCCACCCACCTCTGATCAGCCAATATGTGAGTGGAGTCATTTCGTATCTACATGTTGCTGAATACATGTGGTAAAGCACAGTTGTGCAGCAGTTGGTACTACTGTCTCTCAATACCAGAGAACAAGATTGATAATGTGGCCCCATCATTTTCTATAGGAAACTTTCAGGTTTTGCTATGGGTAAGGTTATTTGGTATCTCTGTGTTGATCTGGCCTGATATGAGGAAGCATTGGTGTTTCTGTGTATGTAAATGCACCCCAAGATGAGATGATTCCAGGCAGATTCTGAAACTGCAAATATATTTTATAGTTCCCTTCAAATCTCCATGGGGTTTAGCTTGTTTAACAGTGAGTATGGTGAATTGTTATCCTTTTCCTAATTAAGATCTTCATTTTGTGTTTGTCAAAAATGCAAGTATCTTATGCGATAATAAAGCTTTAAGCAGGATGTCAAAATAAAAAGCTATAGATCTACAGTATGAAGTAAATGTCCTGGAAACACTTCCAACTTTTTAAATTGTTCTCATTTCATTCTTTTATTTTCTGAACCTGTTTTTTTCACTGGGAGTTATAGTAAGCTAGTACTATCTGGTCCAGAATAGGAAAAAGCACTGGATGAGATGTCAGACCATCACTGGTCTTTCTCAACATCATGCAGATTCAAATACTGTATTACCAGGTGAGGATTTAAATAATCGTGGAGTTTCTGTTTTCAAGCGCATTATGTGTATAGTGATGCCACTTAAGTTGCAGATTCCACGTTAGATGTTTCCATCATAATGTATGATTTGTGTTTTCCCCTTAATGTTTTTCTTAGAGTATGTAATGACTGCGTTTATCCATTTTTTTCAGAAATGCAGGATTTACACCTTTAGAAGGAAAGATGACAGACTACAGTAGTAAAAGGCATAGGATAGATTAAAGGATTTGGAGATCGTGAGGAAAAAGATTCTCTAGTCTGAAAAGAGAACAATTTAACTCTTTGAACAGACTTCCAAGCACTATGACTGGCAAAGATGAGGCAGTATTCATTATGTTTCTAATACTGTTACTACAGGAAGGCACTGCGGTGGTAGCATCATGCTCTAGGGGTGTTTCTCAGAAGCAGGGACAAATTTCAGAATTGAGGAAACAATGAATGCTGCCAAATAGTGAAAAGTCTTTGAAGAATGACAGTGAACCAAAGCATACAGCCAAGAGTGGCTTTGGAAAAATCTCTGACTTTCCTTGAGTAGCACAGCCAAAGCCTAGACTTAACACCACATAGATCATCTGTGGAGATACCTACAGAGCACAGTTTAGAGACTCTTCCCATTCAGTCCAACAGAGATTATGAGGATCTGCCGGAAGAAAAGGATAAATTGCCAAAGATCCAAGAGTGCAAAGCTTATATGGACTTAACCAAGAAGACTTAAAACTGTAATTTCTGCCAAAGAAGCTTCTACAAAATACTGAAATAAGGGTCTGAATACTTGTATAAATGAGAGATTTCAATTTTTGATATTTAATAAATTCACAAACCTTTCTCAAAACATGGTTTCACTTTGTCATTATGGGATATTAAGTGTAGATCAATGGGCAAAAGAAAGAAATGTATCAATTTAAAATTAAATGTACAACACAATAAAGTGTGCAGAAGTGAAAGGTTCTGAGTACTTTCTGAATGCACTGTATTCTAAGAGCATGCAGCCTTGGATTATTAAATTATTGTTACTCAGAATTTACTGTTAAGTTTTAACAGTCACTAAAAACGGTTTTCCTAAATCACTGCCAAGAAAGGAGCTGACATGGTGGAACATTAGGTAGTGTTACATATTCCCACAAGTAGATCTTGTCCATGAAACGTTTACATTATCTTCCTGTGTCTATGTGGGCACTCTAGGTTTCCATCTTACATTCCTAAAAAATCAAGTTAGTTTAACTGAGAATTCTAAGATTCTAAAATTGGGAGGGTGTACTATAACAGACTGGTGACTTTCCCACAATTCCAATCAAATCAGATCAAATTTTATTTGACACATACAAACTGATACCTGCCTTGTGCTCAGTGCTGCTGGAGGTGGTTCTAGTTCTTTATGACTCTAAACTGCATTAGGCTTGTTTCAGAATGTCATATTAAGAAACAATAGACACCACCATCTAAGTGACTGTTAGTAAATATAATATACGTCTAAGAGAGGTGTAAACCAAAAATAGTACAGAGGTGGAATGGAGGCATGCTATTCTGGGCATTTGCTTTAGAAGACAACCACTGCATATCTGGTTACTTTATCCACAACTTTAAAGTGGAGTAGCCCCACACAAATTAATGTCACCTGCTGTTTTTCATAGCTCATGATTAAGGTTCAGAAGGTCTTATTTAATTTAACTGCACTTCCTGAAAACCTGAAAGGATACATTTTAGCTTCATTTTAAATGGGGTAAATGACCCAAGACCATCACATACACAAAAACGAATTTAATGTGAATCCTCCTGGATGCAGGTGCATCCACTCCATGATTTTCCTCATTGTGCTGGGTTTCCACATGAACTTTATCATAACATTTTGGCCTTTGCTAAATTAGTATGCAAAAACCCATCCATAACATGCTCTCTGACTGATGTGGGCAAGGTCAGTCATAACCACATGCACAGTGGTTGTGTACTTCATCTTTTCAGGCCTAAATGCTCCAAAGAAGGGTCAGACTGACATCCTTTACTTTCTTGGCTGTGTGTCTGGCACATGTTCACTGCACTGCTTCAGTTTACTTAAGAGTAAAAAAAAACTGAGCTTTCAGAAGGAGGAAGACTTTAAAATTCTGATACAAGGTATGTACACATTCCAATCTTAAATTTTTTACTGAGATTGTTATCCCCTTGGATAAAAACAAGCTGAAACGTTGACTCATCTGACCACAGAACACGTTTCTATTGTCTTTCGGTCCATCTCAAATGAGGTTGGGCCCAGAGAACTCACGGATCTTTCTTCACAAAATTGATGTATGGCTTCCTCTTTGCATAATAAAGTTTCAGAGAGCATTTCTTAATACAGCATCGGATTGTGTTAAACAAACAATGATTTCCAAAAGTACTCCAGAGCCCATATGGCTATGTCCATCACAGTAGCACGACGGTTTCTAATGCAATACTGCCTAAGGGCTCAAAGGTTACACACATTCAGCAGTGGCCCTTGGCCTTTACACACAAAGATTTCTCCAGACTCCCTGAATCTTTTCACAATGTTATTAACTGTAGATGGTGAAAGACCTACATTTTTTGCTATCCTGTGGTGAGAAACATTGTTTTAAAATTGACAGAAAATTCTCAAACTAAGTTCAGCACAAAGTGGTGAGCCACGACCAATCTTTGCTTGCAAAGACTGAACCTTTGGTGGATACTCCTTTTATACCCAACCTTGATACCCACACTTGTTACCAGTTAGCCTGCTAATTAAGGAACCTTACAGAATGTTAATTGTATAACCTTTACAGTCTGCCAACTTTTTTGGAGTATGTTACATGCATCAATTTCTAAATGTGTTTATGTTTAACAAATAGAATTAACACTAGAATTACCGAAGCCTACAAAAAACCTTGTACTCCCGGCCCACCTTAAATCCTTTTGCACCTCTTCTTCAGCGTCTTTTGTTTTGTAAATGCATCGATCAGCACAAGCAGCAGGGAGCCTGCTGTCCCATTCCCCGCTTTGACGGAGCTCAACTCTCCTAGCTCAAGCCAAGGCTCCTTATCTGCATGTGAGGTTCCTGGAGTTGTATAGGGTAAATAATACAGTAAATCGTTAATTGGAACACATACATTTCATGTGTGTTCCGTGTCTACAAAGATCTGGGTAAGTGTAGTATGAAAGGAAATGTGAGGCAAGAAATGCTGACACATACCTAAAGCAGAAACGTTTTCCATGTTATACTAATAATGACGTGAAGTGTATAATGTGTGAAGACTTTAGTCCAAAAATCAAATAAACTTGTGCTCTTTTATTCAAAAATATATCCAAAGAAAAAAAATCATTCGATTTACATGTTGCAGTCATTGAGTTAAAAACCTAAGCTCTAATGTGAATTGACAAGAAGTTGATACTTGTTCTTGAATGGGACAGAGGTAGGAACTGCTGCCTTATAATCCAAAGGTACTGGGTTTGAGTCTCAGCACTATAATATAATAAAAACATACATTTGATTTGAGTCTGTAACACCTAGTGTAAATTTTGGCTAATTGTAAAAGTTAGTTCTTGTTTGTTTTTATTGTTCAGTTTTATTTTGCCAGTGACGTTCACATGGTACAAAGAACTTGCCTCTCCCTCTCTGAGTTGATGCCTGAGTTGATTGCCTGTTAAATAAAGGTTTAAGTGAATTAGCAAATTACAGATTTTAGAATTTTAGTTTTATTGAATTTTTAGAAAGTGTCAGAGCTCTCACACAACACAGTACGGTCTGATAATATCAACAGTCACTCTTTGCTCCTTCCATTTTTCTCCACTTCTCCCAGGGGAGTGTTATCCAGCTCCTCTCCTAACTCTGAGTGGACTATGTCCAGTGCTTAATCAATTGTATCCAAGAAGCACTTCCATGGATGGTGATCCTTGTATTGTTATTATCTGACAGCTCCCCCTGGTGGTCAGCACAGAACCTGACAGGGCAGGCCAAAGGGTCTACAACTCCCTTGCTGTCCTTCAGGCATCCATAATGAAGCTGGCCAGGTTGGATGCTGCCACCCAGTGTACAGGAGGATGCTCTGCTCATTGCAAGCAAACACCCACTCTTTTTCTTCTTCCCTGTTCCCAAGTATATCCCAGGTGTTACCTAATGATTGTTAGGATAGCAGCACCACCATAGGCCCTGTAAAATCTTTCCACATCCGTGTCCTGGCATTCAAAGGAGATGCTGTTATTCCCTCCCTAAACCTTCCATAATCAAGGTCTTCTGGGCAGGATGGGGCATCGTGTCATCCCTTACAATATATATACAGTATGATAAAAACAATTTCTCAGCACTGGGAAGATACTGATCACAATGAACAAATCAGAAAGAGTTCCTTTGCCATGTATTCATTGTAACTCTGGTCTTATTGTCACAATATTAAGGGCGAGTGGTGCAAAGGTAAGGTGCTGAGTCTTTGTCAAGGTCTGCAGACATTCTGTACCAGGCAACCTTAAAAATCCAGGTAGTGTTTCTGCGGAACAGGGAAGCACAAACTACAACCTGAAAATTCACACCAGCTGATTTAGATCTAACAGATACATTGCTGGCCTCAGCAATAATAAAGTGTCATTTAAAATTATCTCAGCACTAGACCAATAACTTTAATTGGTAGAATTGTTCAACAATAGAACATAAAAAGATGTGCATGAGTGTGTAAAGTTTTGGAATCTGTTAAATAAAACAACCACAACAAGAGTAAAATATCAGTGGCAAGTGTAGTGGTAGCAAAATGTCTCTAAATAAAGTTGTTTTGGTACAAGACCTCTAATAAAGGGTTTTGCGAGTGGTTTGGGCTTTGCTGGACATTAATTACAATGAAAAATCAGTTTAGAGCAGACCACAACTAAATTGGAACTTTGTCCTCTAGGTAAAACATAGGAAGTGCACCAGAGTTTTAGATTTGATTATATGGCAGGAGAAGAAAAATGCCCTGCACAGTGTCTGTTATTAAAGCAGCTTTATCTGCACAGTAAGCCTAAGGGAATTCTAATGAAAAATTACAAAGAGAACAAAACTTAGTTTGTCCAATGTATCTAACGCTTTTCAATACTCTACTCTATTTGTATTTTTTAAATGTATTTATCTGTATTATGGTTCCTGGATGTCAGTAGAAGCAGCACAATTTCACTCATTTTTGAGTTTATTTAAAAAATGAGCCTTTTCAAAAGCTCATATTGCAATTAGCAAATTATAAATATACAAATATCCAATTGCCATATTAACAAGGATTGTGTAAACATCAATATATTTTAAAACTGCAGCCAGAATTCTTTATCATGGGTTGTATTAACTTGTGTGAGTCCTAGGTCTATTTCTTAATCTGCTGATGAATCTCATGGGACATAGTTCCTAACCTTGTACACTCACAAATCTAAAATCCTGGTATCAAATATCATGCAGGATTGCTGCCTCTACAGATTTTTAGTTTTCTCCCAACACCTGTGTGGATTTATTTGTGTGTACTCCAGGTTCTGTATCTACATCCCAAAGAAATGCATGTTGGGTTGTTTATTCTATATTACTCTAGTGTGGATATATGCATAAGTGCTCACTGTTGTGGGATGACATCTCATGCAAAGTTAGTTCTTATCACCTGTTTCACTTTGCTGGGATAACCACCAGCTGTCTAGGACTTTGACTTGGATGAAGTAGGTTTGACAATGTTAGGTTTTATTATTCTGCACACTACTGATAGTGCTAAACAGAATGGCAAACACATAAACTTCAAACCATTTATATATCTATTGATAACTTCAGCTTTCTGTGTATTTTGTTTTAAACACTAAGATCAAAGAAGTGTTCCTGACTTTTCCTCGATAGATCATCTCACAACTTACAACTCAAGTATGTAACAACTCCAGCACTGTTAATAATTTGGCTCACCCTTAAAATCAAAGCATAAGAATAACATTAAAATTACAGAATCACAATAATGGGAGCTAAGCTATCTCTGGCCTTGTAATGTGATTTTTCAACTACAACCAAGATCCAGCTTTGCATTACGTTTCTTTGTGAAGATACTCAGAGATGATCACATCACAGCCACTGATTGGTTGTAATGGAAATGACAAACCTGTTCTTAAAGCCACATTTTTCCACAATTATTTGGAAATGATTTCTTTTTTATGTAACACACATTTTTTAATTTAAAATGGAATAACAAGTCTACTGAACCAAAGGCAAAGTGACAGCACATACTAACACTCTTTAATGGGAATTGGAACCTTCAGTCTCTGGAAAGTACTGACAGTTGGTGGGTATCAAAGGAGTTAGCCAAAATGGGTATACCGAACACTGTAAAACATTAACAAAAAATGAAGAAGTAGTATTAAAAAGGAATGATTAGGACTGCAGTAATTTTCTATGTATTTTCTGTGTGATTAAGTACAACAGTATCCTGTTACATTTGACGTTATGAATCTGCAAATACTGCTAACTGTAGAAATTTTTGTTGTAATGTCAAAACTCCTAGAACCATACTATCAGTCTCATTTTGATTTTTATGTGGTTTCTGGTGCTATTGGAACGTTTGTAAGGAACCTTTTGATTTATAAATGTAACAGCCAATTAAGGAACAGGAGTAACACAATTGTCATCTATAATTCCTTTCATGTGTAATTTGATTTTATTGAATTAATATTTCTGTAACACAGAAAGACTTAACTGTTAGTAACAGCATGTTCATCACGTTGTATAGTAACAATAATTCAGTACAATAAGTGCATTTGATCATTTGTGACATTTTCTCAAAAAGAGTTGACTTACTTCATGCTGAGATACCCTATTACAACATGTGTTATCATGATCACAAATGTCACCCACTTCTCTTTCTAAAGATAATGCTGCAACATCAAATCATAGATCACTGCTTTTAATAAAATGTTTACACAAAATTAGTACTTAATTACACCAAATTACACCAAACTCTTGCATTGCTAAATGCACCAAAATGTGGTCCATTATTATTGTTAAATTCAATTGTCATGCTTATGTTCTTCATACTGCAAGTTGTTCTAATCTATACTAATAAAAGGCAAAGCCCTCACTGACTCACTCACTCACTCACTCACTGACTGACTCATCACTAATTCTCCAACTTCCCGTGTGGGTAGAAGGCTGAAATTTGGCAGGCTCATTCCTTACAGCTTACTTACAAAAGTTGGACAGGTTTCATTTTGAAATTCTACGCATAATGGTCATAACTAGAAGCTATTTTTCTCCATTTACTGTAATGGAGTTCAGCTGGAGGGGCGGTGTTTCGTATGACATCATCACGCCTCTCACATAATCACGCATTACGTAGAAAGCCAGGAAGAGCTACAAAACGCGCTTTAGAAAACATGCATTATATAATTAAGAAAGCAGCGAAACAATTAGAAGCGAGCGAGTGACATATAAAACCATATTCAGCGGCTCACGTGAACTGACGCAGTGCGCAGACAAAAAGCAACAGTTCCAAAGAGTGCTGAACAAAAACTGAATTACACTGCTACACTCAAATAGATAAACCACACGCTGTGGCACAATAGTAAAGCATTCGCCTGTAGTGCCCCCGTCCGAGGTTCAATTCCCGAGAGGGGATGCGCTAAGTATGTACGCACGCTTCTCGATTTATTTTAACCTCGCATCCCCTTAGTTTGAGACGTATGAAAACGCATGCGGTTAACGCAGAAAGACAGATCACCTATTCACCTATTGAAGCTTCATGAATAATGGATACTTTATTCGCGATCAATGATTGTTTTGGTAAAGCCATACTCAGTGTATTCATTAGATGAACGGTAAAAAAGTAAGAGCGAGGGGACGGTAACTTACTGAAGCACACAAGCAAAACCACAATAGCACGCGGGCTTGATGTACTGTAGTGCGCGTCAACTAGATCTGACTTGCGCGATCACATTCCAAAAAATATTTCTTTTCAAGTTCTATTTAGTCCACATGAGTCAAACTCAAGGCCCACGGGCCACATCCGGCCCGGCGTGTAATTATATCCGGCCCGCGAGATCATTTTATATACTGTATTATTGTTACTAATGGCCCGGGTATATGAAGCGCTGGTAACACAATAAACTACAGATCCCATAATGCAGCGCTTCAGCTGCCTTGCCGAACACTTACCGCGTTAATCAAGTCTAGCTTATGATGCTGCAAGTTATTGCGAAGCTAGCCCACATGATGCCGAAGAGAAAAGTTGATTCTGAAAATAGAGCCTTTAAAAATCGATGGGAGGCTGAGTATATGTTTACTGACATTGCCGGTAAACCCGTGTGTCTCATTTGTGGAGCTAATGTGGCTGTAATTACAGAATTTAATCTTTACAACGACTGACAAACACAGAATGTAACTTGAACACAACACATCGTACAAATACGACCCTGATCGAAACAAATAATGATAATCGAATCCTTGATCACAGCAACACTCACAAAACAATTACTGTATATTGACAATCATGTTACGTTATTTTTAAAATGTTCCCTTTTCTTTTTCATAGCTTCTTTAACACACTACGTCTCCGCTGCGAATATATATATATATATATATATACCTCGATCTACATACTCTCAAATAAATAAGCCACACACCGTGGCACAATTGTAGAGGCTTTGCCTCTATCGCCTACATCCGAGGTTCGATTCCCGAGAGGGGATGTACTGAGTATGTACGCGTGCTTCTCGGTTCATTTTAACCTTGCATCTCCTTGGTTTGAGACGTATGAAAAAATATGCGGTTAACGCAGAATCATGTTACGTTATTTTTAAAATCTTTCCTATTCTTAGCACAAGCACAGCTGAGAAGCTTCGATGCATGTACTCCATAACAAAAAATAACGCATTTAATCACACTTTCAATTCCAAGCAAAGGGGAACTTTTGTCAATGCATGATTTCCTGGTACATCGATTACACTGATGCACACATCACAGCTACAAAAATGTTACACTCGGAATGAAGCACGTTCCTACGACTGATCGGAGGAAAATTTAATTTTAAAAAACTACCCGAGCGAAGCCTTGATAAAAGCATGGTTTTGTGCACAGTGAAAAGCAAGCAAAATTAGATGCATTACAGAAAGCGGACTTTGTGGCTCTTATTGGGGATCATTGGACTTCCGTGACCGTTAGTAATTCTAATTACATCTAATTACAAAATGTTCAATGATCACACTGTTTTAGCCTAATGCACAAAATAATTTTGGCTAAGGTTACTCAGAGTTTAAAGATTAAGTTGGTCAAATTACCTTTTATGTTTCTGACTTATTTTTTTAAGAAGAAAAACTGCACTTTATGTTGAAATTTTGGTTATTATTATTTAAAGACAATACCATTCTGAAAATGTACTTAAAGTACTTAAACTACCACTTTATTTTTAAGTCTGCCCAAATTTAACCAGGGATGATATTTTTGTTTCTGTTTTGAATTCAAATGCAGTTTAAAAGCATTTTTTTTTTCAGAAATTAAAAGAGCTTGAGTTTACAATATTCATGTCCATGTCTATTATTTGATTCTGTCGCCCACTAAAACCCTTTTAAATTAAAAAAACACATTTGCGATTTGGGGCAAATTTACGTGTGCGATTACATACGATTAATCAAGATTAATTATTACAAAGCCTCTAATTAATTTGGATTAATTTTTTTAATCGAGTCCCACCCCTAATATATATATGTAGATATATATGTAGATTTGTATATATATATATATATGTGTATATACAGTATATATGTAGATATGTATATGTGTATATATGTATATATGTGTTTGTGTGTATATATATGTGTATATATGTATATATATGTGTGTGTGTGTATATATATATATGTGTATATATGTATATATATTTATATGTATATGTGTATATATATATGTATATATATATATATATATATATATGATGTGTATATATATGTTTATATATGTGTGTGTGTGTGAGTGTATATATATATGCCAGCAACACTTATGACAATGACAAAACAATTATATTGTCAATCATGTTATGTTATTATTAAAATGTTTCCTTTTCTTTTTACTTCTCTGCTGCCAAACGTGGGTATTTTGCTATGTATATATATATATATATATATATATAGAGAGAGAGAGAGAGAGAGATGACAACAACACTCATATCAATGACAAAACAATAACATTAACAATCATGTTACGTTATTTTTAAAATATTTCCTTTTCTTTTTCATAACTTCTTTAACACACTACTTCTCCGCTGCGAAGCGCAGGTATTCTGCTAGTTTATTTTATATAATGTATTGTTCCCTGTGTTGCATGTAAGGTTGCATAAAAATATGATTGTTTATTATTAACTGTTTCCATATACATTGTGGCAGATGACCAGGAATCTTGCCCCGCCGGGATGCCTGGAAGGACGGACCGGGAAAGGGGTACTATCTTTCCCTGGGCGCAAGAGAGCAACCCCCTGGGTGGTATTGGGGCCACAATCATGGAACACCAGAGCTCATGCCTTTTGGGCTCCGTGGCCAGCACCAGGGGGAACAGAACGACTTAACAAGCCTGTTTGGGCTATAAGAGGAGCCTGCAACCACCACTCAAGGAGCCAGAATCGGGTGGAAGAGGATGGAGCTTACGAGGAGGAGTGGAGGCAGCTGAAGAGTAGAGAGAAGGACTGGGTTTGTGGTTTGTGCACAATATTGTGTGTGGTGTATAATAAAGGGTGTGTGTTTTTGTACATCGGGAGTCCATGTCTGTCTGTGCCGAGGCTGATCTCTTACAACATTATTTTATTAAAAACTACAATACTCCTTTTTATAATCAGTTACTTGTTACAAATGGCAAACAACATTTGAACCTAGCTTAATTGTTGCTCTATTTTTGAATTATTTGTAATATCACAAAATGATTTGAATTGCTTCAAATAAAGTGGTATAGAAATCAGTTCTTGATACTAAAACTTAAAAGTTTTACTTTACAATAATAAACACATCTTTGATAGTTAATGAATATCTGAATATGAAAAGAAAGAACTGAATAAAATACAACTTCGTGAATCCTTACAAATTTTCCATAACATAATTAATCCATCTCAGTTTTAAGAATGACAAAATGGTATTACTTGGTTTCCAACCACTAAAACAACTTTGTTTTTTCAAGATTTATAGGAAATATAGTTTTCAACTATCCATTAACCATCATGGTATGAAAGCTTAAATTGGATTAAGTTTGGCCAGAATATGAATGGCTGGATGAGTTGACTACATAAGGAAGAAAGTATTATTAGGTATTTCAGATAAGTAAAGCATACAGATTAAAATTATTATTATTAAGGAAGAATTTGTGGTCCCAAAAAGGAGAAAAGCTAAACAAACCAGTAGTACAGATGGAGCCACGTCAAATAGCCGCTGCCCTATGCATGCCGTGATCCCACCCCTCCCTCTACTGACAGAAGGCGTGTCAAGATTTCACAGTAAACGCGCCCATTCATGCCCTATTTATTCATTTACCTGGTTCCACCACTAGATGGCGCTTTGTTCTCAAGAACACGTTAACACACACCAGCAATTTAGCTCCGCTGAGTTGCAATCACGTGATTTTAACAACTCACCCCCTCCCCCGCCGAACTGACGCTACCAAACTGCACTACAGAGATTAAGATGGCGGCTTAACACTAGAATTACCAGAGCCTACGAAAAAACTCTTAGATCCGTCCCACCTTAAATCGCTTCTTAAAACCGTTCTCACCTCTCCGCCAGCGTCTTTTGTTAATCTAAATGTGTTGATAAAGAAAAGTTGCAAGTAGCTGGCTATTCCATCCCCCCATCGACTTAGAAAGTGCACAAACTTCTCCCAGCTCATGCCTTAATTGATTATCTGGGAGTGAAGTGGAGTTTTAGAGTGGAAATAATAGATCATTATTTGGAATACACGCATTTCACGTGTGTTCCGTTTCTACAGTAATCCGTGTAAACACATTTTTAAAACAGAAACGTTTTTCATATTGTAGTAGTAAATGACAAAATGTAGGCATAAACTATATAATGTATGAAGCCTGAAGTCCAAATATCAAATTAACAGCTTCACAAAAGGTACAAATATAACAGAACAAGTATGCTTTTATTCAAAAATATAACTGCAGGAAAAAAAGCCGCATTAGCATGCCACATTGACACACATATTTCTTAACTGCCATGGTAGCGTAATGGTATCAGCTGCTGACTAGTAATCAAAAGGTCATGAGTTCGATCCTGCCTGATGCTCTTTTGAAAAGTAAACTGCTCTTATTCTTACTATTTTAAAATAAAAACATACATTTGATTTCAGTGTGTAACAGCCAGTGTAATTTATGATACTTGTAAAGGTTAGTTTTTTTTTTTTATTCACTTTTCATTCTCTCAGTTGTGTTCAAGATCCTTCCCTACCTCCCCCCCCAATCTGAAGACGCGCTATAGCTCTGCAGCGTACTTGTGACTGCATTCTCGTACCAATGTTTTTGCGAACTGCTGTGCCTGCGTGCACTTTTCGTGGTATTACACGTCTATTCTTTTTTAGCATACCCGGGTCGCTCAAACACAGGAACATCTGTTGTTTACAAGTATAACAAAACAAGTGCACTTTTATTCTAGACTATAAGTGAAGAAAAAATAAAGCAAGTTACAGTAGGCGGCTGATACGACAGCTTGCGTGGGGTAATGCTAAGAACTGCTGATTTCCGATCCGTGCTATATAAAATCATCCCATTCAAATATTAACAATTCCCACACACCCTTCCAACATTTACGGCATGTGTACTTGTTGCAGTGTACACACCTCTCTGTGCTATGGTTCCTATTACACTGAATGAGCACCTGACACTGTACTTTCTTCCCTATATAAATAACATTCGAGCTATAGCGCGTCTCCAAATAAATCACATTTGAGCTATAGCACGTCTTTATGTGAAAACAGCATTGTCAGATGGGGGGGGATCGTGAACACGACTGAGAGAATGGAACTGAATTAAAAAAAAAAAGCTAACCTTTACAATTATCATGCATTTACACTTGCTCTTACAGACTGACTGAAATCAAATTATGTTTTTATTCTAAAATAGTACAGTACATGCAATATTATTTGAAAACGAACAATGTCAGATCGGGTTTGAATACACGCTGACGCTCTTACAGAAGAAGTCAGCTTATTCAGTGCAGCAGTTTCAACACACAGCACATGCAATATTATCTGAAACCGAACAGCGTCAGATCGGGAGCATATTCAAACCCGATCTGACGCTGATCGTTTTCAAATAATATTGCATTAGTGCAATGATGTTTTTACATATATTGTCTCTTTCATTCATTTTGCGGTTTGTAATCAGTGACCGCGTGTTTTTTTCCCCGATCTTGCCAGTCCCCACATGTTGCTGTATGGTGGTGTTTCTTTTGTACTCCAGGACACGCAGAGGCCAGAATAGTACAGAGCAGTAAGTTCAGCGCTATATGCAATCAGACAGGCAGAGAAGGCATTAGATATATAAATAAACAGGGAAGGCACTGTATAATAGATATATAAAAACAGCTAAGGGGATAGATATATAGATAGGTAGGAAGGAAAGGCACTATATGATAGGCAGACAGGGAAGCTCCTATATAATAATAAAATTACTGTTATTACTATATAGATAGACAGGGAGTTCAGGCAGGCAGAGCGGCGAAGGTTATTTATTTATTTTTAACTATTTTTTGAAATACGTGTATTCCAAATAATGATCTATTATTTCCACTCTAAAACTCCACTTCACTCCCAGATAATCAATCAAGGCATGAGCTGGGAGAAGTTTGTGCACTTTGTAAGTCGATGGGGAGATGGAATAGCCGGCTACTTGCAACTTTTCTTTAATCAGCACATTTAGATTAACAAAAGATGCTGGCGGAGAGGTGAGAACAGTTTTAAGAAGCGATTTAAGGTGGGACGGATCTAAGAGTAGGCTCTGGTAATTCTAGTGTTAATGGACTATTCGCGGTAAGTGGTGACTTTATTTATTTATTTTTATAAAATTTGTTTGGGGTAGTTTACAGATTATTTCCCAGTTTAGTTTTTTATTGGCCGTTTTGAAAATCACTGGCAGCACCAGCAGCGGTCAGATATAACTTTAGATAACTTAATGGTCTGTTAACCAAGTCTGGAGTTAACATTACAGCTTACTGTCAGTGTCACAAACTCACAATGTCACTCCTCTTTTAATCAAAAAGACGCTTTGCAGCAAAATATAATTTATCAGTATATTAAATGGAACTAGGTAAAATACACCGTAATGTAAAATACTGTACATAGCCTGCATTTGTATTCCGTACCTACAATGATCGGTTTAGATAAATTACAGACGTACCGTGTCTTTAAGGATTGTTAACCCAGATAGCACACACACGTCGCGGAGACGTCTATGCAACGTCATCTTTTTCATCTGGCAGAGGGCGTTTGTCTTTAAGGATTATTAAGGATGTCTTAAAAAATATTTTACTAACTAGTTTTCTC
>JANRMT010062825.1:32787441-32884464 GCA_026402145.1 Polypterus bichir lapradei | reverse complement strand
CACTTTATTCTAATAGTTTATTTTGTCAGTAGAATGTCGCAAACTAAACTTCATCTTAAAATGAATGTTTAATTTACTAGATTTTCTCAAACCCCGTCATTAATTAATGTAGCACATTAAATGCTTTATATTAAGTGTTCCTCGACCCAGTTGTTAATCTCTATGCGCTTCTTAAACTGACTTCCTCTTGCACTGAGAGGCGCAGACAGCGATCGCCGCACATCGACTTCATGATAATCCTGCTCTAAGAACATTCAGAATACTAAGAGAAATACTTGATATGTTCTTCACAATGAAATGCATTAAAGCATGTATTAAACATGGGTGGCGGGGGGCAGGGTGGCGTGGCTATAGAGCTGCTCCCTTGCATTAAGGGGTCCCCAGTTGTATGTTCAGTGTAGTGAACTTTATGGCAGGTGTGACGAGGCTCCAAAAAACTGGATACATGAATGGGTATCGCACAGGTTTAACTTAAATATTGGGCTTGTGATGTGGTGGTCGGAGACACGAACGCAGAATTCAATGGATGTTCATCTGAGCGGGCTTTCTTTATTGCATGCGTGCTGTCTCTATCTGACGTACTAAACCTCCAGTTCCTATCCTTGCTTTTTCTTTCTGCACATAATCAATCACCACTCGATAAACATCTTTGTGAAATTAAAACAAGTTATAAACTTAGACCTCGGAGTTTTCAGAACTTTAAATTATTAAAGCATGTGGGGGCACGGTGCTTGCTGGGATGGAGTTTTCAGAAATGAAAAAAAAAAAATCTTCATTATACATGTTTAATTATGCCATCCATTCAGGGTTGCGCCCATCCTAACAAGCATCTTGTGTGAGGCAGGAGTAAATCCTGAATGAGGTGCCAACACATCGCAGGGTGAATACGTGGAACACATAAAGTAGCAGGGTCAATAATACATAACAAAACCCCACAACTTACATGTCTTTGAAAGGAAACTGAAGCACGCCGAGTAGACCCACCAGAAAAAAACATGTAAACTCAAGGCAGGGAACACCCGGGACCCCCTTACTGCGAAGCAGCAGCACAACCACCACGCCACCGTGCCCCCACATGCTTTAATACATTTTAAGTTCTGTACATTTTAAGCTCTGAAAACTCTGAGGTCTAAGTTTATAACTTGTTTTAATTCCACAAAGACGTTTATCGTGTGGTGATTGGTTATGTGCAGAAAGAAAAAGCAAGGATAGGAACTGGAGGTTTAGTACGTCAGATAGAGACAGCGCGCATGCAATAAAGAAAGCCCGCTCAGAAGAACATCCATTGAATTCTGCGTTCGTGTCTCCGTCCACCACATCACGAAGCCAACATTTACACGATATTCCAGTTAAACCAGTGCGATACCCATTCATGTATCCAGGTTTTTGGAGCCTCGTCACACCTGTCATAAAGTTCACTACACTGAACATACACCTGGGGACCCCGTAATACAAGGGAGCAGCACTACTGCCACGCCACCATGCCCCCGCCACCCGTGTTTAATACATGCTTTAATGCATTTCATCGTGAAGAAGATATCATGCACTGTATGTTAGTATTCTGAATGTTCATAGAGCAGGAATATTATGAAGTCAATGTGCGGCGATCGCTGTCTGCTGTCTGTGTGCAAGAGGAAGTCAGTTTAAGAAACGCATAGAGATTAAAAACTGGGTCGGGGAACACTTAATATAAAGCCTTTAATGTGCTACATTAACTTATGACGGGGGTTTGAGAAAATCTAGTAAATTAAACATTCATTTTAAGATGAAGTTTAGTTTGCGACATTCTACTGACAAAATAAACTACTAGAATAAAGTGGAAATGTCGACTTTAATCTCGACATAAATGGTGAGAATAAAGTGGAAATGTCGAGAATAAAATCAACATGTCGACTTTAATCTCGATGTAAATGGCGAGAATAAAGTGGAAATGTCGAGAATAAAGTCAACATGTCGACTTTAATCTCGACATTTTGATTTTTTTTTCTTCACTGTGTCCGTATTTTTTTTTTCACCGTGGCTCTAATACGCTTCCGTATCATCATGGGTTGTGTATTGAGTGATTTAACAAATCTGTTTTATTAATCGGTTTGTTGTTGTTTTTTTTACCACGTCATCTATTTATGAAACTACAGTATGTTGACAATACAAGAACTGCCTGTACAGTATATTAAAGATACGGTATAGGGCTTCCTGGACACTGTAGTTAACTGAAGCAGTCAATGCTCCATCTGGCAGGATTATACAGCATTGCAACCATCTTTTTAGAAAGCGCATGGGGGCGTTTATGGGGCTGGGCATCGTTAACTGCATCATCGCAGGGGATCACATTCTGTGCACGGATCGTGCATGGTCCTGTCATTGTCCTGTCATGGACCTGTCATGCTCCAGGCGGCTGTTTGACGTGGCTCCCACTGTAGGTGTTTGATATCACACGATATGGTAATTTAATAAGTTAAAACATGCAACAAAATTCAAAAGCCTACAAACAAGAGCCTGAGGACCTAACCATAACTAAAAAACAATTCCCTTAACTATAATTTTTGTTCAAATCACTGCTTGCTTTTATTCTGGGTCCCAAATATTGGACACCAAAACTAGCACTTTTTTATATTGACATTGTCATGATGTCAAACACCACGTGAAGGCAATCAAGCATAGCAACTGTAAACAATATGAAAAAGAAACAGAAAATGGCAGCGCCCATGAAAAATCAAACTGGCCTTTCATAATTTAAAAAAAATAAAAGTAAATATATTGTTACCACTGTGGAATATTCTGACCCAGACACAAGCAGGCAAACACAGAATGTCCTAAAACACACGTTTATTACACCACACAAGAATACAGTGCACCATTCACCATCAAACAGTCCTTCAGACTTATTTCTCTCCTCTCTGCCACCTCCAGCTCCTCCCAGGCAAGCTCCATCCTCTTCCACCTGACTCCGGCTTTCGAATGGATGTGCTCCAGGTGATCTGTGATGGTCTTCCGGCAGCACTTCCTAGTGTTGCGGGAGTGCTGCCCTTGCATCTGGAAGCACTCCAGGCGTACACATTGCCTGGTTCGGCATACACTTCCTAGTGTGGTGGAAGTGCTATTCTCCAGGGCTCTAGGACCATCCAGGCGCCCCCTGGTGGTGGCTACAGGTCCCCACAGGGTCGAGCTTCCCAGCCCCATCTCCGTGGCCCTGATGGAATCCAGGGTTGCTGCCCTTTTACACCCAGGGAAAGACTGCCCCTCTCCCGGTCTGTCCTTCTTCCAGGCATCCTGGTGGGGCAGGATCCCTGGTCGTCTGCCACACCACATAGAAAACGTAATTTTGATTAATTAACTCTAACTAATCCACTTCTAATACCTTGTCATTGTTAATTACATACTGATAAAAGAATATTTAAAAGTGTGCTTCAGATAAAGTTATGTTTTTGAGGTTGTATATGTTTTACCCTGAGTGCCACATCATTTAAAAAGAGATTAATAATATTAAAGCATCTACATTCAATAATGCAACCAACAATGGAATGCAACACACTTTATTGGAGTCTTTACTGAGGAAAATAATTTTCATAACATTAAATTTAAAACAAAACACAGTTTTTTGCTTTACAAAAGTATTTGTTAAACAGATGGCATTTCACTTAATTCTACGTGTATCTAACCATCATTTAGTGTTTAAATGAAGATCTCTAGGGGAAAAAAATATCACCAGGCTCATTTCCTTTCACATGCAGACATTTTCTTTATTTACTGGATTTGTATTATGTTTGTATTGGTACGAGGACTCCCACATTAACAATTAAGATGAAACTCACTTTGTAGTGAGTTTAGGCCTTTCAAAAATAACACTTGACATGAACCATGTAATCTAATTCAGTCATCCATTGACTTACCGATCTGGAACCAGAGATTTGGTTGTAACAAGAAATTGGCTGTATGTTGGTCACAAAATGTACAGGTTATTTCAATTGAGGCCCTGTTTGTCTGGTATTGGTTACTGGAACACATACTGTACTTTAACTGCAAGTATGGAGTAGCACAAAGCAATTTTCTGGTCTTGGAGGCCACTGCCCAGGTCCGTGTGAGGTAGTGTTTTTCAAAGGTAACGTAGGTAAGGTAAGGTAAGGTAGTGATTGTGGCATGTTGGGTTCCTTAAGTCAATATTTCTCAAGCACTGGATCATGAATCGGGAATCGCAGTTTGCTGTTGTTGGTTCACAAGTGCATTGTGGTGGGTCAAGAATGGCTCACCTAAGCTTTTGTCAACAATGCATGATATGTTTCCTCATTTCTAAGTGCTCTTGTTTAGTCAAGGGGACCCCCGATTATACTCATTTTACACAGGGGATGGTTTGCAATTTCTGCTAGTGGGCACAGTAGATCTGTAATTGTCAATGTGGACAGAGGTTGCCCCTACAACAATCTATCTATCTACACAGCCTGTTTATTTCATTTGACTCAATGTGTTTAGTTTCACATTAAATATTATTTAAGATGCTCAGTTGATTCAATTTCCTGTTCAGTTTACTCTATATTTATTTATGTACTTAATAAATATTATGTAAGGTTAATGTACTTAATTCTGTTTTACTGTATTAGTACAATCAGTAGTATCTTCTCTAAAGAATGGACCATTCCATACTGATTGTTTCATCTTTGTTTCTTATAGACCAACATGTCAACTTTTTGCATTCAGTTTTCCTTTTCACAGGTTTTGATTAGTCACTCAACTTGCTCACATTCAATGTCCAGGCATACTGCATCAGAGAAAACACAGGTTAAGTGGATTCAGTACCGTTCTGCCTGGATAAAGATGTGTATGGGAGCTGCTGGTAGAATGGCATTGCAGACTTTTTATTTTACATTGCTGGTCCTGGGCTCATCTCAGCCCTCAATTTTTAACATGTACTACACATTCAGGAAAAAAAAATGAGAGTCCCAGCAGGTTAATTTTTCATGATTTGTATTTGTCATACCCTTGCATAAATCCTGTTACAATGTCTTAATTGTTTTCAGCTCTTTTTAGCCAAGAAATGTATGTCACTTTAATGGTACTTATTCCATAAACTCATGTGAGGCAGGGAGCTGATATTTCCACTTATTAATAATTGAAACTTGGTTTAATTATAAAAATAAAACCTTTATTCTAATCAGTATTGTAGATTAAAGCCACATGTTGGATTATTAAAAATGTTTCCGTGGTCAGTATGACATGCTAATGTTCACATAATCCCCAGATATTTGATTAACCCACAGAAGTAAAACAGTGCAGTGGCTCCATTTGCATTTTTGATTGCCATTTGTGAGACCCTGATAAACATGAATCTTTAACTGTCATTCTCAATCATAAATAACAAAGTGTCTTTGGCATTATTGATGGCTTTAAATGGAAGGTCAGAGGGAAAACCACACAGTCGGTCTGCATAAATGAGATTATTGCTTAAATCAGTAATTACAGTGTGTGTATTTTATTTTTATGCCTATAATGAATATAAACAGAATGGCTCTTGTCAGACCTGAACACAATTGGGTTGTTTTGTTGTCTAAACTGAAACCTTTCTGACCCTTCCCTCACGCTTGATTGAAAGATATCTATCTAATCAGTTTTAATGCTTTATGAACTTTAACTATTACCATTATTAAAAGCTAGGTCATTATTAAAAGCTAGCATATTAAAACAATTTTCCTTTTGATAACTACTGACAAGGTTTTTTTTTTTATTTTGCAGCATACAAACTGTATGCAAATTATTCGAACAGAAGGTAACTATAGAAATTGGTGACGGTTTTTGAAAGGAATCAGTTGCATTAATGTCATATGTGAAGCACCTATTAGTGACAACTGCACAGACCTTTCAGTGGAAAATTGTCCTGTGCTACCTTTTAAGTATGAAATGCTAATTTCATATTCAGAGTTTTTGAATTGGAGGACTACATTTTGCATGGAATTTTGTTTAATTTTACCCAGAAATAGGCATTTGAAAAGCAACTGCCTACAGCCAACTGTCAACAAAAATCAATTGTAATAGCACACAGCCTGTCACTGATTTATATGGTGATGTAGTAATCTTCTCATTTTAGCTGGATGTTTTTTTTTCTTCACACAAAATAGCTGAAAGTCGTGCCAGACATTTATGAATATCGGGAGGTATTATTAGGATGATAATGGTGCAGGATTAAAGAAGTGTTCACTAGTTCAAAGTGTCAGTTGAATTGGAAAGAGAACAGAGAGACATATCAAGGCCGTTATTAAAAGTGAACTTTCTGCCTTTTCAGTTTTTGAAAGATTTTCGAAAGAGAGGTAAAAGTATACTAGTTTAAATTAGCCTAACTGTTCATTGTTTCATGGGGCTTCTTTTGCCTTTATGCTTTATCCTCTGTCTCAGAGAAAGTTGGTCTTGCCATCTACGAGTTATGCAAAAGTAAAAAAAGAAACCATAAAAACAATTTAATAAGAATTGTAAACTTAGTCTATGATCTGTCACCAATGTCAGTATCCAGTTCTTATATATATTTTTTTAAATAAGCATAATATGTTGCTTTTTAGTTTGCTTTTTGATTCTCACATGTCCAAAGATGTTATACTTAATATTCTTGATACTAGTTGATGTCCTCCTTTAATAGCATTTATATTTTAGTTCCTTGCTTTTCATATCATCATCTGGCAGGAAGAAAAAAAAGAATTAAAGACACTAGAACATTCACATCAGGTCCCGCTACAGTCATGTGAAAATGTAAGCACACCCCATGACGTTTTTCTTTTTTAACATACGTGGACATACAGTATACTGTATATAGAACATATAGGCCACATTTATATTATGTAGTGAATTGTATAATTTAAATAAACAGAAATGATCATTTTCCATGTGGAAAACGTAGGTATATCCTAAATTTATCACTACATCATATACCCAAAATTATAATCAGGTGCACTAGATCTTAGTCCTGGGTGTGTCGTTAAACTGCATCCGGCCCTGCAAGCGGTCCTCCAACTTTCAGGGAAATCATGGGGTTTGGTGGCAGGATTGGCACTTCAGCCACTGTAAAAAAAACTTCACAAAGCTCAGAGATGATAGAAAGGACTCCTTTTTGCTCTCTGCGGGAGTAGCTCTGCTGCAGCCGCCCATAGAAAGGCTGCTCGCATCATGAAGGGGATGGGGGAGAGCCCTCGGGAGCCCCATCCCCAGAACAGTCAAAACTGTTGGAGAGCCAGTGGGGTCAGGTCTGTTGGGGATCAGAACTGGCATGGTGCTGAGGTATTGCCTGCTGCACAGCAGCACTCTGGTCCCAATCTGAGGTGGCCCATCCAGGTAGGCGCATGGAACATCTTGTCTCTCCGGCATGATGATCATCTTCCTCTGGTATCTGAGGAGCTGCGTAAACTCCACATTTCAGTGGCGGCACTCTCTGAGGTGCACAGACCTGGGACTGGCAAGATCTCTGTAGGTGGGTACACCTTTTATTGGTCTGGTCGCTCTGATGGCTGTCATACTCAGGGAGTAGCTGTTGCTGTAGCAGATTGGCTTCTTCCGATAGTGTCCAATGTTTGGTCATGGGTGACTTCAGTGCACCCACTGGCACTGACAGGGCTGGCTATGAGGATTGCCTCAGTCACCATGGGTCAAGTGACTGTGGTGAAAGTGGGTCTATGTTCCTTGACTTTGCAAAAGGTCAGGGGCTGTGAATCGCTGGATCCTGGTTCCAGCGTCCTGAGCCGCATCGTTGGACTTGGTTCTCTAATACTGGTGGTGTGGTGAAGGAGATCAATCACATCCTCTTGGGCAGACGCTGGAGGCTCTTGCAAAACTGCAGGGTCTACAGAAGTGCCCAGTTTGTGAATTCTGACCACAGCCTTGATCCTACTCTTAACATCCAGCTTAGGTCCTCCGGCTAGGACGTTGGATATCTCTGGGTCCACGATTCTTGAGGCTGATCCTCCAATTAGCTGTGAACCTCCCAATCACACTGAGATTGCACAGGCGGTGAACCAGCTGAAGGGAGGCAAGGTTGCAGGGATCTGTGGTATCCGGGGTGAACTTCTCCAGGCTGGTGGTAAGGCTGTCCTCCTGGCATTGCAAGCAATCCTTGCTTCCATTTGGGAGACTGGCATCATCCCAACTGACTGGAAAACGGGATGATCAACTGGATTGCGGAAACTACAGGGGGATAACACTGCTCTCGGTGCCAGGTAAAGTCCTTGCTAGGGTCGTTCTCAATAGGATCCGTGATCAATTGCTCACCTACCCGTGACTGGAACAGTCTGGTTTCACGCCTAAGAAGTCTACAATTGACCGCATCCTGGCACTGAGGGGCCTCATGGAGCGCAAACGCAAATATTGGTAGAGTTTCTTTGCAGACTTTGTAGTTTTTTGTAATGTTTTTGACTCAGTTGATCGAGCTGCCCTGTGGGACATCCTGAGGGTTCATGGGATCCCCTCGAGGTTGCTGGATATCATGAGCAGCCTGTACACTGGTACTGTGAGTGCTGTGGGGCATCTGTGGGTGAAGAAATATTCACTGATCTTGACTTTGCTGATGATGCTGTGATTTACGCGGAGTTAATAAAGGCTCTGATCAGGGCTCTTGAGAGACTAAGTGTGGAGTCTTCTTGACTTTGCTGACGATGCTGTGATTTTCGCGGAGTCAATGGAGGCTCTGATCGGGGCTCTCGAGAGACTGAGCGAGGAGTCTGAGTATCTGGGCTTGTGAGTGCCCTGGATAAAAACCAGGCCTTTAATGACCTCTTAGGCACAGCCATCAGCAGTGTATCTGTCTGCGGAGAGAGTTTCGATCTTGTCGAGGGTTTTACTTACCTTGCCAGTGACATTCATGTCTCTGGTGACTCTTCCTATGAAGTCAGTAGATGGATTGGGAGAGCATGGGGGGCCATGAGGTCGCTGGAATGGGGTGTGTGGTGCTCTCGATATCTATGCTAAAGGAAGAAGGTCCAAGTCTTTAGAGGCCTGGGGCTTCATGTATAACGCTGTGCGTAGAATTCGCACTATAACATGGCATAAGCACAAAAGCCGAAATGTGCTTACGCACAGAAAAATCTAGATGCAGGAATCTGTGTGTACTCCAACTTCCACGTTCTTCCACTACATAAATCCTGGTCAGCGTGAAAAGTAATGCTCGTGCACGCGCCTTATGTCCCGCCACAACTCCTCCCAGAATTACGCCTCTTTGAATATGCAAATCAATATAAATCGCCCTTAAGCTCAGCCTTCTGTGAAAAGACAATGGGAAAAGCACGGGGGAAAATATAAGAATTTCAGCGAATACCAAGTGGAGGCAAAAGAAAAACATACTATTTGTTTATTTAAACCGTGGTATAATCAACAAAAGGAAGTTGATCGAGTGACATAGCGTGTCGGAGAAACTCGAAAGCTCAGATATCAAAATCGCCGTGAAAAGGAGAGTCGTAGCCCAACGTCTGAGTGTCATATGAAAGCTTATTAGAATACAGAGAAAAAAAAGGCACACAGTGGGGAAAAAAGCACGAAATGTCAACTTCAATCTCGAAATTTCCACTTTAATTATGTAGTTTATTTTGTCATTAAAGTAGAACATCATAAACGTCATCTTAAAATCATTTAATGAACCAGTTTCTCAAATCACATCGTAATTAAAGTAGCACGTTAAATGCTTTGTTTTGTATGTGATCTTCTATGTGCTCTATGTGTGTGAATCACTACTTGCTTCTTAAACCGGCTCTCTTCCTCCGACTAGAAACAGAGTCCATTACATTCATGATATTACAGCTCTCTGAATAACTAAAATACTGAGATGTATACGTGATATCATTTTCATGATGATAGGAGTTAAAGCACGTTATTAAACATGGGTTTCACAGTACAGTGATTGTGTGCGACCTTCGATGAAATTATTTATTGCAGCAGTACTCATGGGCAGCTCTAAGCTTGTAGCGGCCCTGGGCAGAGAAAGAATTGGTGGCTCTTTCGCCTGCCAAAGTCAATATGGTATCTTATGCACAGTGGATGGCCACGTCCGTTGCGGACACTGCATAGCAGTGCATAGCCGCCTCGTGCTCATGACACAAGCGTTTAACTTTTGTCAAAATTTGCCGCTGCATTTTTAGCTGTGTCATTATTTTCTCTTTCTGTTTTATATTCAATATATATTGGTGAGGCCGCCCCTGCAGTCCTTGCTTTTCTTTCTTCAAGTAACCGATCGCCACACAATCAGCTCTGTAATAGATGTTAAGCCATCTGTAAGCTTAGAGCGCCGATTCTTCAAAACGTTTAAGGAACATTGAATTATCTTCGTAGTACATGTTTAATTATTCTATCCTTCACGCCAGTCCCAGTGAAGAATACAGATTATTTAAATGAAGTTAAAGTTTTACCTGTATAATATAATAAACATATTTTGCTGCATTTCATCTTAAAAATGATATCGTCATCATATGTAAATACGCGCTTTATAAAGTGGCTCAGGTTGTGTAATATTATAACTGCAGTGCAAGTTTACAGTGGGGTGATTGCACTTATAAGTACAGATAGTTCTACAAGGAGCAATTGATTGAGTGCGTTTATAGTTCTTGGGATGAAACTGTTTCTGAACCGCGAGGTCCATACAGGAAAGGCTTTGAAACGTTTTGCCGTGTCTGAGGTAGCGTGTACCTGATGCTGTATAATGATAATTCTCTTTCCGGTCAGCTGCTGCTGTGATTCACACTCAGATACAGTGATATAAACACTCCGAGTGGTGCAGTGAGAGTAATATGGAAAAGATGATCCGCTGTGGCAACCCTTAAAGGGAGCAGCTGAAAGAAGAAAAAGAAGAAGAAGGTGCAGTGAGAGTAACAATGCTAAAGCAGTTATGGTATTTGGAATTCTATGGCTATTCCCTGGACTATTATATTGTTACAAGTTAATTAAAATCAGATGCATTACACTAATAAACAATATGCGGTTAGTTTCAGTGTATTTATAAAGCCACGTCAGGAAAATAAGGAGGGGGATTGGGTTCCATCAGTCGGCAAAACAAGTGGATAACTTGCGTACGACAAGGTATGAGGTACAGTGGAAAAGTGCATGGCTTTACGCTAAGTGTAGGTTTTATACATCGCGATTTGAATGTGGAAAAGTTCTTACGCAACATTTCTGTGCGTACGCACCGTTTATACATGAGGCCCCTGGTTCTTCCTGTCTTGTTATATGGTTGCGAGACTTGGACGCTATCCAGTGACCTGAGGCGAAGACTGGGCTCCTTTGGTACTGTGTCTCTACGGAAAATCCTTGAGTACCATTGGTTTGACTTTGTGTCGAATGAGTGGTTGCTCATGGGGTCCCGAATAAGGCACATTACCTACATTGTGAGGGGGCATCAGTTACAGCACTATGGCAATGTGGCACGATTCCCCGAGCTTGATATAGCTTGTAGGATTCTCATTGCTGGGGACAAGATTGTCTGGACCAGGCTAAGGGGTCACCCACATAAGACCTGGCTGCTGCAGATAGAGGGTCATTTCTGGAGTGTGGGTCTGGACTGCATGTCTGCCTGGGGGGTTGCCAACCAGGATCCTGAGCTGTTTTGTTGTGTGGTGGGTGCGGCAATACACTGTACCTGTGCATGCTTCCCAACTTGACTTGACTTGCACTAGATCAGGTGAAAATGATTAGGACATGTTCGAAGTACCTGTGTTATTTAAAACTTAGTTTTGTTTGCTCTTGGTTTCTGAAGTGCGCATTTTCACCATGCTCAAAACACCTTTCTGAGGCCTTCACAAAGAAGATTACAGATTCCTGAGTCTGTAAATAGATTGTAAAAATATCCCCAAGCAATTGGAAATCAACTATTGCCCTATCTGTAAGATACAAATGCAGAAGATTTCAAACAAGTGTCAACTTGTCCAGTTCTGGCCACCCCAAGTTCAGCCCGAGAATAGAATGCAAGATGCTGAAAAAGGCATTAAGAATCCCAAAATTTCATCATGAGACCTACAGCTAGATCTTGCCACTGTTGATGCCAAAGTTCAAGAGTCTGTCACAAAATGAGCTTGCACAACACATACTGGCCATTAACACCCATAGACCATGTCTTCTGGAACAATATCCTCTGAAAAGACAAAACAAATACCTGGTTAATTGGTTTCAGTGGTGGTGGTGGAAAAGTTATGGTTTGGAGCTACATTGCTGCATCAGGTCCTGGCAACTCAACATCACAGAATACACTGTGAACTCTTCTTTGTACCAAAGTGGGCTTGAGGATAATGTTGGACTATTTGTCAGAAGACTGAAGCTAATCGAAAGTGGACCTTACAACATAATAATGGCTCTAAACATAACAGCATACCAGTAAATCCACAAAATAATGGAGGATTCTGGAATGGCCAAGTCAAAACAAGGATCCCAGTCCCATTAAAATTCTGTGGGGGACTGTGATTGAACTGTGCATACGAGACACCCCTCTCATGTAGTAATAAATTATTGTAAAGTCAAATTTTCATTTTTTAAATAATTATATCACCTTTATCTAAAGCCCAAAACTAAACAGGGGCTAAAGACCTGAGAGTTGCAAATGTGAAATTTCAGGTCCAAAAAATGAAGGGCCATGATAAAAGGGAAGACTAGAACACAAAATGGAAAAGATGCCTTCATACAACTTAAAAACTCACTTACCTAATGAGCAGCATACAGAGAATCAACTTTAGTGATCTGTTAAAAAGTTTTGTAGTTAACTATTGTAATTAGTAATGGACAAAACAGGCAACTTCCAATATGCATACTTATGCAAAACTGAAACTAAAATAAATTTTTCATGCAATTTCACAATTGTGAAATGCAAAACTCACTAAAATGATCAGGAGTGGTGCAGTGGTAGCGCTGCTGCCTCACAGTAAGGAGACCTGGGTTCGCTTCTGGGTCCTCCGTGCATGGAGTTCACATGTTCTCCCCATGTCTACGTGGGTTTCTTCCGAGTGCTCCGATTTCCTCCCACAGTCCAAAGACATGCAGGTTAGGTGCATTGGCGATCCTAAATTGTGCTTGGTGTGTGTGCCCTGTGGTGGGCTGGTGCCCTGCCCGGGGTTTGTTCCTGCCCTGTGCTGGATGGGATTGGCTCAGCAGACCCCCATGACCCTGTGTTAGGATATAGCAGGTTGGACGATGACTGACGAAAATGATCTTTTTTGTAAATTTCAAGGGTGTTTGGGATGAAGAATAAAGAATATTGCTCCCTAAGTTCTTTTTCACACTTTCATGTTTACCTGTGTTTTTTCCACAGCTGCATAATGCCTGCACACCAGTAAAGTCAAATCTATTTATGTCTTTTATTTATATCTATGTGATGAAGCACAGGGCATTTTTTAGTATCTGACACATGACGACACATCTAAAGGCTCCAACGTGCACATTACTGTGTTTTCTCCACAATTAATCTCACTTCACGGAAAACCACTATGCCTATCCACAATCCTACCATTACTTAGCCCTCCTCCTTTCCAGTTTATTGACTCCTACAGAAGAGGATGAGGATTTGCATGCTGCAGAGCTTCACTTTTTTTCTGTCACATGCATCTTTAGGATTGTGGTTGCTAAGATTGTCATTGTAACTGCAAAGTTGGGGATTGTACTACCAAAACACATTTAGTGGCTCAACAAAAGGTCTATATAGAAAAAGCTATTATTTTTTATGAGTTTGGATTGTGGTGGAGTTTGATCCCGAATAACACTGGCAGAGTTGCCCTCTATCACAAATTATACTCACAAAAGACAGCAGAATGTTAACATATGAATTTCAGTTTCATGTGATTACTCATTCACTTATCCCTAGCTTTTTGACCACAAATCCATGAACAACCACAGTAATGAGTTTAGAAATGTCAAATTTATTGTGATATGCAATCAATCAGTTGATCAGTTTTCATTATATATAGCAGTGGTTCTCAACCTGAGGGGCGGGCCCCCCTGGGGGGGCGTGAAGTAACAAAAAGGGGGTCGCGAAGATGTGAAAAAAAGTAAACAAGAGTCAAAAATATGAAAAAACATCGGTTGAAACCAAAACAAATTAACTTAAACTACATTCTGATACTAGAACAATAAATATAGAGTTAGATAAATGTCGATAAAAGTTAAGTAGGTATAATAAAATATGCATCCACATTTCAAAAAAATGTTAGGGGGGGCCCGATTAAAACTGTTATGAAAACTTGGGTCGCAAATACTTAAAGGCTGAGAAACGCTGATATATAGTGTTTGTCAGTGTGTATATAGGCAACAAGCCTTTGTCCATCCATCCTTGCATCCATGTTATTATCCATCCATCCATCCATCTTTCCATTATCCAACTTGCTTAATTCTGTTCAGAGTCAAAAGTGTTGATGTAATAGCTAAATCTTTTAATTTACTGATTGTTCATGGTAATACTTACTCAGGGATGTTATCTTTGACAGCCATACTCAAGAGCAGATGAAAATAAACCAAGGTAATATAGATATTTCTTAAATGTAAATTTTCCCACAGCATCTGGGTGAAGTATACTATTTTGGGGAAAAGTACATATAGGTTGTTCATCTGTCACAGACTGTTGTTTTCCAAACAACATTAGACCTTTCAAATGAAGCATACAATTAGATATTTATGTGAAGGAAATTCAAAGTAATATAAGTGTGATCCTTCTGTCCTGATTACCATGAGACAGGCATGATACTCTTCAATGGGGAAACTGCAATCTAATCAGCATGCGGTAGTCATTTATGAAGACAAAACCTTCTATGATATTACATATGGTATGTATAGCAGGGAGCAATAAGAAAAGACTGATTGGCACATCTCTCATTGTGACATGAACTGTCCTTCCCTTGCTTGAGGTCCCTGGTGTTTTTCAATGGGCAAAATGACTGCAGAAGAAAAAGTATTAAGAAAACAAAAATCCTAAAAAAATAAACCAGCTCTGTGACATGATTCAATTATTCTATCATCATGAATGTGGCCTTGTTAAAACAGTGCCGCAATCATTTGCAAGTGAATACTTGCTTAATTTCTTACCTTGGAAATTGAGATTATTCCACTTCAGTCGGTCAGCACTCCCCAAAGGAATTCAACTGAAAACACTTAATAAATATTTTACAAAACACAAAAATGTTTTCTTTTTTTAGCAAAATTTTTTACTACAACACTGTTAAAAACATGATTTATTTCAATTTTATTTTAACACCAAACAGCTTAAGACCATCATTTACAAAATAAAGCTGAAAATCTGAATGGTACTTTTTTCTTTTTATGTTCCCAGTATTGCTGGAGCCATTCTTTAACATAAATTGAGACTTCATATTTATCTTAAAAATTTATTGCAAGCTGAAATTCAATGCAAAGGTGTGGGAACTGGAATACAAAGCATAACCAACAATGAGTGAGGCATACTTATATTTTCTGTTTCATATTTAACATGAAGTCATACACATTTAAGTTGGTATTCTATTTCCATTCACAAAATATGGCTGTTGAGGCCAATCCTGGCCACACTAAATTAGTGCTGTGGGAGTCAGCATGGGCATGTGCCTCAGGATGGAAATATACCCAATTGTAAGGCCTGTTCCTGCCCAAATGCTGGGTTGACAGACCATGTGGCATACCAGGAAGAGAAGTTATAAAGGGATGGGGCAGCTCAAAAAATAGTGGTGACCCAAGGTGACCAATTTTCAACAGGCAGCAGGAATACGTTGATGCTCATTTGAAGATATTGTCATCAGCATGCACAATGTTTTGCAGGAGCCAAAGAGGAATTTCATCTAAGATGGCAAGTATGTACTGCATTTTCTTCTCAATTAATTTTCATTATTTCAGAAGACTTAAGCTTTTGTCTAAGAGCAGTTGTTTTGTCTCATTATGGGTGGTGTTTAGCTATGTTGAAATTCTAAAAGAGATTTTTTTTCCCTTGTTTATTTATACCCAGAAAATAGTGGGTATTTTGGTTAGGTGAATTCAAATAGCAGATTATCTCAAATAGCACCCTTCATAGTTTACTTCAACATCGCAAAGACTTGCATGTTAGGTTAATAAGCAATTCTAAACTCAGTCTGTGAGTGAAGGCATGGGAATAAGTTGGACCTGCAGTGTAGGGGTATCCTCCCCAGGGCTGGTTCCTGCCTGTCAACCATTGCTGCCAGAACAGACTGCAGCTCATCACAACACTAAACTGGCATACAGTAGGTAGCTCTGTGTTATATTGTCTTATGTCTTTTCATAACAAGCAGCTTGTTTTCCTCAGACTAAAATTTTATACATTATTCTGTACTGTAGTGAATTTGTTCTCACTGTTCTTTTTTTGTACTTCTTTTTATAGAGTTCTGATATCATTACAATAATGTTATGTAAGCAGTACATAACATGATTTGGGTCAATCAGCCCTGTGTTAGGTATCAATGAGGTATTCATTAGCTGTTTTTTTAGTCGCTTCAAATTATATGCAATACTCACCCAGCTGTAAAGAATAAGTTTGGTACTTTTAAATTTAAAGTTACTGGGTTTTTTTACAGTATCTGAGCCGTGGCATAGATTAATTTGCCTGGAGATTTACATTGTTAAATGAAAGTATTAAAAAACAGATCTTCTTGAGTAGCTTGCAATTGCAGCCAACAGGAAGCCAGAAGAAATGAGAGATTAAAAACTTTGAACTTTGTCAACTTTGAAGTTGAGGATGTTGCTGCATATTGATTCATGTCTGGAGACCGCAAAAGTATATATCCATATATTTTTGAAAAAAATATAATTTACTTTAATGAAACTACCCTATTTTTAAAGAAACAAAAAATATGTATACCTTTCGTTTTTAATTTAAAGTTTATCAAAATTGCGTAAAACCAAAACAGAATCTGCTACCTCTAATTTTCATTGCTGGCTATGAAGTTCAATGGTAACACGTGTTTCTTAATCTTGCAGGTCAAAGGCCACCAGAAGAAGCCCTCCTGGATAAAGTTGCTGCTGTCAGATGTCTCAGTAATGCACTTGCTGGGTCATCATATTAGATTAGAGATCAGAGTAAAACAAAGATCTGTTAGACAATTGAAATGTAAATGCTATCTGATGTTTCAGCAGTTCTTCACTAGTTTTCATAATTGAAAAAAAAAAGTATTTAATATTATCTGTATTTTCTTTAATCAACATCTATATTGGAAGTGCCACTGGGTAAATTTGTTAAATTCTGGGATAGGTGCCAGCTCCCCATCAGATCTGTTCAAGAGATACTGTATTTTCCATCCATTTAACTCTAAACCTTCTTATTCAATTACATGATTGCAGGGACCAGGAGATGAAATATAGAAACACACCTTAAGGATGAGGGTGGCATGATGGCACAGAGGTAGTGATGCTATCTTGCAGTAAGGAGACTAGTGTTCGTGTCTCTGGTTATTCCTGCATGGAGTTTGCATGTTCGCTTTGTTTCTACTTGCGTTTCCTGCAGGTGCTCTGGTTTTCTCTCACACTCCAAAGACAGGTTAGGTGGATTGGTGATAGTAAACTGGCCCTAATGTGTTTGTGTATGTGTGTTCGCCCTGCAATGTCCAGGGTTTGTTCCTGCCTTGTGCTCTGTGCTGGCTGGGTAGGCACCCCCTGTAAGCCTATTTAGGTCTAAGCAGCTTGGAAAATGACTGACTCACTGATCTTAAGAATGTGAAATGAAACCAGAGTTCCTGGAGAAAATCGGTAGAATGAGTTAATTCCCCACAGACAACTATTGCTTGGCTGGGAATCAAACCTCAGGAATCCATCTAATCCTGTGGTGTTAAACTCTCATTGTCAATTCACTTCTTTGATTGTCTTTCAATTCTGATTTTATTCCAGCACTTCAGACACCTTTGCTCACAGTCTCAGTGTATCTTTGTAGTTTTTTTGGTTTACAATGGTTTTGTTGTACAGTTTAATCTTGTGTTTCTTTGCTTTAAATAATTCCTACCAGAGCTTTTTTTTACCTCATGGCCTTAGCATCGTAAGGACCTACTCCTGTCTTGCAGTACTCACTGAAGCTTGTGATGCTGGTTTTGTTTGAATACCCCACTTCTGTTTCCCTGTTGCTACTAATGAAGTGCCTATTTTAGTTCTCAACTTGAAAACAATGGTTAATACGATATGCTCAATGGCAGTTACTAAAAGAAGACTGCTTTAAAATATTTTTGAATTTAATGGACATATTTTGGAGATACCAGTTTTTTTCTTAGATGTAAAGTATTACTAGACATTTTGGTTCTATCATCTTGTGAACACCTAACCTTCAGCAAGAATTTACATCAGCAATACGGCATTTCTTTTCCTGTTGGGACTAAAACACATACCTGTCATTCTTCAAACTATATTATTGGACATTGTTTAAATTTTTTCCCAATTAGTTTATTAAATTGATAGTTTATTGAAATCGTAACAAATGATGATATACTATTGGAGCTATGAATGGTGATGAGCATCTCAGAGTTCAGAGATAGGGTTAATCAATTTTTCTTTTGGTTTGCCAGATCATTTGAAGAGAAATAAACAGATGTATTTTTAAATAAGACACAGACTTTAAGATAAATAAAAGGTGTCAAAAGTAGCCACAGAAGATGAGTTAGCGAATAATCGCAGAATCTAATGGGCCCCAGTGCAAACAATAAGTGAAGTAAACTGCATGTGAAATTAAATTAAATCCAATTAAAAATAACCACCATCATTGAGATAAATTAAGTATATAAGCTACATAAAAGATCAATAGTCAAAATTAAGCTTTATGGTGTTCTGAAAATATTAACACTGTTAACCTTATTAAATAAGTATCAAGTAGGCAAGTATGTTAATAATAAAGGCTTCCAATCACTGTGGGCCCCCCAGCTTTGTGGGCCCCAATGCAACTGCCCTGCCTTCACTGCCTATAGTTACACCACTGCCTCCACCCATAACAAAGTTAGTTAAATAGTGTAATGCAGACCTTAAGGCAAATTAAAAAATATAATTTAAGCTGGGGCTAAATTGTTTTTATGACAGTGGGCAATGTTTCTTTTTTGATTTTTTTAATGTAATTTGTGACAATGCTTATAAATTTTACCCCTGCACATAATTATGATGGGACTAAGAGAGGCTTTTTCAGACTCACTACAAAACTCAGCCCAGTTTCACATTTGTATAGAAAGAGTTTAAGCTAAACCTGCTAACGTATTGAATATCAAGGTGACATAGTGCTCAGATTAATTGTCCCACAGCATCAGAGTCATGGGATTAATTTCTCAGGCTGATGCGACTTCCAGTCAATAAGGAATTTCTTCTTTTGTTTTTTCCACATCTAAAGTCGTGGGGGATAGATTATCTGGTAAATTTAAATTAGTCAAAAGTTTATGTGTGTTCTGCAATGGAGTTGTTTCATATCTAAGGCTGGTTCTTGATTGGTGTTGACAGGATGTTCTCTGGTTTCCCAAAACTTTGCACTACAGTAAGAAAGTTAGAGAAATGAATGAATGGTTTGCTACACCTGATTCCAATGCTATTATTTTTACTATAGCTATTACTATCTGTTTAAATCACAGAAATTTCATTTCTTTGGTATTTTGATAATTAATGACTATAAATGAACACGGAACTGTTAAGATAGGAACACAAGAACAATTTTGATGAGTACAGCCAATTTAACCTAACAGAGATTATCAAACCTTATTTGCCTAAATTTTGGAAAATGTAATCAATTCAAAATTTGAAGTTCCCAAAAGCATTAGGAATTGTGGAATCTTGTCCTCTAACACTTGTTCCTATACAGCCCCCAGACTGATGTTTACTCAGTCATGTAGACCTCGTTTGTAAATTGCTTTGGATAAAAATGTCTGCTAAAAAATAAATGTAAAATGTATTATACATTACATCAGTAGCACAGTGATAGTGTTGCTGCCCTGCAATAAGAGATTGTGTCCCATTTCTTTCCTGCATGAAATTTGCATGTTCTTCCAACGTCTGTGTGGGTTTCCTCCCCTGTCCAAAGACGTGCAGGTTAAGTGAATCAGTGATGCTAAATTGACCATAGTGTGTGTTTTGTGCTTGCTCTGCGATGGACTGGCACCCTGTACTGGGTTTGTTCCTGAATGCACTCTGTCCTAGCTGAGACAGACTCCAGCCAACCCGGCACGACCTTCATTTGGATTAAGCAGGTTAGAAAATGACATGACATCATTTTGTAATTTATTACACATATCAGTGTTTGTTTGTATGAAGAAAAAGCTTCTAATGTTTGTCTGTTGTAGCTAAGGGCACAAATGGTATCTTAGCTAGCTTGCATTTGCACACCTGTTTTCAAGATAATAAAACTCATTTTAAATTGGCTGTTGATACTCGGCCTTTATAATTCAAGAAACTCTTGTCATGTCACCTTTTAATCTCAATTTGTGTACATTGATAAAAGTAATTTCTTCCAGTGTTTTAATTCATATTCTGTGGATCTAGAATAAGCCTAGTCACTATATTCTGGATTTTCTCAACTTTCTCTAGCACAACTGTATCTTGTTCTGTAATACAGAGACCAAAACTGTACAACAGTATTCCTAATAAGGTCTCAAAAGTGCATTCTTATAAAATTACCTTCTTTTGACTTGTACTTGACATGGTATACTACTATATGTAACCCTACTTCCCAATAGCCTTATTCACTCCTGACACTACTGAGAGGTAATTAGTGAGCCTACTAAGACTCCTAAGTATTTCTTGCATTTTCAAGTGCAAAAATATATAGGCCCAGTTCACACTACTACAGTAAGTTTTTATTTTAAAACACAGACATTAGTCTCTGTTTTCATCTTTTATCTGCACTACCCTGGGGTTTTCAACCCCAGAAAATGGAGACTATTGTAAACACTTTCCAGAGCCATATACGTCTGAAAACACAGCCTCAGCAATGTAATGTGGAAGGGTGAATATGCCAGTTTTTGAAAACCGACTCTAATCATGCTCTGGTTCATTCTTATTATGCAGCCTTTCCCTGATTGGATTCTGTTCATTACAATGTCACATTACCTGACTGGTCACCCTTTGTGGAAGAAAAACATATTCCGGCATAGCAAGCATAGAAGAGTTGCTTTCCTTAGCACGTGTTGTGTTGTTTACTTGTATGCATCTAAATTGTATTTTGCACAGCTTGAATGCTGCATACAATACATGCACAAAAGGTAAATAATTTACCAGTCACTACAATTCTGCAATAAATCCTGTGCCTTGCTGGATTATCATCCCATGAAGGATTTTTACACAGATACATGCATGCCTGTTGTTGGCAGACATATAAATCAAATATGTGTTCAATTAGTTTAATGTGGACAGAGATACTTTCATAAATAATGTGAAAATAACAGTATGTATGGAAATTGTTTTCTTTAAAGAAAAATCTCTTTTTAAATGGAGATGTAGTGTGGATGTAGCCACAGATGGCACTTCTCCCTCCCATCTCTAGAGTCCTGGGTTTGAATAACTGTCTGGTGGAGTTTGCCCGTTTCCCCTGTATTTAATTGGATTCTTTTCCCAGTATCCAAAAATTTGCAGCTTAGATTAACTGGTAACTGTAAGAAGGCTTGATGTGAGTTAAACTGTGATAAGCTTTTGTTCCTAAAGCTGGAAGGTTATGCTCTGCTCACATGACATTGCATTAGCTTAAGCAGGTTTGATAATGGAAGGTTGGATGAAGCTGCAGCCTTTTAGGTAGGTCAGGTCACCTTAATCAACTGATAGCTTAGACTTATGGAACTGATTTCTGTATGATCAGAATTCATCATGTTTCATTGGAGTCGACTTACTTAATCACTGTGCCGTTCAAAAATTAATTATATCTGCCAAATCCTTTTTCATTTAAATTCAGGTTGATGTATAAAATGCATTCATATAGTATAATCTTTCAAAGGTGCTACAACTTCTGCCTCAACTTATTTATGCAGTAGAATTTGTTTAATCAATATTTGACTCATACTGTATAAAGTCTTTTTCAGAATAGAAATGACATACAATAAACATGACTTCTTTAAATAATTGACTGGCTCGTAAAAGTCTGCACAAATTAAATGAGTCTGATTAAATAAGTCTAAAATCTTCTGGTAGAGTGTAGCTTTATTTTAATTTAAAATACAGATTTGCTTTGAATGGACAAAAAGAAAAGTTCATCGTACTAAATCACGTGCCAAAGATTCACTTTCAACACAAATGATTCTTTTTCAGCATCTATATTCCTTAAGTCACTTTGAAATTCCTGCAGAGTGCAAGCAAAACGTATAAAGCTTTTCAACACATTAAGCAGTCATACACTTCATCTGTGTTGTCAAAACATCTTCAGAAGTCTGCTGATGCTTACACAGTTAATTGGAAGGGTATTGTATGTTCTGTCAGTGTGTTTGTGATGCATACTGGGAGCTTCTGTCTTCACAGCTTGCGCTGCATTTCATGGTTGCGTAAAGCTTGGGGTGTTTTGCCTGTTTTCTTATTTTGTATAACATTATGTTATTAAAATTCCTATTAAAATAATTTCACCTACACTTTCTATACCTATTTATTATTTCAGTGCTGACATGATTATTTAGGGTTTTCTATGATCACCTTAATTCCTTATATTGTGTCATCTTTCTGAGTTATTGTTAAAAATGCTGATTGCTGCAAGGCGGGCTTTCAAAAAATAACATTTTGTGAATAATTTTAGAAAGAAACTACCCCCTTTCGTTAAGCTAATATTCTGTATACCCTTTAACCTTGGTATTATCTTTTTGCTATTCAGCTTGTGTTTATTGTACATTTTATGATGCATTTTAATTGCATGTTAACCACATCCATCTACCAAAAATAAATAGATTTTCCTTCTTTATTAACTTGAAATTATGCTACAGACTTCATCTAAGTGAGTTAGAATATGAGAAAATTAACCCCGTGTTTGTGTTTTAGCATTGAGCCTGGAGTATTCAGCATAAAACAAAATTGAAAATGATTGGAGATGTTTAATAATAAGAAAACTTTAACTTTTTTAATAGCATGCTGGCACAGTGATTAGTATTGAAGCTATGAGGTCAATTTCTATGTAGAAATTCTATGTTCTCCTTAAAAACTATGTGGTTATCTAAGTGAGAATTTCCTCTTTTCTAATGGGTGCATGATTCTCTAAATCACAAAAAGAAAATGGTTATGATGTGAGGAAACCAAATAGAATTTGGTTATGTTATGGGTCAATCCTAGGTATTACACAGAGGATGTACACCTTATGAGAAGGACCTAGTAGACATAGTGCACTCATCACTATTAACATGAACATGGTGTACAGAAGCCATTACGAAGGCCTTTTGCACTAGGTTATACATTGCAATAAGGAGATAGGACGTTGAAGGAAGTTATGCTTAAGCTTTATAACGCTCAGATGAGGCCTCACCTGGAGTACTGAAGCAGTTTTGGTTTCCATGCTACAAAGAAGACAAAGCAGTGCTAGAAAAAGACCAAAGGAGGGTGACTGGGCTGATACAAGGACAGCAGGTTAAGATTTATGAGGACAAATCAAAGAAGCTGAACCTTTTTAGTCTAAGCAAATGGAGATTAAGAGGCATCATGACTGAAGTTTTTAAAATGATGATGGGAATTAGTACAGTGGATCAAGACTATTATTTTAAAATAAGTTCAACAAGGACACCGCTCCAAACTTGTTAAAGGTAAATTTTCCACAAATGTTACAAAGTGTTTCTTCACACAGATAACCATAGACACATGGAATAAATTAGATAGATTTCAATTGTGGTAGAGTGTGGGAATTTAGGGACCTTCAAACCTTGACAATGTTATCTTGGAGATTTTTTTTTTCAATTATTGGCATTAACATGGGCCCCACCTATACAATAACTGAAAATGTATATGCAAGATTATCCCTAAACTAAAATGATGAATGAAATTTAGAAAAAAATATATTTAATAATTTGTAGTAAAGTATGCAAAGGAGCATTGCTTTAAGCGGTTGTAATGCCAGAATATACCATCCGTTGATTTAGAGAAACTACTTCTTTCTTAATTCAATTCAGTAGACCAAATACCTTATAATATTTAATGATGTAAGATATATTCTATTACAATTTCACACAGTCATAGTATCAGCTACAGCACAGGTACCAAGCCTACACAGGTGCCAGTCCATTGCACAGCATACTCACACGCTCACTCACTCACTGACACACTCATTCTTGCTCATTTTAGAATATCCAATTATCGTGATCTATGGGATTTAGGGAGAAAACCAGAGAACCCTAAGAAAAACTGACTTCATTACCATCTGAATGTACAAATCCTACACACAGTGCTTCAGGCCCAGGTCTATATGCTAGCCCAACTACCATTTTAATCATTTGTAATGAATCTACAGATTATCTTCATTGTAATTTTAATACAAATGTTTTCAAACAGTCCCAGTATTTCTTCTTCTCTGTTTCCATTAGGTAAGAATGTTTATTTTTTTAAGGTATGGTAAAATATCTAATCCTTTAGTGTTGAAAAAAGCATGACAGGCATACAGAGTGATGTATTGTATGAAAGTCTTAATTATATCATGTCTGAGAGGAGACCGCATGTCTGTTCTAATTGTGAAGTCAAAATTGTTGACTTGAAATAGTCATCTGATCTCTTTCAACAGCCCCCCACTAACCTTCTAAACTATTTCATCCATTCTTTGTGTAATGCATTAAGTCAGGCATTGCCTGCAGAAAAAAAAGTCACGGATCCTATCCTCCCAGTGGTAGCAGAGCTCAGCCAATAGTAAGGACAAAAAATTGGCTCGTTCAAATCACTTACGATTGTGAGCCACAGGTTCTAAAATGTTGACTCATAAACATTGCTGTTATCAAAACCCATTGGGCTATTTTTTTTTTAATACAAAAACAGTTTAAGTGCTACCTTTTCCTTTGACCTTGAATATTTCACTCTGTTTAGTATGCAGAAAAGGAAAATAACTGAAGAACGAATGAAGGGTGTAAAAAATATATTTGATACCATTCAGATTCAAAACAAATATTTTAGGCAGGTGCACTGTAACTGATTGTGTTGCCTTTTTTGCTAGAAGTGATGCATTCAAGTGGAATTTTAACAATGTTAAAATGGTGGCACATTTTAATTTAACGATTTAAATGACATCAATTTTGTCTTACAATGTTACATCTTTGTAAAGGTGTATCAAAAGTCAAGGTCTCTAGAGCAGAATAATTAGAAATACAGATTACAAGCAAGGTATAGCTATGAACTAATGGGCTATTTGTTGAAAACAGAAATAAAAAAACAATGCTGCCTTTATAAATGAAAACTAAAGACATCATAAAGGAACTACAATAATTTACCACCTTGTTAGTGATCAGTAGCCTTGAGGAGTTCTTTTATGACTTCCAGCGGAATCTATAGTTTAAGCATTTCTGGAGTCTTAAATCAGTCAAATACCAAGAACAGTTTCTTGTTCTTAAAAAAAAATCCTTCTACCTTCTGACAAACTATGCCCTGGTGTGCTATAAAATGTTCAAAGTGCATACCTTGACATGTATTATTACTACATTTCAAATTTAATGTAAGTTCATTTTATGGAAAAAGGAGAGAATCCATAAGAAAACAGAATCAATTCAATTTAAATTTAAATATTTGTAGAGATGAATGTGAATATTATGAACATTGCATTAAAAGCTATTCTTAACAATTAATCTTTTTAATATACTTCTCCCAAAAATCATATAATTTTTAAAATGTTACTTACCACATGTAGTTTGTAGTAGTGGGTGAGAAAAATTTTTAATCTTGTGTTTTCGTGGAGAAGTTACATATTGAATATTCAAACTCAATTGGGCCCTGCTGTGACCAGTTCTGGGCAACAACAAATGATATGAAAACATCCATGGGAAAAAGATAAAAAAATTGTCATTCAACCATTTATATGGTCAAAATGTGCAATATGTCTGCACATTTACATTGAATATGTGCTTCTCCCCCTCATTAATTGGTCAAGAGTCCTGCCTTCAATTCAAATTCAAATCATTGTATAAAAAACTTTTTTTTATTGTTTACTATGAACACCACCTTTCCATGAAGTGTTAATAATATTTTAGCAAAAAATGCACACATTTTGCATGTTTTGAACATACAAAAAATATAGAAAACTACTGTAGGTATGCATGTCATTCTTAAAGGTTTTTACTTATCCTACATTTTTGTATTATTATTTTGTGATGCTAAAAAATAACAGTTGCATAAAAAAGCCTGGACTGACTAAATTGCCATCTGAGGCAATCACCTTTTCACCTCGCCACACAACTTGCCAGCCCTGTCTCTCTCCGCTGCTACTTAAAAACTTACATGTTTAGTTCAGTGGTTTCTTTTCTCACACTTTTGTAAAGAGCTCAGTTCAGTTGATGTTTGATTAAAAAGAGGACACTTGCAAGGAGCCTCTCAACACTTTCAAGGAGATTTCTCTCTGTTCGTGGTATGGACATTTTCATGGAGCTCACCCACTGGCAAGTAATCTTTTTCATTTAATTTTTCAATTAAGGACATATAATTTGCAACTAAAGGAAAGAAGCCAGAATTACATCTGGTAATTGTCATTTGAGAATGAATGAAAACTGTATGAACCCACCCATGCTGTATAATTCTTTTCATTTCTTATATTTGCTGCTTAAATATAATTTTCAAGTGAAAGGTGAAATCAATGTCTCTATCTGATTGCTATTAGCGGACTGGCAAGCTGATTGTCCATTACGTCTAAAACGAGTAGACTAGAGGACACGTTTGTGAAGCCCTCTATTGGTGGCTAACTAGACTGAAGTAATGGTTTTGAAGTAAAAGACAGCCCCAGTGCCATTAAGATATCTTGGGTTGAGTACGTACTGTAGGTTACAGCATGCACAATGATACAGGTAGGAGGTTACAGATAACAGTAGTATAACTGGTTTTGACAGTTATTCCTATCCACCATTAAAGAAAGAACCTAAGAGGCTAATGGGAATCTTCCTTGATGGGTGTATGTCACTGGTGAACTGATAACATGATAAAACAGATTAGAAACTCTAAACTGATCCCATGAATGAGTGTAGGTGTGTGCCTAAGTGTGACCTGTGGTGGGTTTCATGCTCCATACCTGGTTGGTTCCTGCCTTGTGTCTTGTGCTGATGGGATGCACTCCTGAAAGGGTTCAAAAAGTGATGAATGAGCAAATGTATATCTTCTTTACATTAGATTCACCACCTGAAATACTGTTTCATGGTTACTTTTGTTCCATGAGAACTTATAATTAAATATGCATGTTAGAAATTGATTATTAACTTTTTTTAGAAATGAATACAGACTTGCATGATATGAATACAAATATCCCATCCCTTACCTGAAATACAAAAGGAAATGAGTAATGCAAAGTGAGAATAAATAAACTGTACTCGGCATGATTTCTCATCTTAAGGGAAAAATTTTGCAATACTAAAAAAGTGTCAGTAATCAGAAAAAATAACTCAACAATTCAGTGGAAGGCCCTCTTCTGTTACATATTTCCTGAATTAATGTGGATGTTAATGGTGTCAGGATTCATTGCACTGCACGAATGGGTTAGTCCCTGCCTCTTTCAGCAAGTCGCCTTTGCCAGTAAACTGAAAGCTGCATAAATGATTATCTTTTTCACTCACCTGCTGCAGTTTGAACTACAGGGGAAACATCATTTGTACAATACATGGAGGCCCTGCCATAAGTAATACATGTCTCCTTCACATTAGAGCAGCTTTCATCTTAACTTTTTTTTAAAGAAATCTGTCACTAAACTCCTTCTGAGCTGCTAAGTTATTGGAATACAAAAAAGTATGGCAGGTTAGCAGTTACAATCTGTAAATGCTGGCCATTTTAGGAAGAGTCCTCTTACAAATAAACATCTAAACTTAAAATGCACCGCAATAATCACACATATAACAAATTTACAAATACAACAGCCCCCATTAAAAAAAAAAAAAAAATCTCAAAAGCATCTTGTAGTCCGTCTCAACAGAATTTCCTTGTATAACTGTCTATAGCAATTTGCCACAGTGTTGAATATTTCAAATGAGAATATCATGGATAGCGACAAGCTGGTGCCCCTTGTTAGAAGGTTCACATTTTTCTGTAGCTGAAATGAAGACAGGCAACATTTTACAATAAGTGTCTTAAAATAATGGACTAGCTAAGTGCACAATTAGGCATTAAACAGGAATGAGAAATGTGCAGTTAGCCGCACTGTTACTCAAGTTACACCACAAGTACACTGTAATAATGTCTGGTCACTCTGTATTGTGGTGTGTAATTACTCAGTAATAAAACTGCAAATACAAAATAATAACAGACATTTAATGTAAAGTTTTGCTGATCATTAAAATGCATTTATAATATCAGTCACTATGAAATATTGCTATACTGTACAAAAATGGTCAAATTATCTGATCCAGTGCTTCATTTAAAGTCTCGCTACCAGGAAACAAGGCAGGATTAAGACTTCCATGAAGTTCAAAGCCACCCCGAAACACCTTATGTCACCTACTCCATCAAACACATGCATATACTCACATGTTATGAGTATCACATATGCCCTTAATAAATCAGTTATGGGGTTTGAATTAAAAAAAAACAAAACTTTATATGGGGTCAATTTCACCTTCATTTTTTGTTTAATAATGTATTGTAATAAATGTAACAAAACTAGTGCAAAATCACATCTGCGTGGAATAACCTTCTTCTGATAGATATACTTAATGAAAATCCATTAAACATTTTTAAAAGGCCTGTTCCACTTTGTGGCAAAACATTAATATTTAACTGAACATTTATACAAAAAAAATACTAAAAAACCAAAATCAGGATCCACATGTTGCTGCTAAAGCAACATACATTATCCCTTCCTCATTATCAGTAAGGTCACACTCATATTCTCAATTTACAGACTGCTCAAACCATCATTTTAGTTTATTTTTTTAAAATGTCAGGTACAGATTTAAGCAAAACTGCATCTTCAACCTGAATCTCGTTTGTATTTTCCTATTGGCTGCATCACTGGGCTCTTGTTTTAAATGTCTTTCAATTTCGAATCTTTTTATGGCATGGTAACCCATCAAATATATGATTTCTTAAAACTGGCCTATAAGACAACTGCTCAGGTTGTACTAGACCCACTTCAACCAATCAGGACGCATACTTTTCTTTTAAAAGCTTTTTATTTAGATCAATTTGAAAAGGTTTATAATTTTGAGGATCAAAGAGATGTAGGGGTGTGTAGGACCCCAAGGTTTGAAGCTATGTAACTATGATGGTAGAACCAACCATGCCTGGGCATTTTATTTGTCTGAAGTAATCTTAATATCCATGTTTTATTGAAAGATCATATGTCTATGTAGAAATTAAATTAGTCATAATTAATTTTCAATACTCAATATATTTTTTGAAGCATGCATGTATAAATTAATTTGTGCTTGGAATGATGATAAATCAAACAAACTTTCAATTAAGCATTCAACACTTTTTCAGATAAAATAAATTAATACATTTTTCAAACATAAAACTTTTGAATTTTTGGTTAAATATTGTTTTTTCAGACTAAATAGCTCTAGCATTTTGTTGTTTTTTTTATTTCATTGTTGATATCATATTGTTATTAAGGACAACAAATATGCACAACTTTTAGTAAAATGACCCAGGCTCACATGCTTTTTTCTTTTTCTCTGAATTTTTTGAAGTTTATCCTTTCATCCATTTACTGAATCCACTAAAATCAATTTAAGAGTCACAGGCACAGAGGCCCATACTGAGAGCTTTGGTTACAAAGTAGGAACCAACAACAGACAGGCAGTCAATGGTGTGAAAAATGTATTCATGCCAAAGTCAGTCAGTCAGTCATTGTCCAACCCGCTATATCCTAACACAGAGTCACGGGGGTCTGCTGGAGCTAATCCCAGCCAGCACAGGGTGCAAGGCAGGAATGAAACCATGGGCCAGGCGCCAGCCCACCGCAGGACACACACACCAAGCACACACTAGGGACAATTTAGGATCGCCAATACACCTATCCTGCATATCTTTGGACTGTGGGAGGAAACCGGAGCTCCCAGAGGAAACCCATGCAGATACAGGGAGAACATGCAAACTCCACGCAGGGAGGACCCGGGAAGCGAACCCAGATTATGCCAAAGTAGTTTGTTAAATCTTAGAAATGTTTTAATACCTCATTTTAATATATTTTACTAGCAACTGCTAATTTACATGGGCTATAGCAGGGTAGGCACATTTTTAAAATCTCGAATGTTGCATACTGTTGAGAATCTGTAAACCTTAGACATCTTATTAGGTAAATTGTTTATGGTCATTTCTGTGAATATTCTTAAACCTTTATTTTCAAGAAACATGACCATATGTGTTTTTGGATTAATTCTAAGTGCATTACACCACCATAATAGAGGTCTTAGCTTTTTGTTTGTAAGTTGCTAGGATGTACTACAGCTTTGCTAAGGAATATCTCCCAAAAGGCAGTACAAAGGGTGCACTATAAAACACCTTGCAACACTTCAGCTTTCTGTCCGAGGTAGCATATTTAAACCTTAAATAGTAATAGTGTTATTATTAATGTTCATTATATTTTTCATAACATTACTTTAGTGTTCTTAAAAAACACTCCCCGTCTTTTTTAGCAACATCTGTGTGGTTCCTCACAATCCAGTATGCCAACTAAAAATGTGGTGAAGATGGCTTGAATTAAAAAAAGAAAGCAGACTAAGACTGTGCTATGACCACTTTGAGTATTTGTCACTGGCATAACACACACAAAGAATTCATATATTGTGCTCATAAGAATTACTTATGAATGCTTTAAAAGCACTTCAGCATTTCTGAGAAATGAGAAAACCCACATATATCATATACCTTTCAACTTGTCTCAATGTCTAGCTATGCAAGACTTCCCCTATGTTTGGCCCTGTAGCCCCAAAAGATCTTCATTTTGGGCCATATTTTGTGAAGGAAATTATTCCCTTATGATAATGAGTAAAATCAATAGGTGTCTTTAGCAAAACAATCAGAAGGATTTGAAGTTGTGCATGGCACATCAACTGACCAGGGGTTCACACCCTAATAAGATACAAGGAATCAAAGTTACTTCTTTTCACAAAACTTTGAAAAAATGGGGATCGGTAATAAAGGCATGTGTAATGTCATTTTATGAGATGTTAACTTTGCTGATCACAGATATGATAATATTTTTGATATCTGATTATTTACCCATGGTTCAGTCCCTCTAACAGCCTTTCCAAGGAGGTTAAAAATGACAAATTTAAAACACAAGCATGCGGGGTATCATTTTAGATTATTTGAAGGTTAGTGATAACGAATTTAATGTTATGTTTGATTTTTAATACTTTACAAGGGATCTAGCTCTCTTTGGACCTCTATCAGAGGGTGAAAAATGACAAATTTCTATTGCAATCAGAAATATTTAGACTTTAAATGTTTTTATTAACCACACATTTTAATATTTCAAATATTTAACACAACTGTTCTTGTTTATTAAATACTTTTACCTCATGAAGTAAATCATTACATTTATTATGAACACATCGAATTTAGGGCATCTTAAGCTAATTCAGAATTTCTTCTATTTAGCATGATAACAGAATCAAAAGTGTGCACGCAAATAAAAGATTGCCATAAAATAAAAAGAGTTGGGGAATGACCCCGTATAATGTCCACCAAACGTAGCAAAGACTAGACTTTGAAAAAATATCAAAAACCAAAGCAATTGACAATATACAACTGGAACATGGTGTTATTTATACAAAATATGGCTGACGGAAGCGATGTGGCAGGAGATGACATCAGAATGGGTGGACGGAAATGGGATCATCATCAGGAGACCAGAAATTATGTCATCGTGGTTGCAACAGAAGTGACATCATCATCAAGAGACTGGAGGTGATGTCATCATCGGGAGCCGGAAGTGACATCATTATTGGAAGACCAGAAGAGACATTGTCATCTGGAGTTGGAAGTGGAAGTGAGGTTGGGCGGCCATCTTGTGCATCCAGAAGTTTGAGTGGTGAGCAAATAGAATTACTTTCTTCTATTGGTCTGATGAGAAAGAGAGAGAGGCATTAGTACCATAAATCAACCCTTCATCTTGTGATGTTTCACTCACCTCAGGGCTTGTTGACTGCCTCCTAAGCGCATGTGTGTGACAAGTGTCAGTAGAGAAAATCATACAAAAGACTTTGATGACACAGATACTGTAGGAAAATGCCAAGGTTTAGATGAGTCTTACATTAATGAAAGACTTTAGTCTTTATGATATATCAGTTTACTCTTATGCCCAGACTATTTTTAAACAACGATTACATTATTATTATCAAATATTTCAAAGCGGTTGAATTAAAATCACATATGGCTAATATATGCTTGAGGTCTGTCCTGAATAAATAAAATCCACTGAAAACATGAAAAGTAAACATCATACTGATGGAACCCACAGAAGACAGTTTCTAAGAATGTTTCTGGGGTTGAAGGACCAACAAGCATTTTCAGACTGAAATTCTTTTTAATATCAGTCTCATTATATTCTCATTACAGAATATTCTAAAAATCTTGAATGCTACACTTGATTGAATTAGGTATTTACTAACACAGTAATCTCATTATCTTAACTCAAAATTTAATACTAATTAAAGTTTTAATCCTAACTCAAATTTTAATAATGAGACTGGTGCAATGCAAGTCCTGTTAGATGATGGACTTTTTAGATGACAGCTTGGATGTGCTTGTCTTCTATGACAGCTAAATCTGCAGGAGATGCCAGCTGATCCAGCACCTCGAGCTCAAGATCACTGAACTGGACAAGGAGTTGGCTGGCCTGCATTGTAATATGGAATTGGCAGACGTGGCCCAGGTGTCCTTTACAGAGATAATGTGCACCTCTAAGGTGGCATGGGAGGAGATTCCAGACCAGACAGACATGGTCAAAAGGTGCAAAGTAAACGGTGCACATTGCCCGGGGGCATCAACCCCAGAACCAGAAGTGTCAGGTCCTTGTGGAACTGGACAGTGTCTATGAAGATTCTAAGGTGGTAGGCAGACATGAGGAGCCCCAACAAGCTACCTCAAAAACAGTTCCTGGAAAGAGAAAGGTAGTGATAGTTAGGGTTAGGTGATAGTTAGGGACATTCTGGGTATTGAAGCATAGGTTTTCTCTAGAGACAGAGAGTCTCGTACAGTGTGTTGCCTTCTGAGTGTACAGGTGGGAGACCTTCCTGGAAGGGTGGATAGGCTCTTGACCAGAGCGGGAGAGTATCTAGTTGTCATTGTCTTTGCTGGAACAAATGATATACATAGTCTGTCAGTTCTACAATCCAAATTTAAAGAGTCAGATGACATGCTGAGAAGCCGAACTGATAAGGTAGTGTTCTCCGAAGCTCTGCCTGAGCCACGCAGTAGCCCAAGTAAGATTGAGGAGATTAGAAGACTTAACGAGTGGCTCAAATATTTGTGCAGTGTAGAAGGGTGTAGGTTTATGGGGCACTGGGACTCATTTTGGAACAAACGACAGCTGTTCTGCAGTGACGAGTTACATCTGAACCAAAGGGATACAAGTTTGTTGAAGAGGCATATGAGTAGTTTAGTTGATGATTGTTTAAACTAGGGTATGGGTTGCAGGACAGGCCAGGTTTAGAAAGGACACCTTGTACACAAAGGAAGAAACAATAGTTTAAAAATAAATATGCATAGTAATGTACATTTGAACCCAACATTTAATGTAATAGTAAAATAAGCAACACATTAAAATAGTTTGCCTTAATGCTAGAAGTGTCAAAATTAAAACAAGTGAATTGGATTTTTATGTACAGGAGCATAATTATGTAATATAGCAATAATGAAAGGCCAGTTAAATAACAAAGATGGGAATGAGTAACATAGAGGGATACACATTTTTTAAGAAGGATAGACAGAACAGAAAAGGCGGTGGGGTTGCTGTTTATATGAACTATTCAGATGAACAATGAGCCCTATCTTAGTGAGGACATATGGTTTTGCCTGGAAAGCAATAGGGAAAGAGGCCTTATTTTAGTAGTATGTTATAGACCACCAAATGCAGAGATTAATTTTTACGCACATCTTTTTAGTAATATTAAAGAGCCAAGTTTTTATAGATAGTCATGGGGGACTTTAGCTACCCGAATATTTAATGGGATAACCTTGCAAATAGCGGAGCACAACAGCAGGTGCTTTTAGAAGTAATCAGTGACTATTTTTTAACACAGTATATTAAAAGAATTAAAAAAAAAAAACTCTGCAATGAGTTAATAAAGAAGTAAAAAAAGAAGTTGCAAAGGAAAAACAGCTGTATTAGGTGTATAAGACTATAACTTCAGTGTAAATAGTACAACATGTGAGAACATTTAGAAGAATATTAGGAAGGCCAAAAGGCAGTTAGAGAGAAATATAGCGGATAACGTAAAAGTGATCAAAAAGATATTCTTTCAGTATTTAAACAGTAAAAGAACAGTCAAGGAGGAGGTGAAATGCGCCAGGAATAGTAAAGGAGAGTTAAACATACAGATAGTGAAATAGTAGATGCTCTAGACTTGCATTTTTCTGAAGTCTTCACATGTGAGGAAGATGATAACCTCCCAGCAGTAAAATGGGCAACTAAAGAGGCACTGAATGAGAGGAAGACGTACTTTTTTGGAAGTCACATTACACCTTGGAAATTCTGAAGGACTAGAAATTGGGAAATATCCTATTATATAAAAAAGGTGATTGGGCAGATCCAAATAACTATAAGCCACTAAGCTTGACATGCATCATAGGAAAATTAAGGGAAGGAATTATTAAGGATAAGATGAGCAACACGTGAGAAGGACAGGAATTTTACTGAACAGTCAGCATGGGTTCAGAAGAGGAAGGTCATGTTTTACTAACATGCTGGAATTCTATGTGGAAGCAACAAAAGGGTATGATCAAAGTGGAGCACAATATATTTTTTAACTGGACTTTTAGAAAGCATTTGATAACGTGCCAAATGAAAGGCTGGGCATCAAACTAAAAGAAGTGGGAGTTCAGGGTGATGTTTGTAGATGGATGCAAAATTGGCTCAGACACAAGAAGCAGAGGGTAATGTTGCGAGGAACCTCATCAGAATTGGCTGATGTTAAGAGTGGTGTTCCACAGGGGTCAGTGCTAGGGCAGATGCTACTTTTAATATGTAAAAATGATTTTGTTAGGAATATACTGTAAGTAATAAGCTGGTTAAGTTTGTGAATGGTACCAAGATAGGCAGATTGGCAGATAATCTGGAACTGTTGAATTATTACAAAGGGACTTGAACAGCATACAGGTATGGGCGGATTTGTGGCAGATTAAATTTAATGTTTAATTAAATTTAATGAACAGCAGTTTGGAGTACCAACCCTTTTTGGAGTGCCTGAAGGGGGTGCTAGAGGGCATACCTTTTAGGGACTCTCTCGTTCTGCTGGGAGACTTTAATGCTCACGTGGGCAATGACAGTGAGACCTGGAAGGGCATGATTGGAAGGAATGCCCCCCCCACCCCGATCTGAACCTGAGTAGTGTTTTGTTATTGGACTTCTGTGCTCGTCACGGATTGTCCATAACGAACACCATGTTCAAGTATAGGGGTGTTCATATGTGCACTTGGAACCAGGACACCCTAGGCGTCAGTTCGATGATCGACTTTGTGGTTGTGTCGTCGGACCTGCGGCCACATGTCTTGGACACTCGGGTGAAGAGAGGGGCGGAGATGTCAACTGATTACCACCTGGTGGTGAGTAGTCTTTGATGGTGGGGGAGGATGCCGGTCAAGCCTGGCAGGCCCAAACATGCTGTGATGGTCTGCTGGGAACGTCTGGCAGAGTCCCCTGTCAGAAATAGCTTCAACTCCCACCTCCGGCAGAACTTCAACCATGTCCCGAGGGAGGTGGGGGACATTGAGTCCGAATGGGCCATGTTCTGTGCCTCTATTGTTGAGGCAGCTGACCGGAGCTGTGGCCGTAAGGTGGTCGGTGCCTATCATGGTGGCAATACCCGAACCCATTGGTGGACACCGGCAGTGAGGTATGCCATCAAGCTGAAGAAGGAGTCCTACAGGACCCTTTTGTCCTGTGGGACTCTGGAGGCAGCTAATAGGTACCGGCAGGCCAAGCGAAATGCAGCTTCGGTGGTTTCTGAGGCAAAAACTCGGGCATGGGAGGAGTTTGGAAAGGGCCATGGAGAACGGACGGCTTTGAGGAGATTCTGGTCCACCATCCGGCGTCTCAGGTAGAGGAAGCAGTGAAGTGTCAACACTGTATATGGTGGGAATGGTGCGCTGCTGACCTTGACTCGGGACATTGTGGGTCGGTGGGAGGAGTACTTCGAAGACCTCCTCAATCCCATTAACATGCCTTCCAATGAGGAAGCAGAGACTGGGGACTTGGGGGTGGGCTCCCCTATCTCTGGGACTGAGGTCACCGAGGTGGTCAAAAAACTCCTTGGTGGCAGGGCCCCGGGGGTGGATGAGATACACATGGAGTTCCTCAAGGCTCTAGATGTTGTAGGACTGTCTTGGGTGACACCCTTCTGCAACATCACATGGACATCAGGGACAGTGCCTCTGGACTGGCAGACTGGGGTGGTGGTCCCCCTCTTTAAGAAAGGGAACCGAAGGGCGTGTTCCGACTACAGACAGATCACAGTCCTCAGCCTCCCTGGAAAAGTCTATTCGGGGGTCCTGGAGAGGAGGGTCCGTCAGATAGTCGAACCTCAGATTCAGCAGAAACAGTGTGGTTTTTGTCCTGGTCACGGAACAGTGGACCAGCTCTACACCCTTAGCAGGGTCCTGGAGGGTGCATGGGAGTTTGCTCAACTAGTCTACATGTGTTTTGTGGACTTGGAAAAGGTGTTCGACCATGTCCCTCGGGGCATCTTGTGTGGGGTAGTGACGGACCCTTGATAAGGGCTTTTCGGTCCCTGTACGATCGGTGTCAGAGCTTGGTCCCTATTGCCGGCAGTAATTCAAACCTGTTTCCAGTGAGAGTTGGACTCCGCCCTGGGCTGACCTTTGTCACCGATTCTGTTCAGAACTTTTATGGACAGAATTTCTAGGCACAGCCAGGGCATTGAGGGGGTCCGGTTTGATGGACTCAGGATTGGGTCACTGCTTTTAGCAGATGATGTTGTCCTGTTTGTTTCATCAGGCCGTGATCTTCAGCTCTCTCTGGATCGGTTCGTAGCTGAGTGTGAAGCGGCTGGGATGGGAATCAGCACCTCCAAATCTGAGACCATGGTCCTCAGCCGGAAAAGGGTGGAGTGCCCTCTCAGGGTTGGGAGTGAGATCCTGCCCCAAGTGGAGGACTTCAAGTATCTCGGGGTCTTGTTCACGAGTGAGGGAAGAATGGCGTGTGAGATCAACAGGCGGATTGGTTCGGCATCCGCAGTGATGTGGGCTCTGCATCGGTCTGTCGTGGTGAAAAAGGAGCTGAGCCGTAAGGCATAGCTCTCAATTTACCGGTCGATATACGTTCCTACCCTCATCTGTGGTCATGAGCTGTGGGTAGTGACCAAAAGAACGAGATTGCGAATACAAGTGGCTGAAATGAGTTTCCCCCGCAGGGAGTCTGGGCTTTCCCTTAAAGATAGGGTGAGAAGCTCAGTCATCCGGGAGGGGCTCAGAGTACAGCCGCTGCTCCTCCGCATCGAGAGGAGTTGGATGAGGTGGCTCAGGCATCTGATCAGGATGCCTCCTGGATGCCTCCCTGTTTTTCTTTAAACAGTGAACCATAGGCACATGGAATAAGCTACCAAGTATTGTGGTAGAGAGTAGGACTTTAGGGACTTTTAAAACTAGACTTGATGGCAGCTTTGTTGGGCTGAATGGCCTTTTCTCATGTATATTGTTCTCATGTTCTGATGTTATCAAATGTTATGGAGAGTATGAGAGGCAAATATTTTACCTTTTTGAGAAATCTCAACTGTATTCCGGTTAGACCATAGCTGGGTAATGGTGTTACTTACATAAAATTATGTGATGTTCTTAAAGTGTTCAAATTGACTAACTACTGCAGCTTCATAGACTGATAAGGCACAATAAAGTAAGCAACAATTACCCCTGTTTTGTGTTGGAAGAAGGTATACTCCAGGAAGATATTCGAGTAATGTGTAGAATTTTAAAGACCCATAATCTATGCCAGAGTACGTATTAAACAACTTTCAAGAGTTCTGGCCAAGTACTCTAGCTAACCCCTGGGCATGAATAATTATGTCTTGGTACTTTAAAAAAAAGTGTCCTCATTGGCTCTTGGAGGGGATCTCTTACCCAGCTTGGGGTTCCTTTTAAAGTTCAGATCCTGTCCACTGCCATGTCCATGCTGCATACAAATTCTGCTCCTGGAAGCCCACCTTTAGCTCATCAGGCAACATTTCTCTGTTTTTATATACCTGTATTTAGATCTACATACTGTATCTATATACAAAACATATTTAAAAATTATCTCTAATAGGTGTACGGGTAGAGTGGTGGCTCTGAGGCTAGGGGAATCAGAAGGTTGCTGGTTCGAATCCCGTAAATGACAGAAGTGATTCTACTCCTTTGGGCACTTGAGCAAGACCCTTAACCTGCAATTGCTTCATCCTGAGTATGATATTAATATGCGTCCAGTTCTGCAATCGAGTTCCAATCCAGGTGGTTCATCATGTGGTGGGTGTAGCAATGTGCTATCAATGCATGCTCCCAACCTCTCTCTCTCTAGTGGTTGTGTGTGTTCACCCTGTGATGGACTGGAACCCAGTCCAAGTGTTGTTCCTGCCTGATGACTGTTGGGATATTCTCCAGCAACCCTGTTCAAATATACTGTACATATATTGTTGGTCTTTCTGAATACACTCTGAAAGGACACTTTATTAGCCACACCTATTTTATAGCATGTTGTTTCACAAATTACTATTTCTGTATTTATGATTCATCATAGCATTGATGGATAAAGAGCCTGACCCTATCTCAGTGGCATTAGGCACAAAGTAGAAGCCAACCCCGGCCTGAACAAAAGTTTACCATATGGTACATTCAATCACACCAAATAACAAATCGAAAATAATTCTAATTAAAACTCAGCATTGGAATAAATAATGAAAAGTTTAAGAATATTGCTGAGAATGTTTTCAATTATAGAAGTGCCATTTTAATGAAATAAAGTTTGATTCCACCTTCTCTTCTGATTGATTGGTTAGTAAAAAGCACTTTTCTTATGAAGCATGAAAAGAACAATATTAAACATTCATATCTCATGTACTCAATATTGTATATTGCCTGCCAGTCTCAGCTGCAAGATCTTGTGACTTTTACTTAAAGGAATTAGTATGACATTGTGCATTATATTTTCTAAAATATTGTGGAAATATGTAAAGGTCATCTGGTGGTAAGTATAACCACAGATCTCGAAAGATCAATTTTTTATTACTAAAACAGACTCATTTTGGATTTATAACAACATCAAATCATGTGTCTATTTTAAAGCTTACACTGTTTTGTAAAATATGAGATATGTAATGTTCACTAAGCCTGACATATAAAGTTCAAGAAAACCCCTTCTGTGTCTTCAGTGATATTAAAAGAAAAGAAAAGAACAGCAAAAGAAACAGGATGGTATTACAGTGTTGTTCTTCCTGCCTCTGCTTGTAAATTACCATCAGTATAGCAGCCCTTACTTTACTGCCGGCACTCATCACATGTCAAGCACTTTTCCTACTTGCATTTTTCAATTTAAAGTGCAAGATGATTTGGTTGACTTCATTTACGTAAAGATGGTGACATGATAATTTGTAGAATTTGCTGTAATCTGACATCAGGAACATGTAATCCTATTTTAATGCCTGCAATCATTCCTCCTTGAATGCTGATCTTGCTGGGTACAGCAGTCAGGACGAATGAGCAGGCGTCCGATGGAAACATCCTTTAGGGAAATGTGCTAGAAGGCCCAGTCTAGGGCAGTATAATGTCATGGCCACAGGCAAATAAGAACTAAAACAAGGAGAAATATTGCAACTTTAAAACTTTTAGATTTCAATTAAAAGTCCAGAATAATTTATTTTGTGTTAGTCGAGATTTTTTAAATACATGTGCTGTCTGTGGAATCGGATTTGCAATCTAATACTGGAATTACCGCAAGAAAGTTTTAAGTGTTAAATAATATTATTAGTCTTCTCAATCTTTAAAAGCCTTTTTTTTTAAATAAACCTTTCTCCCCTTTATACTGCTAGCAAAATATACAAAGATAAAATAGTGATGATAAGGTCAGCACTGCTGTCTCATAGCTTCAGAATCCTGGGTTCAAATTCTTGACTGGTCACTGTGTGGGTGGAATATAAACATTCTACCTGTGTCTGTATTTGTGTTCCTCTGGATTCTCCAGTTTGTATTTCATATACTAAAGACATGAATTTTAGGATAAATGCTGACTCTCAATGTGTCAGTATGGCCTATGAAGGATTGAACCCCCCATTCCTGTGGTGGTGGGATTGGCACTGGGCCTTCCCATGACACTGAACTGGAAAAGTTAAAAAAATAATTGATTTTTTTAATGAAACTATATTTGTAAATGTGTGCATCATTCTAAGCTTGACACTGCAAGAGTGCTATGTTAGAAAGGATGACTGAATTGAATGGTGTCTCACTGACGCATCATTGTGCTGGCCTAAAAAAATAAATAAACAAATAGAGTATATACATTTTACAATACAGTTTTGAAATAGTTGGTATCTTCATGTAGCACTATAATATTATACGTCTCTCTTTTTTCCTTCAGTTACCAGCTCCTCTTCTCATTGTCTGTTGACAAGCAACATTGATACAGTATATCACGTGATAGAAGAGGCAAGGTAAATATAAGAAGAAGCTTGATAAAGACCTTTCGCTGTAGAATTGTATTTAACTGCCTCTAGAAAAGGCTCTAGTCAACCTCCTCCCATGCTGTAATGTTTTGATTTCATATCTTCTGTCTGGTTTTTGGATTCAACTTGACTTGTACCTTTTTAGATATATTTGCCAAATCCTGTTTGTATAATTTGTTTACGACAATCTGCCTGTTTCGCAACTGTTCCTTGTATCATATATTTAAATATAAATATATTGTTTTAGCATTTTTATCATACACTTTTTGACGGTTGCCTATCCTGATCTGCACTTTTTTCTCCCTGAGAAGAATGGAGTATTTTCAATGAGAGTTCCAGGAGGTGAATGTGAGACAAAATTGCTGGCAAGAACCAACACTAAACCCAGTAATCAAAGTCAAACAGAAACAAGAAAAAGTCAAAAACTGTTTATCAAAGAGATCTTTCATCAGAACCAAAACACAACCTTAAATTTAGAGCAATGATTCATTAACCAGTGTGGTCCTTGTGCCTCCTCCAGACCGCGAGGGGGCGTCCGTCCTGGTTATGTTTGGGGCCTCGGGTAAAGGGCTTGGAAGCCCAGTGCCTGAATATCCCTGTCGTCTTCCCCCCAGCACTTCCTGGTGTGGCGGAAGTGCTGGGCTCCCGGGATATTCAGGCACTGGGGCGCCGCCTGGCAGTGGCCACGGGTCCCTACAGGGCTGGGCTTCCAAGCCCTTCACCCGAGGCCCCCAACATAACCAGGGCGGATGCCCCCTCGCGGTCTGGAGGAGGCACAAGCTCTCCTCCGGTCCTCCTGGGCGTCCCGGGAGCCCAGCACTTCTGCCTCACCAGGAAGTGCTGGGGGGAAGACGACAGGGGACACCCGGATGGCTTCCGGGTGCGCAGCCAGCACTTCCGCCACACTGGGGTGTAGCTATGGAGGAATGCCAGGAAGCAGCTGGAGCCCATCCGGGTTCCTATTTAAGGGGCCGCCTCCCTCCAGTCAGGGCGGATGTCGGGTGGAAGAGGACGGAGCTAGAGTGAGGACTGGAGGCGGCCAGGAAAGAGAGGCACAGAGACTGTGAGGCCTGGACATTGAGGGAATCGGTGCTGGAGGCACTGGGGTTTGTGCACTGTAAATATTAGCTTAATAAACGTGTGTTGGGTGACTAACGATGTCCATCTGTCTGTGTCCGGGCCAGCATCCACACCAGAAAATTATCAAAAATAAAGTCTTTGGAACAGCGATTCAAGGATTTATCCATCGAACTTGGATAAAACATGGCCACTCGAGCAGATCTTTAAACTTTTGACCTAACAAGGCCAGGGTCACAACATCTATGAAATGCCCTCAAGCAACTGCGCAATCCATCATAGCAACAGGACCAACAAAAAGGGTTTCATTGAAAAATTTAAACATTTTAAAAATTTTTAAATTTTTGTTAAGGTACATGAAACACAGAAACAAACCTCAAATTTGGACTCTCTGCATGTTGAACCCTGTACTCAATATACAGTTAGCCAGAAACTCTTTTAAAATTTGTATAATTTTTTTTTTAAATCAGGGATCATAGTACACTTCAGTCAAAGTGTAATCCACTTTACAGGCAACGTGCCATGCTGCAGTCGAGCAGGTTGCTTCGAAAGCTTGCATATTGTTATCTTTTTAGTTAGCCAATGATAGGTGTCATTTTGCTTGACTTCTCACGACAAGCTAGCGTCAAAGAGTAGTGCTGTATATTCACCATCTCACTGATGTGACAGGCCAGCGAGCCTGACAATATGGCCAATTAAAAGGCCAAAGTCAGGTTTCACTGCATGCAATCTTCTTGGTGAGTAAAGCCATTCCCCATAAAACCTATCGTAGAAATGAATGCAACCAAAAAACAGAAAAAGTTCAGCTGTAACAATATACCAGGTACTATTAACATGGCATCCACCTAAAAAACACTGGCTACACTTTTTTAGTATGAACTGAATTATTATTAAGATGAAATGTCAATAAAAGAAAATTCTTCTTGTTGATATATTAAAACCTATCATATTAAAGGTTGTAAACTCAAGTAGGCTTTTTTAACCATCCACCACTTTTCCATAGAAAATTATCAATATTATTTAACAGGCAAGAACACCAAAATATGTCATCCTCATGCTGCCTTTTGACTTCATGCTGAATTGCTGGCTTCACCTAAGCCATGGGTATTTTACTGAGAACTAATGCTTCTCTGAGCAAGATGAGGTACTCAAGACTAATGACTTCTGGTCCAGGTATGGTTCCTGGTTGCTAATTTACTTTATTTTTCTGTTTAATATTCATTTTTTATCTTCACGACAGTGATATCACATTTTAAAATGATTCTTGTCTTTGAAATTAGCTTATTTTTATTTTCATAATTATGACTTCTGCTGCTACTCACATGATCATTCCTGTCAGGGTGTCATTATTTAGGTTGTTAGTGTCATAATATGGGCATTACAAGTTTTGGTTAAATTGCAGATTTTTAAGAATCTTCTAAATTCTCACAGATATACTCAATTTTTTGGTTAGGACAATTTCTTGCTAGTTTGGTTAATCTCCCCCATGGGGCCATGGTTGTCGGACATCAGAAGGCTCTCCCTCACCATTACACCCCGTTAAGCACACGCATATACTCACACCCTATAAGCATTACATGTGTAAGTAATAAATCAGGTACTGGGGTGGTAGAAAAGAATAAAAAAAAATAGTTTATCACATGGGCGATACGGTGGCGCAATGGTAGCGCTGCTCTCTCGCAGAAAGGAGACCCAGGTTCGTTTCCTGAGTCCTACCTGCGTGGAGTTTGCATGTTCTCCCCGCGTCTGCATGGTTTTCCTCACGGTGCTCCGGTTTTCTCCCACGGTCCAAAGAAATGCAGGTTAAGTGCATTGGCGATCCTAAATTGTCCCTGGTGTGTGTGCCCTGCAGAGGGCTGGCGCACTGCCTGGGGTTTGTTTCCTGTCTTGCGCCCTGTGTTGTTTTGGATTGGCTCCAGCAGACCCCCCGTTACCCTGTAGTTAGGATATAGTGGGTTGGAAAATGGATGGATGGATGTTTATCACATCATTTTCTTCTTTTTTTGTTATTCATTTGTGTATTTCAATGAATAAAAAAAATGATTTAACAAGTTCAACTTCACAACTGGAGGAAGTCAAATTTCTACTGATAGCTTTTAACCAACATTAATTAATTAATTAATTGATTGATTGATTGATTAATTAATTAATTAAGCATTTTTAAAAGGACTATGTCACTTTATGGCAAAAAGGAAATATATAACTGAGCATTCTGGATCACACATTTACACCAAACAATTCACCTTTCTCTTTCTAACACCAGATGGTCAAAAGACAACTGCTGCTAGGCTTCTCTCAGTTTTTTTACACCAAGCCTGATTATTTAATCTATTATAACATATGCTGGCCTGGTCAAACCAATCAGTGATGCCATCAGGACATTCCACCCACGCAGCCTTCATATAAACGTAAGTCCCTCTAACTATGTACGTGGTTGGCTGCTGGCCAGTGTTGCCAGGTCTGTGATTTGTTTGCCCAGTTGGGTTGTTTTTGACCATTGCCTTCAGAGAAACATGGGCTTTGACGGATTGCGTTTTTTTGTTGTCACACTTTGGGCTGTGTTCCAACCCACTCTCCTCTGCTTTATTTGTGCACTTGGGACTCACCCATTCTATCGATCTCAAATCTCTTGGGCGAGACGACACTCTCTGTTTTTCAGTGTGTATAAGTCAGCTATTGGGCTTGGCCTCGAAATTTTTTGAGGACCTGGTAACCTTGATGTTGGCATACACACATGCACATGCTTCTGCTACCTTAAGGCAACCTTTTGAAGTTACTCTCACTTTTGCTGCAGGACTTCCTCTTACAGTTCCTATGCATGGGCTTACGTGCCTCTCTTTATGCCAATAACCGTGCCACAACATATGCAGACTTATCAAACGTCCTTCACAGGGCATATCACAAAGTTACGTCGGAATGATGGAGTGTCAGTGCTAAACAGCCCACAATGAACAATTCCCAACTATGAGCAATATCTCCACTTATGACATGCCACCATGTCACTGTCACAGCCATTTCTCCCAAAGCCTACTCACCTACCACACAGGTAAGTACACTTTAACAATTAATTATCAAAGGAAAAAAAAGTTATAATTAGTTATATTCCCTTTTACTAAATGGCCTATCACAATGAAATGTTCAGCCCCATAAAAGTGACATATTACATATCTGTTCTGATCATGCATCATCCTTATCGACCAACCAGGACTCATTTTTTTCTTCTAAAGATTTTTTACCCAGGTCTGATTGGATAGGGTTATCATGGTGAGAATCAAAGTGGGGTTTCAGTGTGTGCTGGACAGCAGATTGCGGTAAGGGCCTGTACTTGCACATTTCCTTTTATTAGGCATTGTTTCCTCACATAAAGCCACTTTGCGAGCGAGGCACCCGGGTATGCCATGGTCAAGAACAACAAAGATCTCACATTAGAGAAAAAGATAGAAAAAACACCTGAAGTATCAGTAATATCATGGAAAATGCTTTGCTTTTCATACACATCCTAATCCTTGCAATGTGGGAGCGCATATTCCAATCTGTAGTATAGTACTTTCAGACACTGATTAACAGAAAAAGACTTTTTAATGTCAAAGTGAAAACAGATTCCAACAAAGTTGCCTTAATCATAAAATATAAAACACAAAATAATGTATAAAATACGTATTCACTCCTTTTAATTTGACACATCTAAATCATCACTGTGGCACCCATTTGGCTTCAGAAATCACAGAATTAGTCCAATGGAGATCACCTGTCTGAGGTTTTAACTGATTGTCATATAAATGCGCCTTACCTTTAAGGTCAAATGTATGGTTAGGCAATATGGAGGCCTGACCTACAGAATGAAGACAAAGGATCACTCCAAGCAACTCACTGAAATGTGATTGAAAAGCAAAAGTCAGGGGATGGAGCCAAGAATAAATTTAAGTCACTAAATTTCCCTTGAAGTCCTGTTCAATTAATCAATTAGAAATGGAAAGAGTATGACACAACCGTAAAGCTTGCTAGAGCAGGTCATCCACAAGAACTAAGTGACCATGCAAGAAGAAAACTAATGAGACAGGCTACCAAGAGACTTATGATAACTCTGAAGGAGTTACAAACTACAGTGCATGAGATTGGAGAGACTATGCAGGTGACAACTGTTGCCTGAGTGCTTAACTAGTCTTTATGAGAGAATGGCAAAGAGAAAGTCACTATTAAAAATACACACATGACATTTCGGCTAGCATTACCAGAAAGGTACATGGAACACTCTGAAGTCAGCTGGAAGAGGGTTTTATAGTCTGACAAGAACAAAGTTGAGCTTTTCAGCCGTTAGACTAAATGCTGTGTTTGAAAAATGCCCGTTATAAAAGGCAAACAACATATTTTCCCCAATGTGAAGCATGGTGGTAGCAGAATCATGTTGCGAGTTTGCAGCAGACTCTGAAAAGCTTGTGAGGGTAGAAGATAAAATGGATGCAGCAAAATATGGGAAAATCATAGAGGAAAACCTGATGCAGTCTGCAAGAAACCTGCACCTTGGCAGAAGACTTGTTTTCCAGCAAGACAGTGACTCAAAGCATATAGCCAAAGCTACACAGAAATGGTTTAAAAACAGCAATGTTAATGTCCTGGAGTAGCTGGGTCACAGTTCTGATCTCAATCCAACTGAGAATTTGTGGATGGACTTGAAAATGGTTGTTCAATCGCAATCTCAATGCAACCTGACAAAGCTTGAGCAGTTTTTCCAAATAAAAAAGTGGGGTTTGTGTCCAGAGGTGCAAAGCTGTTAGAAAGCTGTGCACACAGACTCAAGATTGGAATTGCTGCCATCCACTAAATACGTACTCGAAGGGGGTAAAATATTTTGTGTTTTAGATTTGTAATTAATTTAAATAATTTTGGAAAAATCTGTTTACTTTTTGATATTAATGTCTTTTTCTGTTGTCAAAAAAAGTCAAATTAATTCCAATGTGATTCAATGTTGAATAACTATAAAATATAAAAACTTACAGGGGGTAAACACTTTTATAGGCACTGTAACAAAGCTTAAAGTTGCTATATAATATAAAAAAATAAATGTTGGACACCTTCAGGCATCAGAAATTTGGAATTCACATTAAACAGGCTGGCAAATCCTGTCACATAAAATTAAATAAATAAATAACTAAATAACTACTGCGGTCATGCAAGCATCATTAATCATTCTGCTATGAATAACACAAGAAAGAGGATCAGTTGTTCACACATATCTTTAGCAGCACCAGCAAGCTGTCATATTTCTCTTGGCATTACACCTGCAGGTCTGTAGCATCAGCCATAGTGCCAAGGGAAGAATATGAGCTGCATATGAGTGTAAATGAAGAGACAACCTTTAAAAAAAGTTATTGAAAGCTGCAAATGACGAAACAGGCATACCTCAGCCAGTATCCCTTTAGCAGTTTTTGGGCCTACTATATAGTGGCTTTGCCGAAATGGTACGGGACTTCTGGCAATCATGAGGAGGAAATGCTAAACATGAATGTATGGTCATGCTTTTCTCTTCATGATGACAGACAGATAATGGTACCAAATTGATTGTTTGCATTGGTTCTTTGTGAAGGCTAAAAATGACTGTCCCAATAATTCAGAAACCTTTAATTTCTATACAGTAAATGGACATGAACAAGGAAATAAATTACTATTAAACCTATATTTGGCAGATGTCTTAATCAAAGGTTTGTTAAAAGATTAGGATATACTGTATTACAATGTTTTACATTTGTATATTTTAGATCTAGAGCAAAAGCAAATTAAGTATCTTGCTCAGGGTCGCACAGTCTTGTCTTTAAAGTCTAATTCTTTAGCTAATAGTTTGATGCTTGAAACACGTTAAAGCGGTTAAAGTTAGTCATGCATTGCAGTGAGCTGCTTTTATCATTTTCAATGAATAGTAGTAAGGTGCAGCAATCACAAAAGAACATCTGAATTCAGTTTATTTTTTAACTAAGTTGTTCAAAAGTATTCCTTAAATCAATGCGGAAGTTTCATTGACACTAAAATCCTATGAGCAGTGCACAAAATGTGTTCATAATTTATTGTATAAAAAGGTTTGTTCCTCAAAAAATAGTCCAAGAATTAACCCATCACTCCTCCATTTTAAACCTGACAAAGTTTAACAATGTTTTCTTTCACCTTGCCTTTACTTTCTTTTTGTAATGAGTCTGTTGAGCTTAATGTATATACAGAACTGGCTTTTATTATATTTTCTATTGTTATCTAATTTTTTTTGTGGTAGTGTTTGGAAGGAATGGAGTCGTGTAAAATATAAAATGATCAGCTTATTATACTGCACTTATTCAAAGAATCCTGCTGCTTTTCTGCCTCTTAGTAATATTACAAACAACTGAATCCACATTTTATTAGGGTATAGTACTGAAGACAATGAACTAAAATCATTTCACATGTTGTCTAAACTTGATTATCCAATTCAGGGTCATTGTTGGGAACAGCATATACAGTGGATTCAGAAAACAGAATTTATTGTGTTCTGGATTAAAAATTTAAATTCATAAAGTTTCCATTTTTGCATATTAGTCTACACTTAATAACCTATAATGAAAAAGTGAAAACTTGTTTTAAGAAAGATTTGAAAATTTATTCAAATCAAAAAACTTAAATCTCACATTTATGTTAATATTCAGACCCTTTGCTCCAAGTTTTGGTCAGGCACATTCTCTGCTTTAGATCTACTTTAGATGTGACCAGATGTGGCAAATTCAATTGATTGGCTGTCATTTAGAAATGCACACACCTGTGCATATAAGGTCCCACATTTCACACTGCATGTCAGAGCAAAAACCAAGCCATGATAAAACTGTGGTGAAGGATAGATCAAGGCAAGGCTATAAAACCATTTGTAAAGATTTGCGTGTTCCTGGGAGGACAGTGGCCTCAGTAAGTGTGAAATGGAAGAAGTTTGGAACCACCAGCAGGGAGGTGACAAATAACTCAACAGTCACTCTAACTGTGCTTCAGAAATCCTTTTATGAGATTGATGATCATCTCAGCAGCACTTTATCAATCAGGTGTTTATGATGGAATGATTAAGTCATACATGGAGTCTACCAAGCAGACTTTAAAGGACTCAAGAAGCATGATGAAAAATATTCTTTGGTCTGATGGGGAAAAAAACATTTTGGACAGAACTCTCAAGCACTATATCTGGTGAAGACCAGGCACTGCTACCTCCTGCCACTACCATTCCTATGGTAAAGCCTGGTGGTAACAGCATCATGCTGCAGGGGCACTTCTCAGTGGCAGAGACAGGGGGACCGGTCAGAACTGAGAGAAGTATGAAAACAGCCAAATACAGAGAGGTGCTTGAAAAAAACCTGCTCCAGAGTGCACACAACCTTAAACTGAAGCGACAGTTCAACTTTCTGCATGACAATGACCTGAAGCATACAGCCAAGACAATGCCTGCATGGCTACTGGACAAATCTCAGACTGTCCATGAGTTGCCCAGCCAAAGCCCAGAATTAAACCCTATAGAACATCTGTGGTAAAATCTGAAGATGGCAGTTTACTTCACAAATGTATCCATTTACAGTTAAATCTACGACACAATAAAGTGTGCAGAAAGTGCAGGGTCTGAATCCACTGAATCCAGGCCTGCATAGAGTGCCAATTTATCACAGTGTCCACTGATACAAATACCCACACCTTTTCTCACTATGTTCAATGCAGAGTCATCATTAAGCCTAAAACATACTATCAGGCTCTCCAAAACAAGAATATCAACTTTAGATACATGGATCTCTTTATGATGTTGAAGAAAATTCCTACAGACGTGGGCAGAATGTACCAAATCACACAGACCAATCAGACTGGAATTTAAACCAAGTTTTCTGGCAATGGAAGGCAACATTGCTAACCACTGTGGAAAAAGCATTGTCACAATTTTTATTATAAAAGGAAGTGAGAAATTAAGTGATTTATTTAATATCAATTATAGAATAAGAATTATTTATTTTTAGTCCAACAAAAATAAGCCACTTGATATTATAGCTGCTAACCCTGCTAATGCGATAACAATAATGCACTGCATAGGTTTTGTGTCAACAATTCAATGAATGTAAATTGTTTCTTTGTTGAAAAAATGAATAAGCAACACATATAGCAATAACATCACTGTTATTTTATTCATGCTTTCACATCTGGAATTTTACAAGTGATCCGTAATAACAGAATTTGTTTAGGTCTAAACATGAAAGAAAGTGCACACAATGAGAACGAAATTTTCGCTTTAGCACTTTTAGATTACCGTCAGCAAACTTAGAAAAGACAAGTGGTTCATGATATGTTGCCAAATCTAAAACATTCATTTCTGAAATTTATAAAATGTACTGCAGTCCCCTGAATGGAGATTGTGTTTTACAACCCATGGAACATATGTGTACAGTATTTGGACTCCTGCTTGTGCCTTTGACTACCCACAGCGTCCATGTTCTCCTCATGTCTATGAGGTTCACTAGTGACTGTAAATTATGATGATATGTGCGGCTGATACATGCAGCATTGTGTTTGTTTTTCTACATTGGAATGACTTTGAGTTCTACATATATTCTCAGATAAAACAAAATCAAAATCAATCAAATATATTTGCATATATCTACGTCTTACTATCCATTTATATAACTTTAAACAGGAGTTCTGTAGGGTGTCTTTGTTGCTTTTTCCTGGGAGACTTTCATTCTTCTTTTGTGTTATCATTGTCCTGAAAACAGTCTGTCTTCAGTGGGTGGTGCCAGGTCTGGGTAAATTGTACAGGTGTTCTTTACTATTTCACTTTCATTATACATTCCCAACTCTCATTCCTCACTACACCCTTTGTTGTCCTTGATGTTGTTGTCCTCTGATGGACATCTCCATTTTTAGCTGCACAAGTCAAACGAGGTTATGCTTAAGATTTATAACGCACAAATTATGCATCACCTGGAGTACTGGGTACAGTTTTGGTCTCCATGTTACACAAAAGAAATAGCAGCACTAAGAACACCCAGAGAAGAATAACTAGGTTGATTCTGTGACAAAGGACTATGAGCTATGAGGAGAGACTGAAGAAGCTGAACCTTTTCAGTTTAAGCAAAATAATATTAAGACAGTGGTTTTCAACCTTTTTGGCATTGGGACACATTTTTATCTGCTTTTGTTTAATGACGACCCTTTATTGCAGTAATTTTAATGGCAATTAGCCAATGTTTTCCCCTGAATGATTCACATTAAAAAATAAGAATAAATAAATTTTCAGCATTCAAATACAGTGTACATAGTAGGTGAAATACACACAGTATCAACCCCAAAATAATTTGAAACATGGGTGTTAAAAACTGAATCAAATTTAGATTGTCTTTTAATAGGTTGCCTGGGTATTATCTGATTTTCACAACTTTTTCAAAATCGGGGTGAAGAGAGACTTTATATTAACTTTGTAGCTGAGCTATACATGGTTTTTGTCATTTGTGCTGGTCAATTTACTTGTTTCTATCAGTTTGACGTCTAGCTTTCTGAACTAGTTTGAGCCTTTTCCAAGCCTTGGGCCTGGAAGTGTAGCAGCCAGCCAAGGTGTTCTGAGCCCGTCATGGCAGGGGACGAGCTTGCTGGGGCAGAATGGCCTGTTCTCATTGCAATTGTCCTAATGTTCTATTATTTACAGAATTAGTGTAGGTAACATGTGACTGTGACTATCTGATGTTGTCTCATACATATTTTCTGAATGAAAGGTGTTGCTTTGAATTTTTTTGGGCATTGTTTCATGTTATATAAGTTACATATATTATATAAGTCTCTGTCATTGAGATAGTCGTGGAAAAAATTTCAGTGAAGTGGGAAAAATGCAAATTTTGTTTTATTTCACCTTTTTTTACATTTTATTTATGCATAAATGCATTTTACTGGATTTAAAGTACCAGTAAATTATAAGTAGAGCATGTCATATTTACTGTATGTATGAAATATACTGTTGGACACTCACATTACAGTCTCACTACCAAGGTAAATGTTAATTTTTATATAACCAATTATTAAGTAAATAAAAGAAAAGAAAAGAACAAGTTGTATTTTAATTGTTGAGAGAATTACTTATTTTTTATTAATTGAGTTCACAGATTCTACCTATGAAGCAAAGTCAAAGGTATGTTGTCAGAGGTCAATGTGAATCGTTGTAATTTAAACCTTTTTCTCCATTGTTTACTCTTTGTGTCAGAACTTCTAATGATACATCTAATAACCAATTGTCCATACAGTAAATCCTTAAACATTCATAACCTTCTTATCCGGAAGATGTCGGAACAGGAGTACTCCGTTTGTAATTACGGTATTCTCCATGAACAGTAAGTGTGAGCTTACTGAAATGCCTTGTTTTAAAAGTGGGACACACTGTAAAAGAAAGAAAAGTAGCAATAAGAGCTAGAAAAGTTACTTTTCCAAATTCACACTTATTAGAGATTAACAATGCATGCTAATATTTAGATTCCAGTAATATTTGTTATCCACTGTTAAAGAACATTTCATAGTGTACAATAACAATAAAAAGCTGTTTGCTTCATTTCTATGAATAATTGTACTGCAGTGTTACAAGTAAAAGTGTGTTCAGCAGTATTTATTCAAATAGCTCTGTTAAGTTCATGAGCAATGAATGCATGCAGAACATACTTGAAAGCAATATTAGGTATGCATACGCAAAGTATGGCATCTGTCACTTTTATAGGCTTAGTTTTGTAAAACCTGCAGGTTTCAAGAAATCAAATCATTTGCATCACACAGCTCCTGATAACCTCTGGAGTGCACTTGAAATTCAGCACATGCCCATAGCACCTCCCAACGTGCCCCATTTTTAACTGAAGACCAATGGTTTCTATTAAGGGATCAGGCAGAGCCTCTGACAAGCCAGTCAATAACTATGTGAGGTTACTTCATTAATGTTATAATGGCTGATAGAGTAAAGACTAAAAAACAGATTCCTGACAGCACCAAATGAAAATGATAGAGATTCTCGAACCAATGCGCCTTCCTTTTGTCATTGTCTGGTGTGTAGCTTATTCAAAATGTGGCATTTATGTATTCAGCCTTGATGAATGTTGCAGGCTTTAAGTACTTTTTTTCTGTCTCTAATGCAGCACCGATTGCACATTGTTCTTTTTATATAACCTCATGCTGTCAAGGTTTAGCAGGCTGAGGGACTGCAGACACTGGCTAAATAGCTTTTTGCTGTAAACGGTTACACTGATGTGTGACTATGCATCATGAGAGTGGCTAGCTGGGCTTTACTTCTGGAGGGCTTTTGAAAAGAAAAGACTTTATAAGAGAGTGAAAATATTGGCACAAATAAAACTTTTGCTCCAACCCCAGTCAGGGACTGTTGTTGTAATGGCTACTGGCGATTCATGTAATTTTCAACTCCTTTATGAGCCTTTTATAAAAAGTCACCAGCTCTGATTATTCTTCGAAATTATTCGCTTTGAAATAAGAACATTTGCTTACAGGAAAAAAGTACCAAAAATAATATTATTAAAACTGCTTAATCCAGTTCCGGAGAAACATTCCAGGAGCACTGGGCTCAAAGTAGGAAGCATCAGTGGACAAGGCACTTGCTCATTACATACAGTACTCATGCAAAAGTCCACAATTGCACTTTTCCATTTCATCTGAATTAACCCAACATACATGTCACTGGAATGAAAATTGGACCACAAAGAAGAAAACCCAACACAGACACAAGAGGAATGTGCAAATTCCACACAGGCAACAATTCAAGCTTAGGACACTGAATCTGTGAGGCAGGATTTCTCACGACTGCACCACACCTCAAAAGTATGCGATTAGACTTTCATGTAATGCCTTGAAATGTATTATATAGAAGTACGTGCAAAATACATTAGATGTTTTTAACTGAATAATTGTTGTTAAAAAATCCTAAACATTACTTTTCCATCTTTCCACTCATTCCTTCCTTTATTGTACTCATTAATATCTTTGCAGGAGTTGGAGTCTCCCAGCAGCACTGGGCATGAAGCAGGAATCAGATACTAATCCATCATAGGGCGTACTCATATCCACTCATACTATGGTAATGTATCATTGCTAGTTATCCTAACACACATCTTTCAGATGTCTTATGCCTTAATGAGGCACAGGTGTTCTAGAGTAAATCAGAGAAAGAGGAAAATTCACAGCAAAGCTCTTCACAGCAAGATCCATTGTTAAACCAAAAACAAAACAGAAAAACAAAAGTTGTAGTCTAATGATAAAAACAAAGGGTATGTAATAAAGAAACTAGGCAAGCAAATTCACACTTACAGAGAGGACTCTTTTAAAGAGTATTCTCTAACTCAGATGACTAGTATGTTTACATGCTGATATTTATACTGTCACGTACAAACATTGAACAATGTGCAATTCTGGTCATCCATCCTAAGAGCATTTTAACAGCAGCAGCTAAGATGGTTGTGCCTGTTAGCAATAAGCATGGCATGGTAAAAGATGTGAAAATACTTTCTCAAGGTCAAGCAGGCTTAAATTCTTAAATATATTCAAGAACTGAATTCTGTACACAAGGAAATACACAAAGGAGCAATCTACATTCAAAAACTAATGAAAATAAAGTCAGAAAAAAATTAATTGCACACACAATACAATAAAATGTATATAGAAAAACAGAATAATGGATCTTGCTTAGTACACTGTACATCCTGACTGCATAACCAATCTAATAAAATTGGTTCATCCCAATCCATTGAAGCAATGGTTTTATCCCAAAGTTGAACTGTTATGCCGAAGTTCTCTCATTAACACAGATAATGAATCCAGCAATCTTGTGCAGAAACCTCATTTTCAATGCTTTTTTTTTTTTGCAGTCTTACTCATTCAGTCATTACCTCAAGCTTGACAATGTAGATTGACCAATACAGTCTGCTATGATATTTGCAAAACTGCTACTGCTGCACTGATTTGTTAGCCAATCTCATTATCATTTCTACATTTACTTCAGAACTGTTAATAATTATAAAACACATTTTGACCCATGATATTTTTTTTCAGTTTATGAGATTTTAATATTTTAAAAGGTGAATGTTCAAGGTTTATTTTTAGTTAGTTTTATTTTTATTTCTTTTCCCAAAGATTTCAATTTGTTTTTCATTTAAATTTTTAAAAGCATAAAATCAGCATTTTAGCATTTCTATGGATGGATGATGGGTTGCTAAGGACTGCCACCACAATTCGCATCACGAAAACTTGCTTGTAAATTTCAATGCAGAACCAATAAACCTTTGTCAGAGATTACAGATTTCATCTGTGAACGATTGCGGTTTAGTGAGTTAGGTTCTGGCATAATGTTTTATGATCCATAGCTTTCTCATCTTTACTTGATTCTCTATCTTAGTGTTTTGGCCCCAATTGAATAATAGTTTTCTAGAAAATAGTTCCTTGAAATTTGTGGCCCAGTATGGTAATGGTTTAGCCTTCTAGTTTGTATAGCAAATCACAGACTCTTGAGAAACCTGCTTTTGTATTTAGTTTCTTTGTCAAAAACATGTGCACTTCATGGACTGTCTCTAATTACATCTTAGCAGTTGCTCTTCATTTCTTTCTCTGTCTTTCTCTCTATCTAACTTTGTCAGCAGACTACTTGAAGGAATCCATTGTGGGATTTTGTGACTGGCATAACATGACCAAGACTTTTAAATATTTTAACGCTTCCACTTGGGCCAGTCGCACTATCTTACCTGCACGGAGCAAGTAGCTGTTCTCATGTGAGGACAATAATCTCCAGTTTTTGAATTGCCGGTTTTTATCCAGAATGTATCATATTCATTTCATTCCATTATACACCAGAGATCACAGTCTAATGAGGCCAAGAGGACAACATTATGTTGTCTATCAAACAGCGAATGTAACATTTATTTTCCCAAAATGAATATTCTTGAGGCCCATGAAATTCAGTACTTGAAAATCACAAGCAAACAATTATGACTCCATGGAATTTCACATTCACATTAAATAGATTCATCTTAATGCCAGATATGCAAATACAACACCAATTTTGTAAACACAGGGACAAAATTGCACACAGCATTAACTTTTAACAAATGCTGTTGTTGCATTTTCCATACAATACCACACAGTACACAACTATCAGCATTTTCTTTCTACAAAAAACAAACAGACGCAATTGGGAAATATTCATGACCCACCTGTGCAAGAACAAAAAGATGGTCTACTGTTCCAGGATGAAATCTACACTGTAGTCTCCAATCCAGTACTCTGGCATAAGCATTTCCAGACAGACTGAGAAGTATGAACTCCCAGTACTTCGAATATACCATCTTGTCTCCTGTTTAATAATGAGACCAACACCCCAGTACGGCAGAACTGAGATAATGACCCTGTTCAGCACATAACCTTGAAAAGATATGTATGACTATAATAATTCCAAAAAATACCTGATTATGAGGCATTTCCACCCAAACAGTATTGCACTCATTTATGCAGATTTCTAGTCATTGCAATAACTTTAACCATAGAAATAAACCCATGCTTATTAGTACTTCTGCACTGCCTTCCCCAATGCTTTGTAGTTCACTACTTTTGCCTAGTGTAATGGAAAAAGGTTAAATATGTTCAATTCCTTTAATTCATACTGATTTAAGACAACATAATAGATTTGTTTCTCTGAAGTGATATTGGTGATTGCAGAGTAGCAACACTGAGATTACTAATATGAAATAATTTGTATTTAATTATTCACTTAAATATTTTCTTGATGTGTCTATTAATTATTTTGCTGACTTAGTCCAGTTCCAAATTGTGGTCATAACCTGACAAATGTGCAGGAAATATTCAAAATTAATAAGGGACCTAATAGAAAGTGTCCATTCTTTTACAATACAAATAAATTGTTCTATGCAAACATATAGGCAGAGATGGAAGGGGGATAAGCTTAAATTTTGAATACACAATCCATAGCAATTTTTAACTCAGAGAACCATCAATACAAACAATTTATTGTCAAATTGTATAATACATTTTAGCACTTCAAATTTCAAAAACATAAGGCACTAGAGACAAGTGAGGTATGTTTTGGAGAATTATATGTTCATTAAAACCTTGCTCATGTTATTAGATAAATTACAGTAATCCCTCGCTCTATTGCTCTTTGACTTTCGCAACTTCACTCTATCATGGATTTTATATGTAAGCATATCTAAATATATAACGCGGATTTTTCGCTGCTTCGCGGGTTCTGCGGACAATGGGTCTTTTTACTTCCTGTACATGCTTCCTCAGTTGGTTTGCCCAGTTGATTTCATACAAGGGACGTTATTGGTGGATGGATGGGAAGCTAACCAATCAGAGCATGCAGTTAAGTTCCAGTGTGCTGAATGGCTCAGCGACGGAGCACTGAATTCGATTCTGCGGTGTTAACCAGGAAGTCTCGTCTCGCTCATTCAGCATCAATGTGTTTCGCTGTGTAAACAGTTAACTTTTGTGCTCTTTTGTGTTTATCTTTGTGCATAGTCAAGCCCTTCGTTATGGCTCCAAAACGATCTGCTCCTGCTACTGCTTCAGGGGCCATGCCCAAGTGCTAACGGAAGATGTTAATGATTGCCGACAAGGTAAAATTTTTGGATATGTTGAAGGAAGGGAAAAACTACACCGCTGTGGGATGTCATTACGGCATCAATGAGGCTACGATTCTTTTTATTTAAAAAGTAGGAAAGGAATATAAGATCTACGGCCGCAGTGTCCTTTTAACCAGGGTGCAAAACGAGTTGTAAGTGGATGTAATAAGGCAGTAGTCTGGATGGAATCTGCTTTAGGGATTTGGATTGAAGACTGCCGGAAGAAGAACAATGGCAGTGCTACACAGTCGCCTGAAGAGGCTCCTTTAGAAAAGCTGTAACGCTCTCCTTTGTTGTGCAGTAAAACTAAACTCATTGTTATTGGACAAGTCATCATATCATTGTTGGTGAGTAACCATAATTAATTTTCTACTTACAGTACTTAGTACATGTACGTACGTTTAGTGTCACTGTACACACATTTACTGTATACAATTTTTCTTGCATTGTACGTATTTATTGCTCGTGGCCTGTCTATCGTAATGGCTGTAACATAAGTGATATTGGAGACACTCGCTATCTTTAAAATAATATTTAGGTTTTACTGTATATAAACAGTGCGTTTACATACATAATTTCAATGAATCTTACCTAATATCTAAGAGAATACAAAGGGTTTATGATGTATAACTGTGTGGGGAATATTTATAAACAGTGTGGGAGAGTTTATAAGGGCTTAAAATATATAAAAATAACCATACAAACTTATGGTTTCTACTTTGCAGATTTTCACTTATCGCAGGGGGTTCTGGAACGCAACCCCCGCGATCAAGGAGGGATTACTGTATAACTAACTGAAATGGTGTTTGGTGAATACATGTAGCCATTTTATGTATTTGTTTTTATGGGCACCACCATTTTGAGTGCTGCCTTTTTGTATGTCTGGTCTTCCTGATGCTGTGTGGTTACTAAATGTAGTACTTGCTCAAGGTGTCTGCAGTTTTGAGAGATAACAGAATCAGGAGATGGCACTGACAAGTTAAAATTCATGCAATTTGTATAACCGGTAAGGCAATAATTAAATAACAAAGCAGAGGACAAGTAGTCAAAATCATTGTCAGAGAAGAGAGTGATAAGTTGTAATCATATAGGTCAGGTAAGGTCTGGTTGGGGAGCATGCACTGGTACAGCTCATTGCTGCACCCACCGCATGACAATACTTCTTGTGATCCTGGTGGGCAATCCCCCAAGCAGACATGCAGACACGTTCCAGAAATGACCATCTATCTGCCACAGCCAGGTGTTATGTGGGTGTCCCCTTGGCCTTGTCCAGCCTCTCGGGTCCTCAACAGTGAGGATCCTGCAAACTCGATCACTCTCTTGGAAACGTGCCACGTGGCCGTAGTGCCATAACTGATGTTCCCTCATAATGCAGGTAATGTGCCATACTTGGGACTCCACAAGCAACAACTCATTTGACACAAAGTCAAACCAGTTGTACCCAAGGATTCTTCTAAGAAACACAGTACCAAAGGAATCCAGTATTCATCTTGGGTCACTTGGTAGCCAACCATATAAGAAAACAGGACGCACCAGAGCTCTAAAGACTTGGACCATTGTCCCTTTGCAGAGATATCAGGAGTGCCACTCGTGACCCCCACCCCCATGCTTTCCCAATCCGTCTACTGACTTCATAGGAAGAGTCACCAGAGACACGCATGTTGTTGCCGAAGTAAGTAAACCTCTCAACAAGGTCAACACACTCTCCTCACAGACAGACACACTGCTGATGGCTGTGCACAAAAAGTCATTAAAGGCCTGGATCTTGGTTTTTATCCAGGACACTCATAAGCCCAGACATTCAGACTCCTCACTCAGTCTCTCAAGAGCCCTGATCAGGGCCTCCATTGACTCTGTGAAGATCACAGCATTGTTGGCAAAGTCAGGATCAGTGAATCTCTCTTCACCAACAGATGTGGTATCTGAGGTGAACTTCTCCAGACTGGTGGTAAGGCTGTTCTCCTGGAATTGCAAACAATCTTTGCTTCAATTTGGGAGATGGGCGTCATCCCAACTGATTGGAAAAGGAAACTTGTCGTCCCTATCTGGAAAGGGAAGGGTGATTGCCTGAATTGCAGCAACTACAGGGGGAAAACACTGCTCTTGGTGCCAGGTAAGGTCCTTCCTGGGTCATCTTCAGTATGATCCATGATCACTTGCTCACCTACCAGTGACCAGACCAGTCTGGTTTTAAGCCTAAGAAGTCTACCATTGACTGCATCCTGGCACCATGGTTTCTCATGCAGCACAAACATGAATATTGTCAGAGTTTCTTTGCAGCCTTTGTTGATTTTCATAAAGTGTTCAACTCAGTTGATGGAGCTGCCCTGTAGGAAATCCTGAGACTTTGCGGTAATCCCCCCAAAATTGCTGGATATAATGGCTGTCCTGTACACTGGTACTGTGAGTGCTGTGCAGAGTGGAGGCAGAACCTCTGTGTTTTTCCTAGTTGATTCTGGGGTTCGCCAGGTGTGTGTTCTTGCTCTTACTCTGTTCAGTGCTGGCATGGACTGGGTTTTGGGCAAGGTCGTGGGGTCCAGCAGCTGTGGGACATCTGTTGGTGAAGAGAGATTCACTGTTGGTGAAGGGTAACAATGGACAAAGAAAATAATGACAATTGTAAATCAAACCCGTCTGTTGCTGTTACTTCATTGTAGTAACAATAAAAATGGCAAACAAATAAGCAAACCATGCATATATTGCAAAACAACAGAAACAATTTCCTGATTTTCACTCCATTTTTGTTTACAACTTTGAATTTATCAACCTTTATTTACAATGATACATGATTTTTTTTACATGTAATTGTTATTAACTTTGCCTAACTTTCCTTGTGTAATTTTCCTAAAATCTCTCATATTTGATAAATAAATGTAATCTGCCTGGACTTTAGTTTTAGCTCCCAAAAGCCATGATAAAGAAGACTGGGTTGAGATTCGAAACCTTTCACTTTCTATGCAGAGTTTCCATATTCTGCCATGCCTACATACATGTTTTTAATACACTGATAATTTTGTTTTATAACCCAAAGACATGCAGATTAGGATGATTTCTCCCTCTAAATTATCCCAGCATGAGTGACTATATACCAAGATGGTCCGGTGCATCATTCTGATTTAGTGCATGTCTTGAGCTTGATGTTAATTGGATAGGCTTTGAGAATTTGTAAACCTACAATTTAGTAAAGCAGATTCAGTAAATTAATAGTTTCAGCATACAAAGGAGGTTAGATTTTCGAGACATCAGATGTAATAAGCGAAATATAGTTTCCTGGCACATTTCATGTGATCATAGCTAAACCTTATTGTAACTACATCTTTTCTAGTTTCCAAACTTGAGCAGCTACTAAGTTGGCAAGGCAGGAGCCAAACAAGTAACAAAAGAAATTTCTCAACCCAGTTTGTTTTAAAAATGTTTAGTGAAATTTTAAAAAGAAACAAATCACAAAAATTCAGAAAAAATGTTATTACACATTGTGGTCTATGGCCGGCTTGTCATCCCGGCCAATACCCCCAGGCCGCCAGATGGAGCCCTCCCTGCAGCATTGAGGTGCCCCAAAGACCAGCAGGGTATCCTGGACAATGGAGTTTTCATACACAGCCCTGCTGGATACCCCAGGGGCCACTAGATGGAGCTGCAGGGAGGAGCAATGAACATTATTTGCCCTACGCCCTGGAAGTACGTCCGAGTCACATGGACAAGGGGAATGACGTGCTTCCGGGGTAAATAAAAAGAAGAGTTTTGATCTGACCCGGAAGTGCTAAGAAGTCACATGGACTGATGGTTCAGAATCATTTCCGGGTCACAAACTGTAAAAGGACTGTGGGAGCTCCCAGACAGCGAGCTGAGCTGGGTGGAAGGGTGGCAACGCGTCTGGGAGTTTTGGAGAATATTTTGTAGTGATTATTGGTTTATTGTATGAGTATTGTGGAGGAGAGGGTGCTTTGTGCACTGTTGCATGAGAATAAAATCAACATTTGGACTTTTATCTGGTGTCTGGAGTCTTGGACAGGGGTTCAAGGGAGCGATACTGCCCCCTATCTGTCACAACATGCTGAAACAAAGGTAAAATGGAAAAAGGGTTTTTTTTTTTTCACTGTATCATTACAATCTTAGCTTTTCCCTCTTAAACTCCAGTTACTTTACTTAAAGGTTGCTACTTTTCTATGACAAACTTACACAGGCTTCACTTCAGTGCATCAGTACGATGTTCTGTATGCTCAGTACATTCAATACGGTTTGAAACTGTTTGCCCCCCATGCCTTACCAACTGCAAGGCAGATCATAAACTGAACTAGTCTGTAGTCAGAATGACAAAAAATAATTAGAATATCACATTTTCATTTAGCTTGTGGGGTTATAATAGAACCTCCCTTTGATGTCGCACAAATATATACATAGGTAAACATTTTAAAATAACTAAGAAACTATTTATATGAACTTAACATAACCTAACTAACTAACATATGGCTCTTACACTTAACAATTGTGGGCTCAATTCCCAGTTTCAAGTCACTTAACCTGTCTATAAAACATTTGTAAGAGCATATAATTCTAAAGTAAAGGTGGTTTTATGATTTTAAAATAAGATTCTAAAAAGATTTTAAGATTTTATAAATAAAGAAATGAAAAGACAATGTCCTTGTACTGTATATTAGTGTGTGAGAAACAGAAAGAAAGACAGATAGGTTAAGAAGGGTAATGGAATATAAGAAGACAGTATGATTACATTTAAAAGAAGAAATAGTAATGAAAATAAAAAAGAAAGATCAACATAGAATACAATCTGTAAGTAAATCCTTGAACATTCACTGTACCCCATGGTTAAAGTTTGTGAGTTGGGAACTCATCATTTTGGGAAGAGAACCCACAGAGAGACAGAGCCATGTTTTGAACATTGACTTTGGACTGAAACAAGAGGTCTTACGATTTTCAATTAATTAATTATTTTCTGTATCCATATTCCTCATATCAGTAATAGGAGTGAAATGTGGAGCAAAGATGTGTAATGAATAGAGGCCCCAACTACTTTCGACTGAATACTAAAAATGATTGGTGTGTGCTCTTAAATTAAACCATAATGGTGTGGATTAAATTGTTGTTTTTCTTTTTTTAAAAGCTTAACTGTTGTTTTTTTTTCTTTGTCTGTTTATGTGTGTGTTTTTTTGCGTAAAATAAATATCTCCCTTAAGCCTTGTTTTATTCTGGGTGCTATTCCAGTTGAGCCTTCTCTGTGGCACTCAAAGTGACATACAGTCCACAGTCATTAAAAATAATCCTGACTTTGTGAATGTCTCACGGTGACCAGTGGGGGTAAGTGAAGGAGTGACCTTAGAGCAATTATTGAAAATGATCATTATTGACTGGCTGAGCCACTTCAGAGAGAAACAGGCCATTTTTTTTTCAGCACATACTGAAAGCACGTGAACAGCATAGACCATAATAAATTTACACATTCTTAGAGAGACATTCAAGTGAAAATATTGGAAATTTTGTGAAGATTCAATTAAAAACAATTCAGTATGTGATCAAAGCCCTACACAGTATACAGTGAAAACATAAAGATGCTGTTCATTTTAAAATATATTTTGCAATTCATCTGCAGTTAAAAAAAAGAAAATGCTGCTTTCGTTGTCATTGATACCTTATAGCAGAATATCTGTGTTTCAATTTCCCCTTTGGTCACTGTTAGTGTTTATTCCCAATTCCACCAACAGAGTCTGAGTGAAGGGAAAGTAAAGCTTTTCCCTCACCAATCATTGGTCTTCCAAAGTCAATGGCTGTTCATCTTATCTTACAGGAAAAAAAATTAAGAAAAATCTCCTTTCTTGCTGGTATCCCATCTAAACCCTTGCCAATAGAAGTACACTAAAAGTCTCATCCATGACAGGCTGCTTTGTGTAAACTGAAAATATTTAGATTCTTTTTTTTCAGACATTACCCATACTTGCTATTTTATTTACAATTATTGACATAAATGTTAATTGCATTATGTAACCTTCTAAATAGAGACTCCCAAAATTGTGAAGTACTAAAAAAGAATTGCAGGGTTTAGTAAAGTAGCGTTTCAAGAGGAATGATGAGGAAGCAATAAAGGATGTGGAATTAGGAGGAGACTTAATAAGAAAGAAACAACAACACACATTTGTGGGCTGCCAATGGATTGTTAAGTGCATGATTTGTAAACCTGGACCCCAGCTATGAGCTCCAGCTCTTTCAGTGAAGTTGAGAGTGTCTTCTTTGTGTGTTTCTCCACTATTTTAAATATTAAATGTAATGTTTTTCAGCATTTCATTTTTAATGACTCCACTGAGGAGTACTCAAGCAACCAGACCATAAGGTCTTTAATTAAAGTTTCTATTCCAAACTTTAGGGTGCTTTTATTAACCTAAACTAAAAGCAAATAATAATAACAGTGAGAAGCTTCATAGTGAAAGTCTCTTTTCCACAGTTATCAGAGCTAGGGTCTATGAGAACATAAAATACACACTTCTGTTTATAAGCTTTTAAAGACTTTAAAGCAGCTTGTCCTCTAGTTTTCAGACTAGGGTCCTCTTTAGTGTAAATGTTATACATTATATTGCATATATATTAATAATATTACTGGCATTGCTATGTTGGGATTCTTCTAGATAAGATGCTAAACATGAAGGAAGCTCCTTCTCAAGAGTTCCACTTTACAAAAGGGTTAGTGCCACGTAAGTTCTAAGCAATTCCTTGGCTTCTATGTTCAAGGGTTGAATAACACTCTGTTGACTTCTGGTCTATTTATAGGGTTTGTCTAAAATTGATTCTATTTAGGATTTCCTATATTCAAAGGTTCTGGAGTGCAGAGTCTGTGGTTTGCATCTATTTTTAGTTTCAATTGCATTTTATGGTAGTTAAGATTTTGTGTCTTTTCTCAATATGATTTTGTTTCTCGAAATGCACTACCAGCACCATTGCTACAGTGTTGCTATGCAGTACAACTGGAAGACTGGCACATGATGTCACCACTTGTGGATTCAAACAAGAGTCTTTTGTATGTGTTTTGGGTGTTTTGGTGTTTGTGATTAACAGTCTTTCAGAATTTTAGTTTAGTGCCTTTGGCTTACCTGACTCATATTGTTGATTTCCAGTTAAAAATTCTTGACCTGTTTCTTTGAAAATGTTTCATCGTTTGGTCTCTTTAATCTTCAGTCTGCCATTTTTTTCATTTCTTAGGAGTTCACCACAGTACAGTCATGGCTAAAAGTTTTGAGAATGACACAAGTATTGATTTTCACAAAGTTTGCTACTTCGTTTTTTTTAGATCTTTATGTCAGATGTTTCTTTGGTATACTGAAGTATAATTACAAACATTTCATAAGTTTCAAATGTTTTTATTGACAATTACATTTAGTTTATGCAAAGAGTCAATATTTCCAGTGGTGGCCCTTCTTTCTTTTTTAAGACTTCTGCAATTCGCCATGACAATCAACTCCTGGGCCAAATCCTAACTGATGGCAGCCCATTCTTGCATAATCAATGCTTGGAGTCTGTCAGAATTTGTGGGTTTTTGTTTGTCTACCTGCCTCTTGAGGATTGATCACAAGTTCTCAATGGGATTAAGGTCTGGGGAGTTTCTTGGCCATGAACCCAAAATGTTGATGTTTTGTTCCCCAAGCCACTTAGTTATCACTTTTGCCTTATGGGATGGTGCTCCATCAAGCTGGAAAATGCATTATTTGTCACCAAACTGTTCTTGAAAGGTTTGGAGAAGTTGCTCTTGGATGATGTTTTGGTACCATTCTGACAAAAAGATTTAAATACGCTGAAGTAAAAACCAATACTTGTGTCATTCTCAAAACTTTTGGCCACCACTGTAGTTGACTAAAGTAAAATAATATTTTTAAATTATTTGCCATGTAATTCTTGAATGTAACTGTTAAGTCTATAGTCTTAAAGGGCTAAGTCTGGGCAAAGCAACATTGGGCAATGTTGTGGAAATATCTTGAAGCTAGCATGTACTTGTTAAGAACATGGGGGGTGTGGGGGTGAAGAGTGCTCAGATGAATTTTTGAAAGAAGGTGAGGTGAAAGCACCGAATGGTAATAGGCAAAATCCTTAGTTAATGCACAAGCAAGTGGTCAGGGCATGGGAAAAATTGAAAGGACCCATCATCAAAGACCAATATGGAAATGCTCCAAACAAAGTTAGGACAGCACAACAGCAAAGTCCTAAGACTAAATTCATCTTCTTGGAAGCACTTTTTGATTTCATCTGACAGTAATGAGAGTTAGAGAATAGACACAGAGACAGAAAGTCTATGATGTAAAGAGTAGCATGCCACTATCTCCAAGAAAGATATCACAATGACCTCATGCATCATGATGCGATTTGATCACAAGGCTGGCAACAAACATTGTTACCATAAACAACATGGCTGTGGCCATCACTAACAGGTACTGTATAAAATGGCATATTAGAAATTGTGAATAATATAGAAAACCAGTCCTGCTGCTATACCCCCACCCAGAACAGTATGTAGTTGGTTATGGATGAAATATAAACTTCATAACAGCATTATACCATTATTTCAATGATTATGATCTGTCTTCTACCATGCAGGTTTCATTTCACATCCATCAGTTAAATGAACATTTCTGGATAACCATTTTCAACATTTTCATTCTAGATGCTTGTATGAAAATGTTTGAAATGGATCCAACAATGACTCATCGTTTCTCAGTTCTCAAGCTATTTATCGACTGTCTTCTATGTGCTTTACAGAATCTATGCAGAAAAATTTATACCATGTGATGTTATCTCAATTTTATCATAGTATATCTAATATTATTGAATATTGGGCTTCAATCAAGGATACCACATGCATTTATTCATTTACAGTTGAAAAAGTTTAATTCAATTCAAATCAATTCATTCTTCTTAAGGGCAGTGGGTAGTGTAGATCCCTCATGGATCTTGTGTCCTTGAATTGTAGTCTGCACCTAGTCATTGGTTTGCATGCCCTCCCCAATTTTTTAGCATATTTACTTGAGTACTCCAGTTTCCCTCACATCCTCATAAGATGTTCAGGTTAGACTGACAGGGGATTCCAGTTGTGCCTGTGGGAGTATTAATAGTATTGAGCTTAATTGAGCCTTGTGATGAAGTGGCTGCCTGTTTAGTGCTGTTTCCTGTTTTGCGCCAGTTACTGCCAGGGTAAGCTCCATCTCTTAGCTACCCTAAATTTGATTAAATTAATTTGTAAATGGCATAAACACAAAACATAATACTGAAATATGGTATAAAATGAGATAGATCATGTAATATATACACAAATATACAAACATAACTTATATATATACAGTATGCATATACACAAAAGGCTTTAATGGAAACCACTTACCTGATTTTTGCACTTTAGTAGTAATATATGTTGACCAGATGAGAACAGTTACTTTTATGGAACAATACTGTTTAAAGATTTACTACTCTTATCATGTAGATTGAGATATATGTAATCATCCTGTTAAGTTATTACACATTCTAACTTGTTCAAAGCATTTAGTCTTTGAACATCAGAAGAATCATATATAAAAAGACAAGTAAATATAAAAACACATTTGAAAGGACAAAAAAGAAACACAGCAAAGGAAGATAAACTAGAAATGCAAATATTGATTAAAAGATGTGCATTTCCTAATAAATACAGTATAACTCAACCTTTAAAAACATCTGATGAATGTGAAGATTGTGAGATCTTAAAATAACAGCATTTTTATTCAAAATATGGAAATGAGAAATTGGTCACTTTGTTTTTCACATTTATTCCAGACATACTGATTAAAATTGTATATAATTATACACTACCTGGTCAAAAAAAAGTCAAACACATTGGACCATCTTTAATTTTGATTATAGCACACATTTTACATGGTATCACTTCGATAAGCTTATGCAATGTCACAACATTTATTTCCGTCCAGAGTTGCATTCATTTTTCACAAAGATCTTGTATTGATGATGCAAGAGTAAGACTGCTGCGTAAAGTCTTCTCCTTCACTTTTTTCCAATTAGCCTCACTGATAAGTGGTTTTCTCAAGGCTCACTGCTGTTTAGTACCAGTACCTTGAGTTCTCTTTACCTTTTGCATGTGGAAATGCTCTTACTTTCACTAATAAATATTGTTGATTTTTTATGATTTGATTTCACCAAATGTTCTCTGATCATGATCATTCAAAATTTTTTTCTGACTACATTTCTTCCTCAAAGATGATAGTTCACTACCATCCTTCCAGGTTTTAATAATGTGTTGGACAGATTTTAACCCAATTTTAGTAGTATCAGCAATCTCCTTAGTTATTTTCTATGTTTGATACATAATTTGACTTTTCTGAAACAGCGTAACATCTTTTCCATGACCACAGGTTATGTCTTCTGACATGGTTGTTTAAGGAATGAGAAGCTACTGATTCTGTCACTTAGGGTTAAATAACTTGTTGCTAGCTGAAACATATTAATCACTACAGTACTTATCCAATGGAAGGTTCTTACCTATTTGCTTAGTTAAATCCAGAGGGTGACTTTTTTGCCCAGGCAGTGTATTGTTGTCCATTGCAGTTTAAGTAAGTTTAAGGAATTTAAAAGTGTCAGTTTCCTCTTTGTTATGTAACCTCTGCTTATTTGTCCTTTGAACAAAAAAAAGTTAGTTTTGCCCTAAAATGCAATGACTGGAAAAAAAAATTTGCCATGGCTGATAGCAAATGAAGTTCCTTTTCAGAAAATAATGTGCTACTATTGAGTGCAAAGTGCTTTATGTATATTCACCCCATCATTTTGGAATAAAAATTGTTTCTACTGTTTTCTTTTAAAGGCAAATTTACTGACAAACAAGCATTGTAAAAGTACTCCCCAGACTTCTCATTAGGTGAATTAATTTTATATGACATAACTTAAGCAATCATAACTAAACTTTACAAGTATCTTTAAATAAAAGCACCCTTCTTGTTGTTTGTCCTCCAACATTTCTGATAATATCTGATTTTTTAGATATTTAATTAATCGATCTGTAGCCTGTTTTTTATGACCAGTGCTCCAGATGCTTATGTTACTGACCACTGTCTTTCATGCGCATATTTTTTATTTTACTAAATCAATTTATATTTTTTTGTTTCATTTTCATTTAATTTCCTTCCCACCATTTGCTGAACCCAGTTGCTTTGATTACAGGGACAATCGAAGGCATAATAAACTGCTCAAAAAAATTCAAGGAATGCTTTGAAAACACATCAGATCTCAATGGGAAAAAAAATCATGCTGGATATCTATATTGATATAGACTGGGTAATGTGTTAGGAACGAAAGGATGCCACATCGTTTGATGGAAATGAAAATTATCAACCTACAGAGGGCTGAATTCAAAGGCACCCCAAAAATCAAAGTGAAAAAATGATGCAGCAGACTAGTCCATTTTGCCAAAATTTCATTGCAGCAACTCAAAATCATACTCAGTAGTTTGTATGGCCCCCACATGCTTATATGCATGCCTGACAATGTTAGGGCATGCTCCTAATAAGATGGTGTCTTGGGGGATCTCCTCCCAGATCTAGACCGGGCATCACTAAGCTCGTGGACAGTCTGAGGTGCAACCTAGCAGCGTCGGATGGACAGAAACATAATGTCCCAAAGGTGTTCTATTGGATTTAGGTCAGACGAGCGTGAGGGCTAGTCAATGGTATCAATTCCTTTATCCTCCAGGAACTGCCTGCATACTCTCGCCACATGAGGCCGGGCATTGTCGTGCGCCAGGAGGAACATAGGACCCCCTACACCAGCATAGGGTCTGACAATGGGTCCAAGGATTTAATCCCGATACCCAATGGCAGTCAAGGTGCTGTTGTCTAGCCTGGAGAAGTCCCTCCATGGATATGCCTCCCCAGACCCACTGACCCACCACCAAACCGGTCATACTGAACGATGTCACAGGTAATATAACGTTCTCCACGGCTTCTCCAGGCCCTTTCATGTGCTCAGGGTGAACCTGCTCTCATCTGTGAAAAGCAAAGGGTGCCAGTGGTGGACCTGCCAATTCTGGCATTCTTTGGCAAATGCCAGTCGAGCTCCGTGTGAGTTGGTAACAGGGGTGGATTAGGACACTACATTCTTCGAGAAATATAAGGATTCTAGTGGCCCACTACACATACACTATTCTCTGTGTTGAGCCAGTGTATAAACAGAAGCACCAACTCACACAAATAGTCCACAGAGATATTACGTACAGCAAGCTCAAACAGCCACATACCAGAATAACAGAACGTATGCTCTTTCACATAAATTCACATAGTAAAAGGCAGAGTTTCAACCAAATAATTACAAAAAAGCAGTGCAATAAGTGTAGGATAGTACTTATTGGTTGTTTTGTCTGTTTTTAAAAAGGAATTTTAATTTGGCAGTTAAAGGGTTGTATACCACGCTTTGGTATAAATATATATATCCATATAAGCATCTGTCCATTGTTACTTTGATTGCATCAGACTGTTCTTTTATATTGAGGCTCATGTTTGAAATAAAGTAGTTGTCAATTGGATTTGTCTCTAGACTCTCATTAATTTCTGCTGTGAGTGCTGTCGTGCATTGAGTTACTTGCGTAACACATAACAGATTTGTGTCGAGGATTGGGATTGTGGGGTAGTGTGAAAATGGCTAATCTTGTTACTGCAGTTGTGGAGTTTAAGGAGTTAGAAGAGTATTTTTCTAACTTTGAAGAGAGGTTGAAAATTTCTTCATGGCAAATGCTATTCCTAAAAGAACACTGTACTACTCATAGTGCCACAAATAAATGAGTTTAGATCAGTTATCTACCATGCTAAAGGCACATTTCGAACCAAAGTGGAATTTAGTGGCTGAAAATTATTTTTTTCGCAGCAGAAAACAGCAAGTTATGGAGTCTTTGTCACAAAATATAGTGGCTTTAAAGGGACTCGTGGAACACTGTCAGTTTGACGCAACTTTAGGAGAACAGTTGAGAGACCAAAAAGTTGCTTTTAAGGAAGTTAAAGAGTTAACCTGGGACAAGATGTTGGACGTCTGCGAAAATTACGAGTGCACTATTGCCAGAATGAAATAGTTTCAGCCAGTAAATCGATGTAGTACTGGTAGCTTGGTTCCTGCGTGAAGAATGAAGGAGAAGTGCTTCTGTTGTTTGGGGATTGACCATAAGCTAATATGTGCCAGTTCAAGGATTTCAAGTGTTACGAGTGTGTAAAAGTGAGATATTTGGCTAGGGCTTGGTGAAGCATATCAGTTGGTAAACGAGTGATGTCATTTCCAAATCTTCATGAACGGAGTTCGGGTGGTGTGAGAACGAAGGTGGAGCAACTTTGTTGCCTAGGCTTGCCAGTCTCTCTGGAGGAGGACTCAGAGGACGTGAATGACTTCTGTGAGATAAATAACATGGCGCGATTGGTATGGACCGTGGACCTAGGGCTAATTATCAATTAAATGCTTTTCCTGAAATGGCAGGAAATGTGAATGTGGGGTGCTTGATTACTTTAAAGGGTACTCCCAGCATATTTCTTCCAAGGAAGCAGCACATTACTGAATGCACTGAAAAAGGATGTAAAGGACAGTTGCCTTTGGTGCAGGAACTGTTTGTGATGGACAGTAAGTACATGAAACTGTATGATGTTCTGTTGAAAGTTAACAGTATGAGAATCAAGAAGCAAATTAATACAGGTGATGGCATGCCTGTAATTTCTGAGAAGTTGTACAATCCTAAGTTTAGCAGGTTTCCATTGTGTCCAATGGATGTTGTATTACAAAACTTATACATCAGAAAACTTAATAGTTTTGGGTAAGCTACTTGTAAATACATAAAATGAAACCATTTTGTTTGTTCCTACTGGTTGTAAAAGGAACCAGAGGTGGTTTAATAGGGCAAAACTGGGTTCCTCATCTAAGGCTAAAAATCGAGTTACTATGGCAAAAATATGGTGGTGTTTTATATAGCAGAAAATTTAAGTTAGTCATTGATCACAAACCCGTAGTCAAACTTATAGGTCCAAAAACAGTAATTCCCACTTTACCAGCTGTAAGACTACAAAGATGGTCATTAATCTTGGCATCTTATAAATATTAGAACATGAGAACATTAGACCATTCTAGACGAGAACAGGCCATTCAGCCCAACAAAGCTCGCCAGTCCTATCCACTGGTTTCCTCCAAGAAAACATCAAGTCGAGTTTTGAAAGTCCCTAACGTCTTATTGTCTACCACACTACTTGGTAGCTTATTCCAAGTGTCTATCGTTCTTTGTGTAAAGAAAAACTTCCTAATGTTTGTGCGAAATTTACCCTTAACAAGTTTCCAACTGTGTCCCCGTGTTCTTGATGAACTCATTTTAAAATACAAGTCTCGATCCACTGTACTAATTCCCTTCATAATTTTAAACACTTCAATCATGTCACCTCTTAATCTTCTTTTGCTTAAACTGTAAAGGCTCAGCTCTTTTAATCTTTCCTCATAATTCAACCCCTGTAGTCCTGGAATCAGCCTAGTTGCTCTTCTCTGGACCTTTTCTAGTGCTGCTATGTCCTTTTTGTAGCCTGGAGACCAAAACTGCACACAGTACTCAAGATGAGGCCTAACCAGTGCATTATAAAGGTTGAGCATAACCTCCTTGGACTTGTACTCCACACATTGTGCTATATATCCTAACATTCTGTTAGCCTTCTTAATGGCTTCTGAACACTGTCGGGAAGTTGATAGCTTAGAGTCCACTATGACTCCTAAATCCTTCTCATAAGGTGTACTCTCGATTTTCCGACCACCCATTGTGTATTCAAACCCAATATTTTTACTTCCTATGTGTAATACTTTACATTTACTGACATTAAATTTCATCTGCCACAAATCTGCCCAAGCCTGTATGCTATCCAAGTCCTTCTGTAATGATATAACAGATTCCAAATTATCTGCTAATCCACCTATCTTGGTATCATCTGCAAACTTAACCAGCTTGTTACTTGTATTCCTATCTAAATCATTTATATTAAAAATAGCAGCGGCCCTAGCACTGACCCCTGTGGAACACCACTCTTAACATCGGCCAGTTCTGATGAGGTTCCTCGCACCATCACCCTCTGCTTCCTGTGTCTGAGCCAATTCTGCACCCATCTAAAAACATCACCCTGAACTCCCACTTCTTTTAACTTGATGCCCAACCTCTCATGTGGCACCTTATCAAATGCTTTCTGAAAGTCCAGATAAATAATATCATATGCTCCACTTTGATCGTATGCTTTTGTTGCAACCTCATAGAATTCCAACATGTTAGTAAAGCACGACCTCCCTCTTCTGAACCCATGCTGACTGGTCAGAATAACTCCTGTCCTTGCCATGTGTTGCTCAATCTTATCCTTAATAATTCCTTCCATTAATTTTCCTGTGATGCATGTTAAGCTTACTGGCCTATAGTTGCTTGGATCTGCCCTGTCATCCTTTTTATATAATGGAATGATATTTGCCATTTTCCAGTCCTTCGGAATCTCTCCAGTGCTCAGTGACTTCCTAAAATATGTGTCAAGGGTTTATATATGTACTCACTAGCCTCCTTAAGAACACGAGGATAAATATTATCTGGGCCTGGTGATTTGTTTGATTTCAGCCTATTTAATCTGAGCAGCACTTCTCCCTCTTCAATTTCCAAATCCCTCAGTACCTCCTTAGTAGTTGCGTTTACCTCTGGGAGGTTATCCACTTGCTCACTTGTAAACACCTCCGAAAAATGTAAGTTTAGGGCATCTGCTATTTCATTGTCTGTATCTTTTAATTCCCTTTTACTATTCCTGATGAACTTGACCTCCTCCTTGACTGTTCTTTTACTACTAAAATACTGAAAGAATCTCTTGGGGTCTTCTTTCGCCTTATCTGCTATATTCCTCTCCAACTGTCTTTTAGCCTCCCTGATATCCTTCTTAATGGTTGCTCTCATATTTTCATATGCTCTACGATTCACTTTGCAGTCATTAGTCTTATATGCCTTATACAGCAGTTTTTTCCTTTGCAACTTCTTTTTTAAATCTTTATTAATCCATCATGGAGTTTTTTTTTAGTTTCCTATTAATTCCAAATTTAGGTATGTATCTGTCCTGCATTACATGTAAAACATTTTTAAACCTGTTCCACTGCTCCTCGACTGTCTCCACACTTAAAAGCTTATCCCAGTCTATCCTACTTAGACTTTGTCGCATCTTCTCAAAATTAGCCCTACCAAAGTTCAACTTAACAATTTTAGTCTTTGCATCCGTACTATTACAAAATACTGAGAACTGTATTACATTATGGTCACTTGACCCTAGTGGTTTAATCACCTCTACACCCTCAATTCTATCCTGATTATTACAGAATACTAAATCTAGACAGGCTTCACCCCGTGTTGGTACTTTAACATGCTGTGTTAAAAAACAGTCGCTGATTACTTCTAAAAACTCCTGCTCTTGTGCTCCTCCATCTGCAAGGTTATCCCAGTTAATATTTGGATAATTAAAGTCCCCCATGACTATAATATCCCCCCTGTAAACTTGCCTTTTTGATATTACTAAAAAGATGTGTGTTGAAATTATTGTCTGAATTGGGTGGTCTATAACATACTCCTAAAATAAGACCTCTTTCCCTAATATTTTCCAGGCGAAGCCACATGTCCTCACTAAGTTGGGGCTCATCATCCAACTGAAGAGGACTTACATTTAAACCCTGTTTGGCATAAACAGCAACCCCACCTCCTTTTCTGTTCTGTCTATCCTTCCTAAAAAATGTGTATCCCTCTATGTTACACTCATCTCCATCTTTGTTATTTAGCCAGGTTTCCGTTATTGCTATAATATCATAATTATGCTCTGCTACATACAACTCCAACTCACTTCCCTTATTTTTGATACTTCTAGCATTAAGGCAAGCTATTTTTAATGTGTTAATCCTTCTACATTTACGTGTTTGCTTAGAATTTACATTACTATGCATTTTTTTTTCTACACCATTGTTTGTTCTTCCATATATAGATCTAAATCTGGCCTGTCCTAAACTCCCTGCCCCCCATTCCCTAGTTTAAACAATCCTCGACTAGCCTACACATACGCCTCCCCAATACATTGGTGCCCCTCCGGTTCAGATGTAACCCGTCACGGCGGAACAGGTCCCATCTGTTCCAAAAGGAGTCCCAATGCTTCATAAACCTATACCCTTCTACCCTGCACCAAGATTTGAGCCACGCGTTAAGCCTTCTAATCTCCTCAATCTTACCTGGACTGGCGCGTGGCACAGGCAGAACTTCGGAGAAGACTACCTTGTCAGTTCTGCTCCTCAGCTTGGTACCTAACTCTTTGAATTTGGATTGCAGAACTGACAGACTACCCTTATGTATGTCATTTGTTCCAACGTGGACAATGACAACTGGATCCACCCCCGCTCTGGCCAAGAGCCTATCCACCCTTCCAGGGAGGTCTCCCACCTGTGCTCCCGGAAGGCAACACACCGTGCGAGACTCTCTCTCTCTGGAGCACACACTCCCTCTAATGATTGAGTCCCCAACTATCACTACCTCTCTCTTTCTGCGAACTGGTTTTGAGGTGGCCCGTTGGGGCTCCTCAACCCTGCCTACCACCTCAGAATTATCAGAGTCACCGTCCAGCTCCGCAAGGACATGATAACGGTTAGACACTTCTAATTCTGGGGTCGATGCCCCCGGACAGTGTGCACCCTTTACCTTACGCCTTGTGACCGTGACCCACCTATTCCTACCTGTCTGGTCTGGAATCTCCTCCCGCGCCACCTTAGGATATGAGATTCGATTTAAAAAATCTGCCAAGCATGAGAATGCTGATGCATTATCAAGATTGCCGTTAGAAGAGACTGGTCCAAATTCAAGCTTAGAATACAAAGTGTCTTTCTTAGATGCTCTTCTAGTTTCAGCAGCAGATATTGCTCCAGCTACAGATTCAGTGTTGAAGACAATGAAATTCTATCCACTGAGTGGGTGGCCAGAGTATCTAAGTGAGGATGAACTGAAGCCTTATTTTCAGACGAGAACAGAGCTTACAGTAGAGAACAATTGTGTACATTCGAGGCTGAGATAAGTAATTCCAGCATCAACACATAGTGCCCTACTGGACAGGTTACATGGGGAACACTCAGAAATAATAAAATTGAAAGCTATAGCCTTGAGTCATTCTTGGTGGCCAGGATTGGATAGGCAGATAGAGAAGAGGGTGGCTGTGTGCAGATTCTGTCAAGAAAATAGGAATCTGCCAGAAAAAGCACCTGCACATTCTTGGAGTTGGGCTGAAAGTCTCTGGCAGAGGCTTCACTTGGATTTTTGTGAAAAAAACGGGCAGAGGGTTTTAGTGCTAGTGGATGTCTATACTAGGTGGAATGAGGTTGAAAAAAGATGAATGCCACTACTACTACCAATAAATTGCTTGAAAACTATTTTCTGCCTATGGTCTTCCAGAAGAGATAGTATAAGACAATGATCAACAATTCATGTCCACTAAATTTGCTAAGTTCCTTAGACTCAATACAGTAAGACACAAGACCCTATTGTCCACAACTCAATGGAGCTGCATAATGTATGGTGCAAACATTCAAATTGGAAAAAACAAACAGGGTGTCAAAGATCATTAGAGCAAAATATAGCTAATTTCTTGTTTGCTTATCATACCACACTTCATACCACAACCGAAAATGACCTTTTGGAGCTGTTTCTAAATAGACAGATGACCCTGTCGTCAGTAATGAAGAAACCGTTTTACAAAATTATTATAGAGAAAAAAGAGGATACGTAAAATCAAAAGGGAAGTACAGAATTTATGCCCCAACAGAGTATGTTAGTTAGAATGTACCACGGAGGAGGCTCATGTTGTGTGTTAAGAAAAATTGTAAAAAAAATTGGGAAATGTCCTGTACCTCATACAGGTTAAAGGCAAGGTGATGAAACGGCATGTACACCAATTATTAGCCACAGGGGAGGAATCTGAACTGGACGGTGAAGCAGAAAGTGGTGCAGTGAAATGGGAAATTTCCATATCCACTGCTGCTGATGTTACTGAGACAGAACCCACTGGGTCTGGGCCGTATACAAATTAGGGGAATGGCGGTAATCTTGGACAAAAGTTACACCTCTGGCAGAAGTTTCTTAAGAGAGTCTCAGTGCTCGTCCGCAACAGATAAGAAAGCCTCCTGAGAGGCTGATGTTAAAAGAGTCATTTTAATTACTGGAGGTGACTGTAGGATAACACTTATTTGTTTTTTTCTGTTTTTAAAGGGACTTTTATTTTGGCAATTAAAGGCTTGTATACCACCCCATGGTATAGAGTATATTCATATAAGGTAATACATCTATCCAATGTTTACTTTGATTACATCAGACTGTTTTTTTATGTTGAGACTCATCTTTGAAATAAAGTAGTTGTCAATTGGTTTTTCTTTGGGATAAAGTTATTAATTTCATTTGTTCGTGCTGCCCTGCATTGAGTTACTTGCCTAAGACACAACAATTAGTTAAAACAAAGCTATACTGGACATGGCAGGCAAGATGATAATATGCACCTCTCATAGATGCACATTGTCACACATGCAAGATATGAGAGCAACTTCTTGACTTTGAGCAGCTGAAAAGATGAGAAAGGATAATGGTGAAAACCTGACGCTAATCACTTCTGTGATGTTTCCTCTACAGTGGAGGAAGATGAAAAAGTCAAACATTGACGTCACTTTCTCCCAGAGAAATTCAACCTGTGCACGTTGCTCCGTGGCTCCTAAATAAACCAAGCAGCCACCAGAAGTTGACATTAATCTCAGAACCTGACCACAGATCAACCAACTGAGCCTAAAAAAAACAGAGTTTATTGAATGGCCATCAGTCCGCCACAGGCACGTAGCCCTTCGCAAACACCCAAGTAAGTTCAAATGGAGTAAAGCCGACAGCTGACCAGGAGAAATAACCGGCAGTGAGAAATTGAAGTCGATCCCTCAGTGGGTGGTGGAGACTTAAAGCTGACGGTCTCTTAGTGATTTAGCCGAGCCCAGAAAGTGCTGAAAGCACCGAAGTTACTGCAGAAACAGAGAAGATGATATCAGTGCTAAACATACCGTAGATCCCGGAATATAAGCCGACTCGGTATATAAGCCGACCCCCTTTTCTACCTACTAAATTACATGTATTTGCCGATGACCGGTATTTAAGCCGACCCCCTTCTCCAAGCACAATTTTCTAAATTTCCTTAAAAGTGTCTCTTCAGGTATATTTATCATGTTTATCGACGAGCATTTGCGACTGCCGGCATTTTTGATGGAAACCAGGAAGTGATTGCGGAGAAGTTTGGTAAAATGAAACCTTTGTGTTGAAACTATATACGCAAATACGGTACATCAGCGGGTGGATTTCCGGAGACTCGTTATAAATTTGATTAACTTAAATACGCAATACAGTGGACCCTTGACTTATGAACTTAATTCGTTTGCGAGAGCTGGTTGTAACTCAAGTTGGTTGTAAGTCAAGACTATTTATCCCATAAGAAATAATGAAAATACCCATAATGCGTTCCGAACCTCCCACTGCAACACTTACTTAACCTTTTCATAATAAAAAAGGGTTGTATAATGTGTATAATTTACCAAAACACCAATAATTTTTCTAATGTACTAACCAAAAAGTTATAAAAAGTGCCTAGCCTACCAGAAGTAGGCTAGATTAAGCTAGGAGCATGGTGGCGCATGGTCGCAGCGGCTCAGGGCTCTCCTTTTTAGTGCACTTTTTTGTTGTTTTTGTACTTTTTTTTTGCTTGTTTGTGCACAATCGGTTCGGCGAACACCCGCTACACCTGTCAGAACCTTATAGACATCGGTGTCCAGAGCCAGACAACTGTTTCGAGTGTTTTTCATCACATGCACAACATCCCAGACAACATAGCGAGACCAGCGGGCTCGCCGTGGATTGTTGTCGGGTCTAGGAGACGACGCAGATGGAGGAGAGAAAGGAAGCAGAAGCCGGGCCGCAGATCCGGCATTATGCTAAGGTTATAGAAACAACCATACAAGCCCTATACAGAACTTTTTTTTTTTTTTTGCAACTTCTTTGCATCTTTTCGCACCATTTGTTTATTTGTTTATTTACGTGTTGTGTTCTACACATATGTCTGCACTGAAGGAGCTGCTTTTAATCTAATTGTACATGTGTATAGTGACAATAAAAGGCATTCTATTCTAGAAACAACAATTTCATACTGTACTCACCATTTAATTTGACATCTTTGGGCTGCAGGAAGGGAGGAGGAGGAGAATGAAACGGAAGGTGGTTATTGTTTAGAGGAGCCTCCTTATGCAAATCTTTTCTTTGTAAAATTGTCGAGATGGTGGATTTCGACATGCTGTACATATTAGTGAGATCGGTCACACGAACAGCACTCTCATATTTCCACACAATTTCCATCTTCGTTTTGATTGTGATCGCTTTCTTTACCTTCGTTACCTTCTCTTCCTTTCTTAGCAATTATGTGTCTTGCTTGCATGGTCTTAGTGAATTATATATATAGGTAAATCACTGCAATGACCGAAATTACAGTACATCCACAATCACATGTATCTGGGCTCCGACTGACGCTTACTAACGCTCTCGGTTGTTTGTTTACAATCGCCCAAGCGGATACACGTGACCGCATTCGGGTCGTAACGCAAGATGTTGGTCGTAATCAAAACAACGGTATTTTATTTTAAACTTCCCGATAATTTATTATAAATTTTACTAATAAAATCAACAACTAAAACACTTTTTTGAATAAATTCTTTATTTAATTTAAAGTACCGGCATGCAAAGTTACTTCTTCATCTGAAAGATGGCGCTGTGGTTTCATCATTAATTACTTCCGTATTCATTGGCAAAACCAGCATTGCGCTGGAAATCTTGAATCTGAAACGATACTCGTTGTATAAGCCGACCCCCAAACTCCAAGCCAAAAATCTAGGATGAAATTTTCGGCTTATATTCCGGAATCTACAGTAAATTCCATCTGTTCTCTGCCCGTCGAGGGCACATTTATATATTGTGTGTGTTCTGCAGCGCATACAGTTCAGGTTTTTTGGCCAACAATATAGACAGCTTCACCTGCCAAAAGTGTTTAGTTAATTTAGAGTTGGTCAGGAAGGACCACATTAAGAATCTAATAGCAATTAGGCAAAACGAAAATTGGATTAACTCAGTTTGTTTAGACAATTCGGCTACTTCTGATTTGGCTACAGTCTCTCCAGGTCCCACTGTAGTCATTCTGCAGCCAAAATCAGCAGCACCAATTCAGCCACAAGGCGAGTGGGTAACAGTAAGACTGGGGTCTAAGAAGCCAAAATTTAGTCCCTTGGCACCCAGGTCACAAATTTGGACCCAAAACAGATTCTCAGCACTCTTCAGCATGCCTGTGGATACTTAGAACAACAAAGTGCTCCTAACTGGCAATTGTATAGTGCAGAATGTTAGAATTCCAAACTATGTTAAACCACCAGTTAATGATAAATGCCTCGCAGGGGCGAAGATTTCTGACATAGAGGCCACATTGGACCGTGTCGCTGGCGATGAAGTAACTACCTTATTGCTGCATGTTGGCCCTAATATTTATTTACAGCAATCTGAGGTATTAAAGAGGAATTTCATCTCTCTATGCACCAAAGCTAAAAGAAAATGTCGGAATTGAGTTGTATCTGGGCCCTTACCAAGATTATATAGAGGGGATGTGATTTTTAGCAGATTGCATTCCCTTCACTGCTGGCTAGAAACCTGGTGTGCAAATAAAAGCATAGCCTTTGTGAATAATTGGGATGATTTTTGGGAAAGGCCTGGATTTTTCAAAAGAGATGGTCTTCATCCTAAGTGGAGAGAATCTTTTGTATTATCACAAAATATGGCGGTAAAACAGCCTGGCTGACAGACAGACACCATTAAGGCCACAGTCATGTGATCTTAAATCACAGGCTGTTATTTATCCCATCTGAAGCTGTTACCCATAATCCCCGTTGTGGGGCATCCAGTAAATTTAGTCATAGTGCAGACCTTACTTACTTGATAACCAAAAAATAAGGTGTATATTTAGACCAAGAGATAAAACCAGACCCTCCAACAGGAACACCTGTAATAGAAAATTAGTTCAAATTAAAATAAAAAATATATCTCCAGCTCATAAGGAAGTATGTTTTAAATGCTGCTTATTGAACATTCGCTCTCTTGGAAGTAAAGCTGTTTTGCTAAATCATATTATATTAAGTACAAAATCCGATCTGTGTCTTCTCACTGAAACCTGGTTTAGTAAATGTGACATTGTTGCCCTAGCTGAGGCATCACCAGATGGATACACATTCCTTCATAAGTCTAGAGATTCTGATCGAGGAGGAGGCTTTGAAATAATTCATTGTAATAAACTGCAAATCACTTCTAAATATATACGCCTTCGCATTCTTTGAGGCATTCATCTATATATATAATTCACTAAGGGCACGCAAGACACTGAGGGCACGCAAGACAGTGAGTGCAAGCAAGACAGAGCCCCGCCCGCCAACTCTAACCCTCCTACCGCCTCATGGGATACGCACGACAGAGCCACGAACGCCAACTGTAACCTTCCTCCTGAGTCCAGCGTCACTCTCAAGGCACGCAACAACTCACCAAACACAGCCTCAGTCGCTTTCGTCTGTGCAAAAGTCCACATGCACCTCTGAGCCACGTTGACTTTACAATGCACGCAAGACAGAGAGCCATGATCGCCAACTCACAGAGCCCCGCTCGCCAACTCTAAGACCATGGGATACGCACGCATTTAGTGTATAAATGGATATAAATGCATGTAAACGATACTGTTTAAAACGTTATTGCTTTTTCATCAGAAAACTCGGTTTCCACGTCAACCTGTATTAGTTTAAATGGCACTTTTACCACTCGCAATAGGGCAGAAGTGCTGACTTATCGTGTCAACTAGGCAACACAGTGAATGCAGCGTCTATCTATATATGTCTGTGTTTTCCGTAGCCTGCTACAGGAAGGTACTCTCTCGACCATTGGCATTGGTTTCGCTCCTTGCTATTTTCGTTATACTGCGACGGTGGTTTCCTAAGCCTTTGTTATACTGAATTCCTTTCTCACCGTTTTCCGTTCCTATTCTTACATCGCCGTATGCTACGGTGGGCTTCGGCTAGTTTTAAATATTAAAACTGATTCCAACACAATTGTAGTGTTAGTCTACAGATCACCAGGGCCATATTCATTGTTCATGACTGAATTTGGCAACGTTTTATCTGATTTGGCTATAAATTATGATCAAATAGTATTGATGGGGAATTTTAATGTACACATTGATATGAAAACTGATAGTTTTAGCAAATATTTTACTTATTTGTTAAATTCAGAAGAATTTTGTCAGGTTGTCTAAGGTCCAACTCATAATCATAACCACACATTAGATTTAATTATAACTTAGAAAATATTACTCCATTAAATTAAGTTATTTCCAATCACTACTTAATTACGTTTGATTTGGTTCTGCCCTTACCAATACACTAACAGATTAAAACAAAGACTCTGCGACATCTAGACTGAAATTCTGCTTCAAAATTTATAGATACTTTGAATAAGTCAGCTGTAATTGGGGAAAACCTTTTAGATGAGTTAATATTGAATGTAAACATTGAAAACAATTTAGATCAGCTAATATCACATTATAATATGTGCTTGAGAGATGCTCTGGACGCAGTGGCTCCCCTTAAAATAAAAGTCATCTAACCACATTGAGACTCTCCCTGGTCTAATGAAAACACTCAAGCTCTTAAATTAAAGTGTTGAAAACTGGAGCGCAAATGGAGAACAACAAAGCTGCATGTCTTTCAAATTGCATGGACAAAGAGTGTTAAAAAATATAAAAAAGGTCTCCTTAAAGGTTGCTCGTACTACTATTCTAAAATAATACATAGCAATAATAAAAATCCTCGAGTACTGTTTAGAACAGTGGCTAAATTAACAAATGGGAATTCAGATCTACAGTGCAAAACACCAACATATATTAGCAGTACAGACTTTATGAACTTTAATGAGAAAATAAAAATATAAGATCCCAGATCTCAGCATCACAGTGCAAACAGTATACTAGCTTGGCAGACCCTGTCTCACATTGCATTCAACACTTCAGAAGTTTTAATCCTGTAATTGAGCAGGAAGTCTTTACTTTAATTTCTAAAATTAAAGCTACAACTTGTTCCCTAGACCCAGTGCCAACAAAACCAATCAAAAGTGTAATGGATGTTCTTTCAGCAACTACTCTTAACATTATTAATAGTTCATTATTGCACGGAACAGTACCTAAAGTATTAAAAGTGTCAGTCATTAAACCATTACTTATAAAGTCAGACCTAGATCCACACATATTTAATAATTATAGACCCATTTCAAATGTACCCTTTCTCTCTAAAATAATTGATAAAAGTAGCCACCAATCAGCTTCAGTTACACCTGGTCATAGTACAGAAATGACAATAATGTGTGTTCTAAACGACATACTGATGAAGGAAATGTGAAATGTGCTGACAGTACTCCATTATTATACACAGATTTGACATATGGTGCCCCGCAAGGCTCAGTACTGGGACCTTTACTGTTTTCACTTTCCATGCTTCCACAGGAATCTATCAATTGAAAACATAATGTTAATTTTCACACATACACAGATGTTACAGACTGGAATCAAATGTATGTTTTTATTCTAAAATAGTAAGAATACGAGCAGCTCACTTCTCAAAATGTACTCATCCAGGAGCGAACCTGTGAAGTTTTGATTACCAGTCAACAGTTGATACCGCTGCGCCACTGAAGCAGTCGCAGCAAATGTGTGTCAATTTCGCACCCTAACACAGGTTTTTTTTCTTCGGTTAAATTCTTGAATAAAAGCGCACTTGTTCTGTTATATTTGTACCTTTTGTGAAAGTGTTTATTTGATATGTGGACTTCAGGCTTCACACATTACACACTTCATGTCTACATTTTGTCAATTATTACTAAAACATGAAAAACGTTTCTGTTTTAACAATGTGTTTACATAGATCGTTGTAGACATGGAACACACATGAAATGCAAGTAATCCAAATACAGTGGAACCTCGGTTTGCGAGCATAATTTGTTCCGGAAACGTGCTCGCAATCCAAAGCACTCGTATATCAAAGCGAATTTCCCCATAAGAAATAATGGAAACTCAGATGATTCGTTCCAGAACCCAAAACTATTCATATAAAAATGATTAATACAAAATATAAAGTAAAATACATAATACAAATTAACCTGCACTTTACCTTTAAAAAGAATCATGGCTGGTGTGAGTTTCTAAACTCATGTGGGATTCCACCCAAAGGGACAACACGCGGAAGAGCGTCCCAAAGCAATCGCAGTCTCCCAGCGCTGTAGCAGTTCGCCGTATAAGCGCATCCAAAAAGATCGCAGACATGCTATAAGCACCTGTCGTCAATGGATCATACAAGGAACATTATAAAGATCCCGGTACAATAAATAAAAGCGCTGTTGCTGTTTCAAGCTGAATAAAGCTGGTGTTAAAGTACTGAGACTCAGCTTCGTGTTTTGGGGAGCAAGATGGGGACTCACACTTCACAGCGCACACACACACAGTCACAATGCTGTAGTAAACAGATGTTGACTATATGAGTGAAGCACACAGACTCAGACGGAGAATAGGAGACGATTGCCAGAGAGAGAGAGAGAGAGAGAGACGCGCTGGGCGAGCAAGCGAGATAAGGAGAGAGAGAGAGAGACGCGCTGGGCGAGCGAGCGAGATAAGGAGAGAGAGAGAGTGACGCACTGGGTGAGCGAGCGAGCGAGATAAGGAGAGAGAGAGAGAGATGCGCTGGGCGAGCGAGTGAAGGAGAGAGAGAGAGAGACGCGCTGGGCGAGCGAGTGAGATAAGGAGAGAGAGAGAAGAACCATCAGCTCAGTTGTGATCACATGACGCTCAGCAGACAAAGTGTATCCATACTACTCGTATTGCAAGACATCGCTCGTTTATCAAGTCAAAATTTATTAAAAATTTTTGCTCGTCTTGCAAAACACTCGTAAACCAAGTTACTCGTAAACCGAGGTTCCACTGTACCGATATAGTATTTATAAAAGGTGTCATTTTGCTTGACTTCTCACTCTATAAAACTCTAAGCAACTGACACGCAGGTAAACAGACTTGAGCTGAGAAAACTGTGCGGGGTGGGGGATGGAATAGCAGGCTTCTTGCTGTTTGTTGCCTATCAATACATTTAAAGGACAAAAGACGCTGATGGAGAGGTGCGAAGCGTTTTAAGGTGGGACAGATCTACAAGTTTTTTCGTAGGCTCTGGTAATTCTAGTGTTAAATGGCCAAGGTCCGGCTTACTTGTCTGAACTTATCATGACTTACAAACCAGAACGCACATTAATATCTCATGATTTTGGTCTGCTTATGATTCCAAGGATTAACAAAATAATAGTGGGAGGTTGAACTTTTAGTTACAGGGCCCCTAAACTGTGAAATGGTCTGCCTGCTACTATAAGTGATGCCCTTTCGGTCTTAGCTTTCAAATCCTGGCTGAAGTCTCACTACTTCAGTTTAGCATATTCTGAGTAGAGCTGCTGATTAAATGTACAGACTACATTTCTGTTGGTAGCCATTAACACTAAAACATAAATAATATGATAGTTATAATTTATTATTAACCCTCACCTATTCTGTTTCTCTTCTCGGCACTCAAATGTGGCACTTGGTGCCACTGCCCATCTGCCAAGTTGTTTTGCCTGCCTAAGGTAAAGTCATCTCTGATGGAGGATCGCAGGAATCATCGGGTAGAGGGGTCCTTTCATCGGATTGGTTGGCCCAGCACTGACTCAGCTGTAGGATGGCCAATAAGGGGAGACAGCTTTTTGACCGAGGTCTCCAGGACAAATACAAATCGTATTATGTGATATCACCTACTATTGAATTCTGCTCTGTACTTGTAATATTTATATTGCACTATTATATTGTATTGAGGATTACTTGTGTTCTGTTCTGTGTATTATATTGTATTTACCCCCTTTTTTTGACACCTACTGCACGCCCAACCTACCTGGATAGGGGTCTCTCTTTGATCTGCCTTTCAGAAGGTTTCTTCCATTTTTATTTCCCTACAAGGGTTTTTTTGCAAGTTTTTCCTTGTCTTCTTAGAGAGTCAAGGTGGGTTAGTTGCCAAAAGACAAGGCCTGTTAAAGCCCATTGCGGCACTTCTTGTGTGATTTTGAGCTATACAAAAATAAATTGTATTGTATTGTATTGTATTGTCATTGCTGATACTGCACATTGCATGGAATCAAATGCTGATAATTTGACATGGCAATTTTCACAATAGATGGGTATGTCAAGAACATGTTATGGGGCATGAAACTTCATGTCACTGCAGGAGATGATCATTTTCAGCACAGCTATTGAAATTGCCAGTAATATTCTTTAGCATTCTCTAATAGTAATAAAGTAACACAATTTCAAGTGTATGATTATTTTTAATTATTGTATTTAAGTATTGTATCTTAATGGGATAAACTGGGGCAGATTAGGAAAAAATAATATAATTTTTGATGTTTCTTTTTTATTGACTCATTTGCAGAATGGAAAGTTCTTGCACATTAACAAGTGATTGACTTGAATCATTTTTCAAATCATTCCTAGCTTGTCTTCTAATATATTTACAAAATAATACACCCACATTTTTATATCTTTTTTGAAAAAAAAAATCTTTGGTTCTTTGGTTCATTTATGTAAATTACATAAATGACTAGATAACTAAAGTGTTCCATAGTTTGATATTTGATCCTGATAACTGAATGCTGATACCGCCTCCTACAGATTCATTTTTGGTTAAAATTTTATAGACAATCATCTCAACAGAAAAGCTTTCCTCTTTCCAATCAAACACACATTTAATTATTCGAATACTGCACAAGAAAAAAGTGGTTAAACTCAGACTGTTTTATCAAATGGGCAGCACGGTGGTGCAGTGGGTAATGCTGGTGCCTCGCAGTTAAGAGACCCGGGTTCGCTCCCCGGGTTCTCCCTGCGTGGAGTTTGCATGTTCTCCCCCTGTCTGCGTGGGTTTCCTCCCACATTCCAAAGACATGCAGGTTAGGTGCATTGGTGATCCTAAAATTGTCCTGTGTGTGCGCCCTGTGATGGGTTGGCGCCCTGCCCGGGGTTTGCTTTCTGCCTTGTGCCCTATGTTGGCTTGGATTTGCTTTCAGCAGATCCCCGTGACCCTGTAGTTAGGATATAGTGGGATGGATGAATGTATTATCAAATATGTAATAACACCAAATGCTATTTATAACTCCCCCAAATGTACAAGGCAAAGACACATATGAATATTAAACTGTATTTACAGAGTCACAAACAGGTTCAGAATAGTCGAAGTGATGTATATGTCCTGATTTAAATGAAGAAAACTTGATGAGGAATGATGGTTATCATTCCCATGACCAAACAGCTTCCCCAAAAGAAATAATCAACAGTTCTACTGGCAAATCCTAAAGTGTATGAAAGCTTCGGAGGTGTGCCTCTTCCAGATGATGAGCAACATTGAATTGATAAGTTTAGAAATGCATTCCACTGGCATTCACTAATGCAGTATGATCAGATATTTGGATTTGACGTATGTTTTCTGGAAATTTTTCTTTACTATTTGTAAATGAGCAGATTACTTGTTTGAACAAAAAAGAGTGGTCCAAATAGGACTCCCCATGGAATTAAATGTAGTGGTTAATAAACAAACATACAAAACTACATTACCAACAAAGCCCAACCACATTCAACAATTCCCTGCTTAAAGAAATAGCCACAAGTTATTTTGGAAACTCTAATAACAGAAAGCAAACTTTAAACAGGAAATGCTAAACAAAAAATAAACCTTTTATATGGCTTTGCTACATGGTGACACTGCAACGTAGCCCAAGATATTAAGCTGCTTACTCTGAGCAGGGAAGACTATGTGAAGACATAATCTGGATCTTCAAAATTATCAAAGGTATTGATAAAGATGATCCAGTGGGTTACTTTGGAACTCAATTCATTACAAAAAACATGTTGGGAAAATTAATAAACTAAGTCAGGCATTTGAAGCAAAAACCTTATAAACGTTGGGTGGGCTTGTAAAAAGCCAGCGGAATAACATGGCATATGGGTTGCCTCTGACCACTGGTGAGGCAGAGCTGGGTGGCATGCATGAAGAGACAAAGAGACATGCAACTGGGAGCTTGAGTTGCCACTGGAGACCTGGGGCCTCATGTATAAATGGTGCATATGCACAAAAATGTTGTGTACGCCCGTTTCCACACTCACATCGCAATGTATAAAAACTAAACTTGGCATAAAGCCAGGCACATTTTCATGCCAGCTCTATCCCTAGCATCCCCAAGTTCTCTGCTCGGTTTTGCAAACTGGCAGCACCCAGCGTCAAAGCAGTGCTACTGTTCCTGTGTGGTTTCCCTTTATTTTTTAGATTCACATGCCTGATGCAGCTTTATCAAATAAACTGAAATTAACCGCATTGTTTTTTAGTTCAAGGCATCTAATTGCAATCAAACTGTAACCATACAATGGTGCACCGAATGGCCAAACTATTCCAAATACCATAGCCACATTAGCATTGTTACTCTCAGTGCACCACTCTAAGTATTTTAACCCACTGTATCTGAGTGTGGAATCACAGCTGTACAGCAGGCTGATCAGAAAGCTCTACCACAGATTGTGTCAAGAGTGGGGAGAAATATCAGGATAGAGCTTCTAGCACACGCTGTCTTAGCCATGGGCACAGTCTATTTGAACTTGTCCCATTCAGCAAACGCTTCATAGCCTTTTCTGAATGGACTTCAGGTTTCAGAAACAGTGTCATCCCAAGAGCTATAAATGCACTCAATCAGTCCATCAAGTGCTCCTGGTAGAACTGTTTGTACTTAGAAGTACAATTGCCTCACTGTAAACTTGCATTACAGTTGTAATATTGCACAACCTGGGCCACTTATACTTTTATATTGTATATTTTTCACTGTTTTTTTATCATATTATTATTATTATTGTTGTTGTTATTTTAATTTTATAGGAAAATAAGTTTATGGAAGATTTGTATATTGAATCTCATTGTACCATACAATAACAATAAAGGAATTCAATTCAATTCAATAGAAGAGAGCGCGTATTTAAAGATGATGATGACTGGCTTCTAAGTCGATTTATATTTCCAGGCGCTATTGTCTTGGAGCTCTTGATATCATTTTTAAGATTAAATTAAGTATATACAGTCTATTACATTATACACATACATTTTAACTTAATTTAAATAATGTATATTGTTAAGGATTGCAAGGTCTCCATGGCACAGCAGTAGCGATGATTAAAATGGAAATTTCAACCTTTTTTTCCAACTGTGTCCCAGTTTTTGTTTTTTTTTTGCCTCTACCCTAATACACTTCCATATGACACTCAGATAGTGGGCTACGACTCACCTTTTCATGGCTACTTTGATATCTGACCACTTCTTATTTATTTTGGGCACTGTGCGACTTTTTGAATTTGAACTTTCAAGTTTCTCTGCCACTCTGTCACTTGATCAACTTCCTTTTGTTGTTTATATCACTACTTAAACCAACAAATAGTACGTTTTTTCCCTGCCTCCACTTGGTATTCACTGAAATTCTTCTTTTTTCCCTGTGCTTTTGCCATTGTCTTTTCACAGAACACAAAACATAAGGGGCTATTTATATTGATTTGCATATTCAAAGAGGTGTAATTCTGGGAGGACTCGGGGTGGCATGGCAGGCACTTGCATGCTGGATTTATGTAGCGGAAGTTAGCGTATGCACAGATTTATGCATCTGGATTTTTTTGTGCGTACGTACATTTCTGCTTTTGTCCGTACACCATGTTATAGTGTCAATTCTTTCCAAAGCATTATGCATGAGGCCCCCTGACGAGTAGGCAGGTAAAGTGCTGAAGACGCCAAAGGTTCTTTCCAGAACCATTCAGTAGCAATCAGTATGACAAGGCTAAGGCCATTCCAATGTCTCTTGCACCCTTGGATAATTACAATTTATTTAGTATATATTTTCAATAAAAAATACATTTTTTATGATTGTTTTAATGGGCTATTTTTATTTATTTTTTTATATCATATACTGCAATGAGTCTGTCTGAGTCATGGATATATAATGTTTGTAAAGCTGAATTCTGACATTATTTGTAAATATATGGAAATATGTAAGTTTTTCTTTGATATGCAGTATATTATTGGTTAGATTTTTATAAATACTCTGACAGGCCACATAAATAAGATGGAAATAGTTATGGAACTGAAAAAGTTCATTAGTACCTAAGTATGGCTACTTGTTACTGTTATCACAGTTGTCATTGAAAAAAGGCAATAAAATGATTAAGCTCACATATTTAGAAAAACGCTTTAAATAAAAATTTACCAAATATTTTCAGTATTTTATAGCATTTTCTTCAAGTTTTTTTGAATGGTTAGTTTTATATTTGTCTGTGATTACTTACTGGTTTTAATGTAGTTTAGTGATTTAGTAGACTCACAACAGGTTGCTCATGACTGAGGGGTGGTCTTTCATTGCTACTCTGATGGCAACGTCTTAAAAGGAAAATATTATTTAAATTAGCCTGTTCTTTTCTTATTTAGTTTAATTGTGGAGTTTAACATCAAATAAAGTTTCCATTAGGAATAAATAAATGTATAATTTTTCACAGCCAGGTTACATAGCAAATCACCTCATAAAGTTTTTTAAATCAGATTTGTCAAAAGCTTTAAAATATAATTTTATTTTTTTTTCTGAATTTTAGTTTTTATTATGATATGCTATTTTCATTATAATAAAAGGATTGCATTTCCTATTAAGCCACAGATGTGCAATGACTAATGCTCTTTCAGGATGCTTGTTATACTGTACTTTCACCAACATCTAATGCTAGCACAATCAAACTTTACATGTACATTAGCCCCTGAGAAAGATCATAGGCTCCACAGGGGTGGACAGTTTTTTCACGAAATTGATGTGTTGGATTTAACTGCTGGCTGAATGAATAAATGAAAAAAAAACAGCTTTGAATGAGGGCCCTGTGGCTTGAGAAGACATAAATGGTTTATCATATGCATATACAATACAAAGGTGAGCACACATTCATACATACTGTGACGTGGGCAACTCAGTATGCCGCCTGCAGCTGGAAAACTGTGCTAAAGCAGTATAAAAAATAATTGATTATTTAAAAAAAATTGATTTATTACATCAAAATAAATACATGGACGGGGAACAAAACAAACAGAAAAAAGCCAGTCTTGCAAAATGTCTTTGGTCTGTGTCAACTATATAAAGTGGCTTTTCGACTAATTCACCTTCCAGCCAAAATTAAGTGCCATAGGCACAAACTAATCTTCCTAGTCACCTCCACATGCCCATATTCTTTGTAAAGAACAGGCCACATTACCTACTGTGTGGCAGCAGGATAGTCCTCATACACAGCATTTTATTTTGTTAGTTGTGTTATATGGTGTATGTGCTTGTTTTAGATAGAAGACATTGCGTGTTTATTGAAACAACACATTCCAGCCGTGGAGCTGTATGTTTTTACAGGCTCCTTCAAGATGACACAAGGGATTCTTGTAATAATTTTAATGTACACATTGATGTGGAAACTGACACTTTTAGCAAATGTTTTACTTATTTGTTAAATTCAGTAGGATTTTGTCAGAATGTCAAAGGTCCAACTCATAATCATAACCACACATTAGATTTAATTATAACTTACAAAGTTGAAATTCAAAATTTAAATATTTCTCCATTAAATGAAATTATATCCGATCACTACTTAATTACATTTGATTTAGTCCTGCCCTTGCCAACACACTCACAGATTAAAACAAAGACAGTGTGACATCTAGATTGTAATTCTGTTTCAAAATTTATAGATACTTTGAGTAAGTCAAGTGTAATTGTGGAAAACCATTTAGATCAGTTAACATCAAATGTAAACGTGGAAAACAATTTAGATCAGCTAACATCACATTATAATGTGACCTTGAGAGATGCTCTGGACACAGTGGCTACCCTTAAAACAAAAGTGATCAAAGCACATAGAAACTCTCCCTGGTTTAAAGAAAACACTCGAGCTCTTATATTAGAGTGTTGAAAACTGGAGCGCAGATGGAGAACAACAAAGCTACATGTCTTTCAAATTGCATGGACAGAGTGTTAAAAAATATAAAAAAGCTCTCTTTAAAGCTTGCTCAGAATACTATTCTACAATAATCAATAGCAACAATAAAAATCCTTGGGTACTATTTAGAACAGTGGCTAAATTAACAAATGGAAATTCAGATCTACAGTGCAAAATACCAACAGATATTAGCAGTACAGACTTTATGAACTTCTTCAATGAGAAAATTAAAAATATAAGATCCCAGATCTCAGCATCACAGTACAAACTGCATACTAGCTTAGCAGACCCTGCCTCGCTTTGTATTCAGCACTTTAGTAATTTTAATTCAGTAACTGAGCAGGAAGTCTTAACTTCAATTTCTAAAATGAAACCCACTACTTGTTTCCTAGATCAATTGTCAACAAAGCTAGTAAAAAGTGCCATGGATGTTCTTGCAGCACCTATTCTAAACATTAGCAATAGTTCATTATTGCATGGCACAGTACCTGATGCACTAAAAGTGTCAGTCATTAAACCATTACTTAAAAAGTCAGACCTAGACCCACACATACTAAATAATTATAGGCCTATTTCAAATTTACCCTTTCTCTCTAAAATACTTGAAAAAGTATTTGCCAATCAACTTCAGTCACACCTTACGCATTACAATTTATTTGAGAAATTCCAGTCTGGTTTCTGCACTGGTCATAGTACAGAAACGGCACTAACACGGGTTGTAAATGACATTCTGATATCCTCCGATGAAGGAAACTCCACTGTAATTATGTTGTTAGACTTAAGTGCAGCATTTAACACCATTGACCATTCTATTTTACTGCACAGGCTAGAAAATGATGTTGTGCTTACAGGCACCGTGCTTGCTTGATTTAGTTCTTATTTATCAAATCGATTCCAATATGTACAGAAATGTGCTGACAGTACTCCATCATTATACACAGAAGTGAGATATGGTGTCCCGCAGGGCTCAGTACTGGGAACTTTACTGTTTTCACTTTACATGCTTCCACTGGGATCTATCATTAGGAAACATAATGTTCATTTTCACTCGTATGCAGATGACACCCAGTTATACCTTTCTTTTAGATAAAATGAAGTTTCTCCGATGTTATCTTTAATTAGTTGTGTTAGTGAATTAAAGGAGTGGATGGATGAGAACTACTTGTCTTTAAATACAGATAAAACAGAGATGTTAATTGTTGGAGGGAATAACGCTGATCACAACAATATTCTGTCATCGTTTAACTCAGTTGGAATCGCCATTAATTTAACTGAATCAGCCCGCAATCTAGGAGTTATCTTTGACTCTAGCATGTCATTTAAAGCGCATATTACAAAGTTGTCCAAATCATGTTTCTTCCATCTTAAAAATGTTGGGAAATTAAGGCGCTTTCTAAACAAACAGGATTCTGGGAAATTAATTCATGCATTTATTTCTATTAGGATTGACTACTGAAATGCAGTGTTCACTGGATGTTCAAACTGTTCTTTATACAGCCTCCAGTTAATCCAAAAAGCTGCTGCAAAAATTATTACAAGAACAAGAAAATACGAACACATAACTCCAGTTCTTAAATCCTTACACTGGTTCTCAGTTAAGTTTAGGGCAGATTTCAAAATCCTCTTTTTAACATATAAAGCATTAAATAGCCAAGGTCCGGCTTACTTGTCTGAACTTATCATGACTTACAAACCAGAGCGCTCATTAAAATCTCAAGATGCTGGTCTGCTTATGATTCCAAGAATTAATAAAATAACAGTGGGATGTCGAGCTTTTAGTTACAGGGCCCCTAAACTGAGGAATGGTCTGCCTGCTATTATAAGAAGCGCCCCTTTGGTCTTAGCTTTTAAATCCTGGCTGAAGACTCACTACTTTAGTTTAGCATATCCTGACTAGAGCTGCTGATTAACTGTACAGACTACATCTCTGTTGTTAGTCATAAGTAACATGATAGTTATAATTTGATACTAACCCTCACCTATTCTGTTTCTCTTCTCGGTACTCAAATGTGGCAATTGGTGCCACTGCCCACCTGCCAAGTTGTTTTGCCTGCCTAAGGTAAAGTCATCCCTGATGGAGGATCGCAGGAATCGTGGGAAAGAGGGGTCCTTTCATCGGATTAGCGCTATTTCAGCTGTGGAATGGCCAAATGGGGGAGGCAGCTTGATGAATGAGGTCTCCAGGACTGTAAACAAATCCAAATCATATTATTTCATATCATCTACTGTTAAATTCTACTCCGTACTTCTAAAAATTTTATTTTTATACTGTATTGAGGATTTGTTCTGTTTTGTATATTGTACTGTATTGTACTGACCCCTTTCTTTTGACACCCACTGCTAGCCAACCTACCTGGAAAGGGGTCTCTCCTAAGAACTGCCTTTCCCAAGGTTTCTTCCATTTTTTTCCCTACAAGGGTTTTTTTTTTGGGAGTTTTTTTCTTATCTTCTTAGAGAGTCAAGGCTGGGGGGCTGTCAAGAGGCAGGGCCTATTAAAGCCCATTGCGGCACTTCTTGTGTGATTTTGGGCTATACAATAAAATAAATTGTATTGTATTATCATTGCTGATATTGCACATTGCATGAAATCAAGTGCTCATAATGCGATATGGCAATTTTCACAATAGACGGGTATGTCAAGAACATGTTATGGGGGCATGAAACTTCATGTCACTGCAGGAGATGATCATTTTCAGCATAGCTATTGAAATTGCCAGTAATATTCTTTAGCATTTTTTAATAGTAATAAAGTAACAAAATTTCAAGTGTATGATTATTTTTACTTATTGAAAAAAACTTTTGGTGATGCCTCATTCTTTTCAGCACATTCCTATAAAGACTGCTTCTCAGACTATCATTCTGGGATGCCTTACTTGCCTTATGTCTGCTATTGAGCTTAATGTCTTTGAAGGCAACTCTCAGTGTATCCTCCTATGTCTTTGCACTTCCTCATACATCTTACACTCTCACTTCCTCTACTGATTCTGTCACCAAAGCCAAACTGACCAATCAGATTGCTCTGGCAGACAAAGACATGCACACTGACCTTAGAGTTTGGAAGACTCCCCAGAATTAAAACAGCACTTTAGTGCCAAAGATCCAGTTCTACATTGCACAGTACAGAACAGCGAAGTGCATTTTATCAGTTGCCTTGCCTGAAGCATAGTAAACTTAAGGACTTCCCAGTAGAACTGCCATGATTTCCTTCTGGGAAAACCCAAACCACTGTCATCCAGCTATTCTTAATTTACGTCTTGACTGATCATCACCTTTTGATATACTGAAACTGTTTGGGACTCTGTAAATATAGTTTTAGCTTTTGTTGTTTATTCCGTATTTTTTTTGGGAGTGTTGTAAATATTGTAAATATTTTGTGTGATTGTGACAAAATAATCTGAATTCAAGCATTTTCTTCTTTTGTAGTCAAGTAATACAAATGGGTGGTTCAGAGAATGTATTTAGAATCCTGCTCTTTTCAGTTAAGCATAACCATCAGCAGTTACGCAAATCTGTAGCAGCCTCAGTTCCCAAAGAATTTTGAGGTCTGTTACAAACTCTTAATGACATTAACATTAAGACTTTACTATTTCATGTGACATTGTATAATGCTTTTGATCCAATTAAAGTGTTAACACATATAGACAACAATTTTTTTTTTTAAGATCACATTATCCTTTTTTTAGTTCATGAAATTTAATAAACTTTAAAGTCTAGCCTTCTCACTATGGTTAACAATGCTTTCTCTCTTGATGTTTATCTGTTTGCTATTGTTTGTAGTTGCATGACTCACAGATATAATTGGATATGTCATGCACTTTTCTATATTCTTTATTAGGCATTAGGGTGGGAGTGAAACACAAAGGCAAACGAAAACGTCTTTCATCAAATGCACGGGATTTAACAATCTGCAATCTCAGCATTTTCACAAAAGTAATATTCACTGTCTCTATGTTGATGTGAAGGTGAAAGTTGTCGGCACACAACTTAAACAGCACTCTATGTGAAAGTGGCCTGGAACCACGTTACATGTTTCGTGCATGGCCACCTAAATTATTGAGTTGAATTCTCTGATGAGTATGACCATTTGCTGCATTATTTCATATATGCACCACTGCATCCAAAGGCTTGTGTTAAAATAGATCAGGATTGACAAAACACAAACTCAGTATATTGGAAGAGTTTTCATGATATTCTCAAATGCTACTGAGACAAGCAAGCTGCAGTTATTGCAGCTGTCATGAGCCACCACGGATATGAGAACAAGTGCTTAAGACATTGATAGATCTTTAACTGATAATAATTCAGAAATGCAGGTGCAGCAAGGAAGAATTATACAGAAGTGGGTCTTGCAACAACAGCCCTCTAGCATATTTGGAAGAGAAAGTAGCCAAATTTTCAGCAATTGCTTTTCTGGTCAAATGCTGTCTGTCCCTACTACATTTGTCCCCAATGAGTGAGTGTGGTCATCTTCAGGGGATGTCATAGACAAATCTTTAAGTTAATTTGTGTCATACAAACGACAATTATTGACAATAAACAGGCTATTAGGAAAACATTGCAGACTGTGTTTCACGACAAAAAAAGACACTCATTTCCTGAAGCATGATTTTATTCTTCAAAAATGTTCCCAATAGAATACAAGGAACAAGAAAAATAGAGTAGAACGTGAACTGAAACAGCTCTAAATATTATCTACATACCAGAAAACTATTTGAATGTATTGGAAAAAGGAAACATAAATGGCAGTGAAAAAGAAACCTGTCACCTCTGGTTTCTCACTTAAGCTAGGAGAGGAATTATAAAGAAATGGTGAAGCAGCCAGCAGATATTTTTCTCAAAATGCTAAAAAATGTTTTCTCTTAGGAGCTATATATATATATATATATATATTTTTTACTGTCAAATAATGCAAAGAGTATGCGACACGTGTTTCGCCCTAATTCTGGGCTCATCAGGCGTACACACTCACTGCACTCCCTCTCGGGAATCGAACCTTGGGCGTCAGCAGGTGAAGCCTCTCACGTTGCGCCACGGCGTGTGGTTCGTTTATTTGACCGTCTGTAGATCGGGGTAATTACATTCAATGCATTCATAGTCTGAATCACAATCTGATCGTGTGGGTGGTTACCTACCAGGTAACGCTTGTGGTTGGTCAGCAAGTCGGCTAACGTC
>JANRMT010062825.1:32744424-32782441 GCA_026402145.1 Polypterus bichir lapradei | reverse complement strand
TTTTAACAAGCAGCGTCTTGCACTGATACGAAATAGCTGTGTGTGTATATATGTAGATATGTATGTATATGTATATATATGTTTATATATGTGTGTGTGTATGTATATATATATGTATTTGTGTGTATATATGTGTGTGTATGTATGTATGTATGTATGTATGTGTGTATGTATATGTATGTGTATATATGTAGATATATATATGAATGTATATATGTGTGTGTGTATATATATGTGTATATGTATAGATATGTATATATATATATGTTTATGTGTGTGTGTGTAAATATATATATATATATTTATATATATATATATATATATATATATGACAGCAACACTCATCACTCACAACAGTGACAAAACAATTACATTGACAATCATGTTACGTTATTTTCAAAATGTTTCCTTTTCTTTTTCATTGCTTCTTTAACACACTACTTCTCCGCTGCGAAGCGCGGGTATTTTGCTATATATATATATATATATAGATATATAGATATATATATATATAGATAGATAGAGAGAGAGAGAGATGACAACAACACTCATATCAATGACAAAACAATTACATGAACAATCATGTTACATTATTTTTAAAATATTTCCTTTTCTTTTTCATAACTTCTTTAACACACTACTTCTCCGCTGCGAAGCGCGGGTATTCTGCTAGTATATATATACACGCAGTGTATATGGGTATATGAAGCATGCCAGCAAGGCAGTTGTGGCTAATTAGTGCAGGCATATTCAGTCCAGTTCACATGTTAATTACGAATTAGTACAGATGCTAAGCAATAACAAAGTCTTATAACTTATGTGCAGCATCGTAAAAACAACACAACAAATGCTCTTTTATGGGAATTATGAAACAATGGAATAATGCACTCTTTTCACATAATTCAGAAGTGTCGCATTGACTGACTTCCTGTTAGTTTGCCAGCAATGGATGGCTTGTATTCTGCAACTCTTTCAATAAATAATTATTGCAATGTTAGAAAATCATTGTAAATCCCCACATAACAAAAACATCAAAAATTGATAAAGACAGGAAAATTTCAGTGGAGGAACTCTTTTATAATTATTATGGTAAATCTGTTAATTTTTTTTGCCAGTACGCTAACAGTTTCAGGTAACCTGTTTTTTTTTTTTTTATATATATAACATCAGTATATTGTAATATAGAATTAACAAGGATGTAACCTTATCAAATAACCACATTCATGTTTTCCTAGTGACCATTTTTCTTCATATTGCTTTATTTATATTTGTTGAATGTGTGTTATTAATGCAGATATTCAGCATTTAAGTTTTGTGGTTCAAGTTGTTAGTTAGAAATAAGAATGAATCACATTGCAGTTACGTTTAGCCACATATACTGACTAGGAGCGGGTGCTGTTGTGTCGTCATTTTCCTTTGACAAGGCACCTGGTATGCTCTTTTCTATCAGCACAGATTTCCACACATTAACTCCAAGACAAGCATTTACCCATTCAAAAGCTGATTCTCTAAAGTTGTTCCAGTTAAAAAGGCATTGCATCAATCTTAAGGCAGGACGTAAACTTTATGTACTCAACAGATTTATAGTGCTGGCTACAAACATAAATGTTGCAATGGTGTATAAAAACATTTGGTCTTTTATCTGTTTTTATTGTTTTGATCTATTATCTTTATATGTTTCAACAGTGGGAAAGATATTGAAACTCAGGCAAGGAATCTTATGTTTAGAATTTGAATACAGACAAATACTACATAAACTCTTCTTTCACAATTCTGCCATTGTTTAGGTTAAAAAGAAGACAGTTTATCTGTTGATGACCCCTCCCAGAAGAAAAAAATGCAAAAAAGTGACAAGGGCTAATTGTAATTTGCTAAATTTCATTTCACACAAATAGCCTTAAAGTTGAAAGAAATGTAAAAAAAAAATATGGAGAGATTTGGAATATTAAAGGATCAGGTGTTCGGGACATTTCAGATTGGAAAGTTGGACAAACTTGATTTGAAAAATGCATTCAAACAAAACCAGTAAAGAGTTTGTGTAAATGAAAATATCTTAAATAATCTTGGTATTCACCAATTTATGTGGCACTATATTACATTAAAATGTTGGAATTTTCATTTATTGGCATTGAATTTAAGCAGCATCTATTTTTTGGTTATTGATCAAAAAATGCCAATGCAAAAATTTTGCATATGCTCACAGTATGAAAAATAAGGTAGTACATGCTGATCATATCATTATTTCTAGTTCCAAGAGTGGGAGAATGATAACCAGTCTACATGAATTTTGTAGATTTTGAAAAAGCATATGCTGTGGGAGGTGCTTTAGGAATATGAAGGGTGTTGTTTGCTATCTATATGAATGCTGTGAGAGCTGTGTTTCAATACTTGATGTTAAGTTGAATTCATTTAAAGTGTGTGTCTTTTTGCTGTGTCTTGGAGCGGTGGCAGCTGTTATGCGGGTGCTGTACCAGTTTGAGGTAATGAAGCAGGTGCTGACTTTAAAGACAAACTTCTCAGTTTACCGATCAATCCGCACCCCTGTCCTCACCTATGGTATGAGCTGTGGGTAATGACCAAAAGAATGAGGTCTAGAGGACAAGCCGCAGAAATGGGGATTCTTTGCAGGGTTGACACTCTGTGATAGGATGAGAAGCTCAGAGATTTGGGAGAGTGTCTTATTAGATTGCTGCTCCACCTAATCAAGAAAAGTGAGTTGAGGAAGTCTAGGCATGTCATAAGGATGCCCCCCTGGCAGCTCATCCTGCAGCTGATCTGGGCACATGCCACTGGGTGAAAACCCTGCAGCATACTCAGAATTGGAGTCTTTAGCTGGGGGACAGGTAAGTCTGGGTTGACTTGCTTGACCTACTGCTATTGTGACCCTCGACAGGTAAAACAGTTTATGATATTGATAAGATAATGGGATCATTCTTTATAAATGCTATGCTATGTTAAAATGTCCCTAAATATACAAAGCATGTCTCTTATAGAGAATAATTTTAAGGGTTCACTGGGGAAGGGTTGGGAAATGACACAGCTGATTAACCATCCTCCTCTGTTGCTTTTAGACAAAAATCCAACAACCCAGAATAAGCGTCTTGACTTTGTCACTCTCTCCTCTTCTTTCACTTCTCAAGCTATGAAGCAGAACACCAACAGAAAGTAACCATCTGGGGTAGCAGAAAGAGAATCTTGCACCAGTGCTGGTTATTCAACTTCAGTCTTCCTTCTTTTTAGCCTGCTAAATGGGGTTACCCTGTTACACCAACCCTTTTTCATATTTCCTTCATCTCATTTGTTTTATAGTATGGATCAAAAGACATTCCCTTTGGATACTGTTGACTCGTTTGAACTGCATCCTGTTTCAGTAAAATAAATAACCACTTTGGGTTACAAATGATTTACCCAAAAAGATTGTAATAAAGAAAAATCAAATAAAGGTTGTTTATTACCAGTCTTTGAACTAATTATGTTACTCTTTCATTTTACAAATTATTTAGAGAAAAATATTTTTTTCATATAGTCCAATGCACACAAGCTGCACAAAGCATTCACAGAGTTGCAGAATGATAGCAATTACTGACAACAATTTCAAATAACTTATTGTATCTATAAATAAAAGCAAAGGTAAAAAAAAAACTCAAATAATTCTATATTTAATGTATATTTCTCACCATTGTAGCACGTTTCATTCAATAGTACATCTTGGCCATATATCTCTGAGGAAACATACCAAATCAGTTTATTCTTACTTTTCTAACTTTAGTGGCTACTGGAATCATCTGCCATTCTATAAAATTATCTGGTCCAATAGCATTATATGGACATTGACATTCATATAAATTTTGAGTAATGGTAACCTTAATGAACTCAAACAGCAGAGTAAACTTAAATGACAAATCTTTATTAGCCCAGGAGGAATTTCTTTAGATTTCTGCTTAACTCCCCCTAATTTGCTTTGTTTTCAAATCACTTATGCTAAGTGTTTAAGAGTGGATTACTGAGACCGTGCCTCACTTTTAAGTGCCTTCATTGCAGTTTAATCTCATTGGTAAGGTATGTTGTCATGTCATATGTTTAATGGTAATAGTTGGAATAGTCACCTGTACATTTGAGTTATCCGTTTGATGCCACATTCTATGACCCTCCTTTACTTCAGCTGCCCTTTTCCATTCCCTACATGCATCACCCCCTCCTGGCATTGGTGAATTCAGCACTGAATTCTTGAATTTACACTTTGCACACTATTTTTCAAGCAAAAGCTAAGGAAATGATAAAGAGAGTTATGAAGCTTGATAAATTGGCTTATGTTAAATGGAATGTGACATGTGTAGTTTTATATATAGTCTTAATTAAAAAGGCTTGAAGTTAATTTGGTTTGGTTAATTTGCTTCTAACTTTAAATTATATTTTTGACAAAGACTTAACATTTGGTGAACTTATTACATTTTTAGTTTCTATAATCTTCTTTCTCCAGGTATAAAACATTCAAATTTGAGCCAGGATCTTGAGACATAACTTCTCTTTTCCGTATAATGATTTATTGTCAGGCACTTCAAGTTGTTTCCTTAATCTTCTACACTTAATTCAATACTATAACTAAACCTATAATCATAACTGTAATTCTTAAATAACAAAACTTGTCTTAGTAGAGTCTACATTTCATTTTAAAATCCTAATTGTAGTCACCTCACCCACTTATATAATTTATTAACATCTATGCTCCAAGGTGCTCTATACAATTGTAAGATGTAAATCTTCTTATAATTCCAATGATAAATAAATCAAATGTAGGATTTAAACCCTTTAGCTCTAGGACCCAAAACTATAGAGTTATTATTAATTAATTCGAGGCTGAACACTCCTGGGGCATCATGCATAAACGGTGCGTAAGCACAGAAATGTTGCGCAAAAATGTTTCCACGTTCAAATCGCAATGTATAAAACCTACACTTGGCGTAAAGCCATGCACTTTTCCACGGTACCTCAAACCCTGTCGTATGCAAGTTCTCTGCTCCGTTTTGCAGAATGGCGGCACCCAGCGTCAAAGCAGTACTACTGTTCCTGAGTGGTTACCATTTATTTCTTAGAACCACATTTCTGACGTGGCTTTATAAATACACTGAAACTAACCGCATATTGTTTATTAGTGTAATGCATCTGATTGTAGATTACCTGTAACAATATAATGGCCCAGGTAATAGCCTTAGTATTCCAAATACCATAACTGCTTTAGCGTTGTTACTCTCATCTTCTTCTTCTTCTTTTTCTTCTTTCAGCTGCTCCCTTTAAGGGTTGCCACAGCGGATCGTCTTTTTCCATATTACTCTCACTGCACCACTTGGAGTATTTATATCACTGAGTCTGAGTGAGGAATCACAGCAGCAGCTGATCGGAAAAAGAATTATCGGTATACAGCATCAAGCACATGCTGCCAAAGCCACGACAAAACGTTTCAAAGCCTTTCCTGTACGGACCTCGTGGTTCAGAAACAGTTTCATCCCAAGAACAATAAACACACTCAATCAATTGCTCCTTGTAGAACTGTTTGTACTTATAAGTACAATTACCCCACTGTAAACTTGCACTACAGTTATAATATTACACAACCTGCTCCACTTTATAAAGCGCGTATTTACATATGATGACGATAGCATTTTTAAGATGAAATGCAGCAAAATATGTTGATTATATTATACAGATAAAACTTTAACTTCATTTAAATAATCTGTACTGTTAATAATTAAACATGTGAGGACACGGTGCCGCAGTGCTAGCAAGTTCACGTATTATTCCTGCACTGTATATTTGCTTAGGCTGGCGCGACACTGAAAGGATAGATGGATTGAATAATTAAACACATACTATGAAGATATTTCAATGTTCCTTAAAAGTTTTGAAGAATCGTCGTTGTAAGCTTACAGATGGCTTAACGTCTTTTACAGAGCTGATTGTGTGGCGATTGGGTATTTGGGGAAAGAAAAGTAATGACAGGAATTGGAGGTTAGTACATTTGAAAGAGACAGTACTGCTACAACAAATTATTTCATCAAAGGTTGCGCATGGCGCAACAGCATCTTGTGTGAGACATGAACAATCACTGTGCCATCGTGTTCCCATATTTAATAACATGCTTTCATTCCAATCATCATGAAAATGATATCACGTATACATCTCAGTATTTTAATTATTCAGAGAGCTGTAATATCATGAATGTAATGGATTCTGTGTCCTGTCGGAGAAAGAGAAAGAACGGAAGCATGTAGTGATTCACACACATAGCATTTAACGTGCTATTTTAGTTATGATGGGATTTGAGAAACTAGTAAATTAAATGAATTTAAGATGAAGTTTATGATGTTCTACTTTAATGACAAAATAAATTACATGATTAAAGTGGAAATTTCGAGATTAAAGTTGAGATTTCATGCTTTTTTCCCCACTGTGTGCCTATTTTTTTTTGTCTGTACCCTAATAATTCAGATGGTGGGCTACAACTCGCCTTTTCATGGCGACTTTGATATGTGACTTTTATTTTAGCACTGTGTGACTTTGTGAGCTTGAGCGTTCGAGTTTCTCCGACACGCTATGTCACTCGATCAACTTTCTTTTGTTATTTATTCCACTGTTTAAATCAACAAATAGTATGTTTTTCCTTTGCCTCCACTTAGTATTCACTGAAATTCTTATATTTTCCCCCGTGCTTTTCCCATTGTCTTTTCACAGAACGCTGAACTTAAGGGCTATTTATATTGATTTGCATATTCAAAGAGGCGTAATTCTGGGAGGAGTTTGGGCGGGACAGCACGCGCGTGCACGAGCATTACTTTTCATGCTGACCGGGATTTATGGAGCGGAAGAACGCGGAAGTTGGAGTACGCACAGATTCCTGCATCTGGATTTAAGCACATTTCGGCTTTTGTGCTTAAGTCATGTTATAGTGCGAATTCTATGCACGGTGTTATGCATGAGGCCCCTGATCATTTTAGCTTATAATAACTGTAGATACTGTTTTGACTATTACTAAATCTTTCCCCTTCTCTTTTTTCAGTGTTCTGTTATGACATTATGTGTACCTTGGAGTGGATGAGTTCTCACCAGTGGGGAATGCATTTTGAAAGCATCATATTTTGAAACTGGCATTATTAGCTCTCAGCGTGATGTTTATTAGAGCCTGAAATATGGCTTAGGTAGGCAGCTTAACCTAAAAAGTTGAAAACAGGGATTAGAATTTTAGCTTATATAATAAAGGCAGTGCCAATTATACTTTGTGTCACACTCAGTGACATCAATATTTAAATGCTCTTAATTAAATAAAACCAAAAAGGTGCTTATCCTGGTAAAACTACCAGTGCAGTTTAATAAGTTTGAGAATTTCATTCATTATGTTAGGTCTTTCTGATCATTTTATCAGAAGATATTTTATTTTAGAAAAAACTTTCATTTCTAATCCTGCTTCTTATACCACATCTTAGATGCAACAATGAAATTTTGTAACATAACAGTCTTTTTGCCACATCCAGTTTGGTATAAACCCTCATTGCTTCCCACTTTTCCATTTCAATCTATACTGTTCCTTGAGACTCATTTTCCACCCAAGATAGCATGATTATAATATGTGTTGCTGATCCACAGAGCAGCAGCCAACTATTGAAAAAATAAATGAGGTGAAGTAGTGATTAACACTACTTCCTACTAGCCACTACAAGCAAGCACAGAACACACCAACAGAGATGAATATGACCAAGGCAATAATAATGTTATTATAGAAAAAGTAACTATGCACATACACAAAAAATATTATCTCTTTCTTGCACACCCACACTGCAGTGCACCCCTCTTTCTTTCTTGAACCCCCAACAAATAAACCAATAATACCCCAAATAACAGTTATATATAAAGTGATAGTAAACAAAGTAAAAAACGTCTTTGTACAGTCTATAAGATTAACTGTAAATTCCTTGATGTTCATGCTAGAGAGGGACTTGCCGAGATATACCTTAGACTAGCCAAAATAACACTCACAGTGCCTTTTCATGGGTTCACCAGGTCCTCTCCTGAGTTCCTGCTGCTCGCCTAAAACTTCATTAACCTTCTCCCTCCTGTACAGACAAACCCAGGTTCATCTAATGGCTTTTGCATGTGGTGTATTTCCTTCTTTTTTTTCTGGCACTGCTGTCCCATATTTATTGTTCTCATTGGCCTTCCAAGTCAAGTGGTCCCTTCAAAGCAGTCCATAGCTTGAAAGTCCTTGAAACTGAATTTTTGTATTATTATAAAACAATGAAATTTACAAATGGACACTGATGGCAAGTAAATCCGATAACTGCTAAAGAGTCCCCACCCTAAAACCCCCACTTTGGGTTATAGAAGGGTGTTAACGTTGGTCACATAGTATGTATCGGTTCCACTATCAGTGTCAGTTTGCCATTGAACTCGGAAATTAACAGGCCGTAATTGTTAAAATAATTGTAGCTGCATCAAATCATTTTGGCACAAGCTTTGATCTAAGTCTAGATGATGCTTTGGAGAGGTAGTGTGTCCTTAACACAACCTGGTCTCCTACAGAATATTTAACACTCTGTTGGTGCTAACTGTATGGCCTTTAAATCCACTAATCTCTTTCTAATGAGATCCTTTAATTTTTCAAACTGAAAGATTTTTAGGTATTATAGTAAATCAGGATTTGGAGGGCTGACAAGCCTCTCTAGGGGACATAATACTTGTCTTTCAAGTGCAGGCAACTCACCGGTACTCTCATACCATGCCGAATTGAGTGCCATCCTCGACTCCAGAAGCCTCTGATCCCAGTCCTAGTGGTGGGATCCCATGCAGGAAGCTATCATTTTCTTCAGAGTGTGATTCACCCCAGGTGATGGTATGATTTAGTCTTCTTATGGGTCTCTCACCAATCCTTCATGAAGCCCTACATTACCAAACATGTAAATTGCAGACCCCTATCAGAAATGATGATTTTCATTAAACTGAGTAGAATATAATGATTTATAGTAGCCTCTAAATGTATGCATTATATTTTCATGGCCAATGATTCTATCTCCATCTGTGTTGCTGATTAATGATATTGCATTGTGAACTTCATCTTCATGGATTTGTTGTGCTAAGATCTTGTTAGCCTTCTCTCCATGTTCATAGTAATAATGTCGCATTTTAAAAATGACTTGTTCTGTTTCTTTTGTTGTCAAGAGGTTGATTACAAAACCTTTTCCTAAAAAGTGCCTCATTTGGAGACCTGGTGTGTTTTTGATCTATTCTGGTAATTTCACTGATTAACTCTGAGGCCTTCTTGGTTTCTGATTTATTTTTTTGGGAAAGATACGAGAAAATCTGTCCTTGTAAAATGCCTTCAGAGTTTCCAGAGTATTCCTGCAGAAACCACTTAGCTGAATATAAATTCTGTATAGTCTTTGTCAGCTAATGACAGGGGTAAAGATGCCAGCAGTGAGATGAGTATGTGGGGCATAGTGATGTGAGCTCCATGATCTGAGGGGCATGGTTGGAGATCACAATAGTTTTGTATTTGCAAAATTTGATTTGGGCAAGGAATTGTTATCTATAAAGAAATGATCAATTCTTGAGTAACAATGATGTACTGGTGAGAAGAAGGAATTTGCTCTTAAGCTTAGATTTTGTAATTATGGGTTTACTTTAAAGAATACAAGACACAATGTAATGCGTTTTTTGATACATTACAGATACCACAGCTAAATACTCTAAGTGCAGACACTATCAGAATTACTACATGCTACAGCATAAACTCACTTCAGAGTGCATGTGGCCATTTCCATGCTTACATCGTGATGTATAAAAACAGGGACAATCTTCCCTGGTGATATTCAGAGTCAACTGAGCCTGATGTAGGCAAAATAAGATCTCATTAAGGTCCCAGAGGTGTTGTTCTCATGATGGAGAGAAGACAATAATATCATGAATATCACTGGTACTAACAAATATTAATTTAATTTCGGCCACTGTAATTCATCATGCCGTCTTTCCTCAAACTTGAACACCCCACCTCCGGGCATTACATATTGCCGAGTCTTTGGGTGCAAAACAATGTCAGCCGCCATGATGGAATCCAGACCTAGGAGCCATGGCATGGTCAGGAATTCATTCTTCAGGACTTATGTTTCGATTTCTCAAGAGATGTTTTGCAAAGCAGATCACAGCAGGACTTTGCCATTACACCCTTATGCTCACCTATCTTCCAAGAATAATTTTACTGTGTCCTCTCCCTTAAGCAGCTCACCAGGCCATTTTATTTATTTTTTCCACAAGCTGAGGTAAATTAAGGTAAAGGTGTTTCTAGTGCCAATAACAGCATCCCTATTAATGTCCCGCACACTAAATGGCACAACGAATAAGGGCAATTGTGTGCCTAAAATGGTGAGCTAAGCCCCAGCTTACTGGTCCTTGTCTTTCTGAGGTTTGACCCTGGGTGCTTCTCTGCAGCCCAGTCCTTCTCTATCTCTTTACTAGAGATTGTACCGAACTCACTTTGACCCTGAGTGTGACTGCAAGGCGTGGGTTATATGCACCTAACATGCATTGAACAATGTGTTATTCTGACATATTCGGGTTGCACTTTAAAACAAGTGCACAATATTCATAAACAAAGCCACTGATCGATTGCAAGGGACCTTGCCAAGCAGCCAGTAATTGTCCTTCAACTTCTGTCTGGTGGTCAGCTGGTAGAAAAGCTTCCAGCCGTACAGAAACAGGGCCAGTCTTTAATATTCCCTTTCTCTGCCTGCCACCAGTAGCGGGGCAGGTCCCTGAAGAAATATATTCAAAAAGACCCTTAACTCAGCTAAAGTGAAGGGGTGTAGTTCTTGGAATGCATCTGCCTTCAATTAATTGAAAAACCCCTGCTGATTTACAGGAGGTTTCCAGGTTTGGAAACTCCAGCTGTACGGTAGGCACAGGAGTTGAGGTGAAGGACGACCGCATTTCAACTAATGACGTCACATGGTGCAGTGTTTGAAAGTGTGCAACAATACTTTGCCTCATCGTGTCCTGAATCTCCTCCTTACACTGTTGAAAGTGCCTTTGCAAACAGTTTAACAGCTTCTGTTCCAGACTTGTGAAATGATCTCGCACCCACTCATATACTTCAGTCACTGGCACATCCACATACCTAAGTAGAGCGTCTTCCTGTGTTTTCATACCCTCCACCATTTCACTAAATGGACTTGAAGCACCTGCACATGTGCCCATGCAGCATATTCAGTTGGCACTTTTCTTTTATCTTCTCTTATTTTTTATCGTTTATCTTTTTTTCTTTAATCCATTGGTCACTTTTCTTGGCTTTTACAAATGTAAATTCAGAGTTCCAAGAAGAATGTGTTTAATTAAGTTTCACTCATTTATGTTAATTATATAGCCTCTGTTCTCTGTATATTTCCAATATTTCCTCATTCCTATATTGTTTAATGCTGTTTTCTTCTATATTTTTCATAATATCCATATTTTGGATGCATCCTCTCTTTCAGCCCTCTCCATCCATATTATCCATTCCACATTAGTGTCTTGACTGTCTTTTTTCAGATTCATACTTATTGTAGAGTGCCACTTGACAATTCCTTTCCTTTGTAAAATATCATTTTCCTCAATTGAATCCTGAAGGAGTTGGCTGTGGTTTGGCATCTGAGGAATGACAAACGCTTAGGTCTGTTCAATCATACATTCATGCCAATCTGACCCTAGTTTACATTAAAGTGAATTCAGATTGGGGTTTAAAAGTAAAAATAGTTGTAGTGTCACAATCAGCAAGGTAGTGAAGTAAGCATTGGACCAAGAGGTGGCAACTTCTGATGCCATGTCCCCTAGCAATAGGAGCATACAGTACATCATGACAATGGCTTACCAAAATGGTGGTGTGACAGATAGGGGGCGCTCTCGCTCCCTTGAACCCCTGTCCAAGACTCCAGACACCAGGAAAAAGTCCAAATGTTGACTTTATTTAAATGCCACAGTGCACAAAGCACCCCCTCCTCCACTATACTCATAAATCACAATATTAAACACAATAAATCAATCCACCACTCCCAGACGTGTTGCCACCCTTCCACCCAGCTCAGCTCAACACTCTGGTGTCTCGCTAAGTCTTTTATAGTCCTTGTCCCGGAAGTGTTTTGCCCTTTCTGTCCACTTGACTAGGAACACTTCCGGGTCAGATCAAAATCCTTTTTCTTTGCCCCGGAAGCACGTCATTCCCCTTGTCCATGTGTACTTCCGGGGTGTAGGGAAAATAGTCACTGCTCCTCCCTGCAGCGCCTTCTAGTGGCCCCCATGGTATCCAGCAGGGCTGTAAAGGAAAACTTCAATGTTCATAATTCCCTGCTGGCATTCGGGGCACCTCCATGCTGCAGGGAGGGCTCCACCTGACGACGTGGGGGTATTGGCCGGGATAAACGGCCGGCCATCCATCACAGTGGTAACTCACAGAAAAGCAAAATGATGTCACAGCAGATTTATAAATATGATGAAAAAATAAAGGACAAAGCTAAAATAATTCTAAAGCAGATATAGTAGTTAAAAACCTCAGAAAAATGTATAAAGCTCAGAAGAATTAACAGAAAATCTCAGACTTGTAGCAACAGAAGCCATCATGAGCAGCTACTACTTAGGCAAAGATGAAACAAGGAAACAATGTCTCATGTTCTACAGACCATATCATAGGGAGCAATGCGTCTTCAGCAATTTGAGTCTGTTATAAGCATCCTCACTAGCACCATCACTTCTTAGTGTGGAACCTGTTCAGCTCTAGACTTTAAAGCACTATGGAGGGTGGTGAAATCGGCAGATAAGATTATGAGCCACAGCTCCCATCTGTTCTGGGCATATGTACTGTATAACAGACTGACTTAAAAAGGGCAAATAGTGTTATTACAGACCTCAGTCATCCTACACAGTCACTTTTCTCACCACTCCATTCTGGCAAATGGTTCAGGACCATAAACAGACCTGTGTACGATCATATGGAAGATGTGTGAACCCGTACTTAAATGTAAGCCAATCATATGTTCCTTGCTATGACTATTGTTGAATATGGTGCATTAAAATCATATTCTAATTTTTTATTGTTTTATGCAGTTTTTAGAGCCAGTAAATATATTACATTTTTATTGTTTTGTATGTAAAATATTAGTGGAGGAAGATGCACACAGGTAGATTACATCCTATGCAGAGGAGTTGATCTGAAGGAGATTGAAGACTGCAAAGTGGTGGCAGGGGAAAGTGTAGTTAAGCAGCATAGGATGGTGGTCTGTAGGATGACGTTGGAGATCAATAAGAGAAAGAGAGTGAGGGCAGAGCCAAGGATCAAATGGTGGAAGTTGAAAAAGGAAGACTGCAAGGTTGAGTTTAGGGAGGAGGTGAGACAGGCACTGGGTGGCAGTGAAGAGTTACCAGACAGCTGGGAAACTACAGCAGATATAGTAAGGGTGACAGCAAGAAGGGTGCTTGGTGTGACATCTTGAAAGAGGAAGGAGGAAAAAGGAAACCTGGTGGTGGAATGAGGAAATACAGGAGAGTATACAGAGGAAGAGGATGGCAAAGAAGAAGTGGGATAATCAGAGAGATACATAAAGTAGACAACAATACAAGGAGATAAGGCGCAAGATGAAGAGAGAGGTGGTAAAGGCTAAAGAAAAGGCATATGATGAGTTGTATTAGAGGTACGAGGGAAGTGTGACAGTGGTGAGGTCTGCGGTAGGAGTGACAGATGCATTCAAGTTGGAGGTGGGATTACATCAGGGATCAGCTCTAAGCCCTTTCTTATTTGCAATGGTGATGGACAGGTTGACAGACGAGATTAGACAGGAGTCCCCGTGGACTATGATGTTTGCTGATGACATTGTGATAACTGTAGTGATAGTAGGGAGCAGGTTGAGGAGACCCTGGAGAGGTGGAGATATGCTCTAGAGGGGAGAGGAATGAAGGTCAGTAGGAACAAGATAGAATACATGTGTGTAAATGAGAGGGAGGTCAGTGGAATGGTGAGAATGCAGAGAGTAGAGTTGGCGAAGGTGGATGAGTTTAAATACTTGGGATCAACAGTACAGAGTAATGGGAATTGTGGAACAGAGGTGAAAGAGAGAGTGCAGGCAGGGTGGAATGGGTGGAGAAGAGTGTCAGGAGTAATTTGTGACAGTTGGGTATCAGCAAGAGTGAAAGGGAAGGTCTACAGGACGGTAATGAGACCAGCTATGTTATATGGGTTGGAGATGTTGGCACTGACCAGAAAGCAGGAGACAGAGCTGGAGGTGGCAAAGTTAAAGATGCTAAGATTTGCATTGGTTGTGACAAGGATGGACAGGATTAGAAATGAGAGCATTAGAGGGTCAGCTCAAGTTGGACGGTTGGGAGACAGAGTCAAAGAGGTGAGATTGCGTTGGTTTGAACATGTGCAGAGGAGAGATGCTAAGTATATTGGGAGAAGGATGCTAAGGATAGAGCTGCCAGGGAAGAAGAAAAGAGGAAAGCCTAAGCGAAGGTTTATGGATGTGGTGAGAGAGGTACATGCAGGTGATGGGTGTAAGAGAACAAGATACTGAGGACAGAAAGATATAGAAGAAGATGATCCACTGTGGCAACCCCTAACGGGAGCAGCCAAAAGAAGAAGAAGATGTAAAATATTAGTGTAGAATCTGTAGAGCTAGTAGAAGCAAAATTACAAAAAAATTGGGCCTGCTGTTAATCTCTCATTTCACCATCTCAAAAGCAGAAATACAAAAATAAAAATAAAATGCATGAGTGTCCCTACCTAAGTGTACTTTGAGATGAACTATTCATGGCTGATTTTTTGGAATTTGATTTTTAGGAGACAGACTCCAGCCTAATGTAAATCTTCAATGGGCCTGAATGCAGACAAGTAAAAAATAAACAAACTAATAATTGGTAAAAATGAAAAGAAAAATAACAAAACATATTCACATCATAAGAAACCTCCTTGTCAGCTACTCTGAGGAGCAACAAGGAAACATTCATTTCGATCTCCAAATGTCAAGACAATCAATTCAGTAATAAGTTGATCTTCTTGATTTGTGTCTCATCCAGCTCTCTCTTTTTTTATTTTTTGCAGAGTACTGGCAAACATAAAATTTTATTTTTATTTATTTATTCTTTAACTTTGAAAAAACTATAGACTTTACTGCATTTTCAAAATTTTTTAAGCATGAAGAAAAAAACTGTAATTTGATAGGCTGAAATTGTGCATTTCGTTATGACTGTTGCTGCTGAAAAGTGAGCTGATTAGTGTACCATCTTCAAATTGTGAAAAAGCTCTAAAAAGTAGTTATTATTTTTCTATAACAAAAAGATCATTTTATTTTAAAACACACTGGGTATTTATGCTAATAAAACAGTTGTATGATTGTAATTTATAGCAGATTGTAATTGTAGATGCTTTAAAGTGGATCAGGCTGATCTGAGCCTCATTAACGAAGACTCACTGCCAGAAAACAATAGCCCTTGTATGAAACTGTATTGTTTTAGGTAGACGTTAAAAGTATATACTCAAGTTATGGAGAGATAAACAATGTGGTAGTACTTAATGAGCAATCAGGCAATGAAAGCACAAATGTACTACTCTGTGTGCTGCATAAGCACATCTCATGAAAAAAACATTAAAATGGTATGATAGAAGGTGTCCTTGTGGCAGCCATCTGCCCCTAGAATAAGACAAAGTAAGTTAAAACTAAAAAAGAAATGTAACATTTCTAAACAAAAAATACAAGCAAAGTATGAAGGCCATATATGGGAGTTGAACTGTCTCTGATTTTTGGGGTGATGTGTCTACTTACCCACTGCTCCATTATTAAAAAGCACTCTCCTCTGTTCCTAGGAAAAGTGAATAGTATTCATCACAATGTACAGGTTTTTGTTTCAGTTAAATATTTCAGATAATGGAACATACTTGATAATTTGTGAATATTAAGAACCTTATTTATGTGTATTTTACTCATGAAAATGTGTTCATGCATTCATACTTGTTTTGCCAAGTAACAAATGAAACACATTTAACAATTGTAAAAGTTAATATGGTCCAGTTTGGAAATATTTGTTCATGCATTATTTGTCATTTTCAGTAACATTTTGGATGGTTTCTTTGGGTACATATCCCTGCCTGTTAGTCTGTTACATGCCCCCTTTTAAAAAGTATTATGTAAAGAGATTTACTATGCAAGGAGCAAAGGATACATAAATAATAAAAAAGATGCTCCTTATTACATTACAATTGTCCTTATTTAACATCTGTTGCTTGTTTGTATTAGTTCTTCATTAGCTTACAAACTTTCAGGTTTAGTTAAACTTTTATTAAGAATTACCCTTTAAGTTTCTGTATATGAAAAATATGTTTTGCATTCTGTTCCTGATTGCATACTGGTATTACCACCAAACCAAAAGTACATTTTATGCTTTGGTGAGTTAATAATAATTTCACTATGAGAAAATATTTTTAAAAAAATTGTACATTCATTTTCCTTTTTCTCTGTCATTTTATTTAATAAACACTTCATAGTGATAGATGTATCATTATTTTAAAATGTGTTTGAGCACTGTCAATGTCACAATTGCATGTAAGACCACTTTCAGTTGTGTAACCTTGTTTGACAAATCCTTCATTCATTCATTCACTTTCCAAACCTGTTTATTACAGTTGATTTAACAACATTTTAGAAAAAAACATGTGTTTTGCACATTTTGAGCATACAACTGGATTATGTTATATGAGTAACGTATTTTTTATTAGTTATTCCATGGATGTTTTACACATCTACTTCCACTGTACAGCATTGGTCACTATTGGCTTCTATTATATCATAAATGTGTTCTTTCCATTCTGCAAGAGATTATATTTTTTTCTCAGCCATCACTATAAACTGCATACGGTCGATAACATATTATTTTGGTGTATTAATTTTAATTCTGTACAAATGGGGCAAAATAATTCAAATGTTTCAATGTTTTTAATATGATCATTCTTTTATTTTAAACAAATTAATCTTATTGTAATATTTGTTATAAAGTAAGACCTTTATGTGCTTACAGGATAACACTAGAATCCCTGAAGCCTACGAAAAAACTCATAATCCCGGGCCACTTTAAATTCCTTTGCACCTCTCCTCATCAGCGTCTTTTGCTTTGCAAATGTGTTGATCAGTACAAGCAGCAAGCAGCCTGCTATCCCAACCCCCCGCCCTGACAGAGCTGAAGTCAGTCACAAAATTCTCAGAGCTTAGGTCTCTTTATCTGGCAGTGAGGTGCCTAGAGTTGTATAGGGTAAATAATATATCGTTATTTGGAATGCATACATTTCATGTGTGTTCCGTGTCTACAACAATTGTGTAAGTGTAGGATGAAAGAAATTGCGAGGCAAGAAATACTGAATACATACCTAAAAGAGAAACTTTTTTCATGATATACTAATAATGATGTAAAGTGTATAATGTGTGAAGTCCCCGGGGTGACAACCTTTTAAAAATTGTACCATATAATAAGTAGCAGGCTCACATAAACTGTGCAAATAAGTAGCTGGCTGTGAGTGAATAAATAGCTGGATGGAGAGTAAGTGGCTAACTTAAGCCTTATTCTAAATATTCATACAACTAAAGTTGAATTTAAAAAACTGTAAGGTTATGATTTCAAATTAATAAGTATATTTTTTCAGTTACTAAAGTATTCTTTTTAAGAGTCTCTCAACAGTGTTCCTATATTCTATAAATTATTTAAGGATTTACAGCAGGCTTCATACCTGTCCAGGTCATACCTATTTTATCCGTTTTGACAGAGACTGAAAAACAACAAAGGGAGCTACATTGACATAGAAAACAAGGCAGAGGATCTCACAGAGGAGCAGTTGCTCACGTTCTGTTTTCTTCTTATTAATGACCAACAATATTGAAAGTAAATAACACTCGAATATTTGTATTTTCACTTTAGAGACGCTGCTTTGTAAAGTTTATATAGTGTAATTTTTCTAGCTTTGCCACAGTCTCTGAAAGCCAGAACATTTCTTTTGTTTATTTATAATTATAATTCCAAAATATTTTCTTGGGAATGTTCTTTATGCTTTGGTGGTTGTATTAAATGCAAACACAGAATTATTTTAGTGTGGTCCTTTTCCTTACAGTGCAAGTGCATCTCTAGCTAATGCAAGCAACATTAATCAGTTTAAATATTTTATATTTCGTTGTTTAAATTTGCCTCTTGACATACTGTGCCATTAGAATAAGGGGGAAAAAACAACTGACAAAAATCCAGTTAACCTAAACATAATGTAAGATAACCTTTACAAATTGTCGATTTGCTGTATAAGAGTTTGCAAGTTCAATTCATTTTCCTGTATGCAGATTAGACCAATGATAATTAAATGTTCTCACGTTTCAGTTGACAATACAAGTACAACAGTTCTTGCAGATATTTTATGAACTGAAATTACATTTGTGCTCTACAAGATGTGGGGGCACTCAGTATTTAATAGAATTATATGAAGAGTACTCTTAAAATTAACATAATACAGAGACTTCATATTTAAAGAGCAGAAGCACCACTGTTGGCAAGCATCATTTGGTGGGTTTTGTTTTATTTTCCCCACATGCAATGCACTAATTTGCAAATTGGCTGTCACTATGAGCAAACAAACCTACATTAATGTGTCATAACTTCTTGAGTAAGTTCTGCTGACATCTGTAAAGTTAAATGCCAACATACCATTTAAAATTGAAAGGGCACTCAAAATTCTAGCCATTTACAATTAAAATGGCACATACTCTCTTTCTTACTTTCACATTAGAGAAAACTTGGCCACCCTGCTTCATTTTCACCTTCAGAAGTGTCACATTATGTTGGCCATCTACAAAGAAGCAAAAAAATATCTAAGTGAAGGAAGTTAAGGTTAACAATTAGAGTCTATACCTAATTACTTAGCACTGTGTAGAAAAAGCAGGGCCCCAAAAACTTCGCCTCAGGTTTGTTCAGAGAATACAATCCTTTTTCAGTGCTCCTTACATTTTTTCGAGCTCATCAGAAAATGAGCAGAATCTTTAAACCGCTTCCTTGTGACTCTTTTTATGTTTTTTCACAAAATTTGAAGTGTTATTGCTTTTAAATAAAACAAATGGAAATACTACAAGTTAAACATTAAATGTTGTTCACACAGGGAATGCATTACCCAAGAATTGCTGTAATGTGAATATTATTATTAGTTATTTAAGTACCTGAACTAAACACTTCCTTGCAATGGACTGACACCCTGTCCAGTTATTTATATTACAGACAGAAACACCATCAGTCAGTGATGTAGCTCCCAAATTCCTTCCCCTTTCACTGATCACTTCGGACCCTGGAAGAGACAAACCAATTGTACATGTGAGTCAAAGATAAAAATTTGCCAGGGCAGTGCACTATCAGCAGAGGGAGAAATTTAAAGGTATTGCTTGCATGTGCCTGGGGATACTAAAAGAGAAGCTGAACACTGTTACTGGGTAAAGGGTGGCCTGGACTCGGCATGTTATCCCCATAACCCTGGTCTAGTGGGTAGAATGTAGAGTAAGTGTTTGAGTCAGGAATATTTTTATTATTAGCAAAATACAAAATTCATTTTAATCTTATTGACTTTTGATATATATGTTAAATAGGGTAAATGTCAGAGTCTGATCCACACAATCAGTGTGCCCATTGTGTTATTGTTGGCTACCACAGGACAAGACTTAGTGACTTCCACACTTACCCCGACACAAACATTGACAGTTGCTGCATTGTGAACAGTGCAAAGGAGGCTAATGTTTTTCTTGTTCTTTCACTGGATTGTAGTCATTTTGCCATTTTGTTTTTTTTTTGTCATGCACCTACTTTGCACCACAATGAAGCTTTGTGCAACTGAATTCACCAGACATATCTCAGCAGTTTAGTTGCACAGTGTTGTATGCCTCAGTTTTGCTATCCATCCCAATGTATGATGGCCACATTGCCATCACTAATGCTTGATTCAATTAATTGTTCAGTTTCAGTTTGCTCTAAAACTGTTTTTACAGCTTTTCATTTATACACCATTGTGTGCATTGATTAAAGGCATAGCCCCAATCATGAATATTGATAAGTTTCCATAAAGTGGCAAACAAAGAAATATTCATGATTTTTTGCACAATTATGTTATATCATGCACAAAATGGCAGTAAAATACTGAGCTCAGCGTTATCCAAGCTTAACACTGTTTGTTGGATCATAACAGCCAAACCCAAGAGATACTTGGGGTTAACCATTTTTTAAGTTGAATTCTGACCCTGAGAGATGCTCAGGGTTAACACCAAGGAGGTTAAGTAAGCAAAAGGCACAAATGATTTAACGGAGGGGTCCAGGAGTAGAAATGCTGTTAAGAGAACATGCCGAAGACCTGAGCGTAAATGGAGAAAATGTAAACTGACTGTCCATTATGAAATATTGAAGGTTAAAATAACAGAATACAACAACATAGTCCATCTTGAGGGGCGCCGTTATTTCTCTAGAATTATAAATAACAATGCTAGTAATTCCAGAGTCTTATTCTCAATGATTTATCGTCTGCTAAATCCAGGTCACTCAATGGAATGCCTCCAAAAAACTTCCAGTTAAACTTGTGAGGCTTCTGCTGTGTTTCCCACTTAAACCCCGGTACTCCATTTTAAACAAATTAAATTCATTCACCAGGATAGATGTACCTGATTTATATAAAATAATTTCTCAACTGAGACCCCCCACCTGCGTCCTCGACCCAATACCAACAAGTTTTTTCAAAGAAGTATCAGGTGTACTAATTGATAGCATTCTTAACATAGTAAACTCGTCATTAGATACGGGGGTCTTCCCAGACTGTCTTAAGAATGCTGTAGTTAAACCCCTGCTCAAGAAAAATAATCTTGACTCCTCTGCTTTTGAAAATGTTAGACCTATTTCTAACCTGCCTTTCTTAAGTAAAATTCTAGAGAAGGCAATCATTATGCGGTTTAATGATGACTTCAATAAACATGCTATTCTTGATGGGTTTCAGAACAAATCACAGTACAGAAACTGCACTCGTTAAAGTAAATGACTTGCAGGTAAATGCAGACAGAGGCCATTTATCTGTTCTCATTCTCTTAGATCTGAGTGCCACATTCGATACCATTGATCACAATATACTTAGAAATCGCCTTAGTCAATGGGTGGGCCTCTCTGGCAGTGTCTTAAATTGGTTTGAATTTTACCTGGCAGGTAGAAAATTCTTTGTAAGTTGTAGCAATTATACTTCAAAGACCCATGATATTCTATATGGTGTTCCACAAGGCTCTATCCTGGGTCCGCTGCTCTTTTCGATTTACATGCTTCCGTTAGGTCAGATTATCTTGGGGCATAACGTGAGCTACCATAGCTATGCTGATGACACACAACTGTACTTATCAATAGCGCCTGACGACCCTGACCCTCTTGATTCACTGACACAATTCTTACTTGTGTTTGTGAATGGATGAGTAGTAATTTTCTCAAACTAAATAAAGAGAAAACAGAAACTTTAGTGATTGGCAATAATGGATATAATGAGGTTATTAGAAATAACCTAGATGCATTAGGATTAAAAGTCAAGATGGAGTTGGAGTTGTATGTGAGTTGGAGTTGTATTTGAGTTGGAGTTGTATGGAGCAGAGCATAATTATGATATTATAGCAATAACGGAAACCTGGCTAAATAACAAAGATGGGGATGAGTGTAACATACACATTTTTTAGGAAGGATAGACAGAACAGAAAAGGAGGCGGGGTTGCTGTTTATGCCAAACAGGGATTAAATGTAACACCTATTCAGCTGGATGATAAGCCCCATTTTAGTGAGGACATGTGGATTTGCCTGGAAAATATTAGGGAAAGAGGTCTTATTTTAGGAGTGTGTTATCGGCCACCCAATTCAGACAGTAATTTCAACACACATCTTTATAGTAATATGAAAAAGGCAAGTTTACAGGGGGATATTATAGTCATGGGGGACTTTAATTATCCAAATATTAACTGGGATAACCTTGCAGATGGAGGAGCACGAGCAGGAGTTTTTAGAAGTAATCAGTGACTGTTTTTTAACACAGCATGTTAAAGAGCCAACACGGGGTGAAGCCTGTCTGGACTTAGTATTCTGTAATAATCAGGATAGAATTGAGGGTGTAGAGGTGATTGAACCACTAGGTTCCAGTGACCATAATATAATACAATTCTCAGTATTTTGTAAGAGTACAGATGCAAAGACTAAAATTGTTAAGCTGAACTTTGGTAGGGCTAATTTTGAGCAGATGCGACAAAGTCTAAGTAGGACAGACTGGGATAAGCTTTTAAATGTGGAGACAGTCGAGGAGCAGTGGAACAGGTTTAAAAATGTTATACATGTAATGCAGGACAGATACATACCTAAATTTGGAATTAATAGGAAACTAAAAAAAACTCCACGGTGGATTAATAAAGATTTAAAAAAGAAGTTGCAAAGGAAAAAACTGCTGTATAAGGCATATAAGACTAATGACTGCAAAGTGAATCGTAGAACGTAAGAGAACATGAGGGCAACCATTAAGAAGGCTAAAAGACAGTTGGAGAGGAATATAGCAGATAAGGCGAAAGAAGACCCCAAGAGATTCTTTCAGTATTTTAGTAGTAAAAAAACAGTTAAGGAGGACGTCAAGTGCATCAGAAATAGTAAAGGGGAATTAAAAGATAGAGACAGTGAAATAACAGGTGCCCTAAACTTACATTTTTCTGAGGTGTTTACAAGTGAGCAAGTGGATAACCTCCCAGAGGTAAACGCAACTACTAAGGAGGTACTGAGGATTTTGGAAATTATAGAGAGAGAAGTGCTGCTCAGATTAAATAAGATGAAATCAAACAGATCGTCAGGACCAGATAATATTTATCCTCATGTTCTTAAGGAGGCTAGTGAGTACATATATAAACCCTTGACACATATTTTTAGGAAGTCACTAGAGAGATTCCGAAGGACTGGAAAATGGCAAATATCCCATTATATAAAAAGGGTGACGGCAGATCCAAGCAACTATAGGCCAGTAAGCTTAACATGCATCACAGGAAAATTAATGGAAGGAATTATTAAGGGTAAGATTGAGCAACACATGGCAAGGACAGGAGTTATTCTGAACAGTCAGCATGGGTTCAGAAGAGGGAGGTCGTGTTTTACTAACATGCTGGAATTCTATGAGGAGGCAACAAAAGGATACGATCAAAGTGGAGCTTATGATATTATTTATCTGGACTTTCAGAAAGCGTTTGATAAGGTGCCACATGAGAGGTTGGGCATCAAGTTAAAAGAAGTGGGAGTTTAGGGTGATGTTTTTAGATGGGTGCAGAATTGGCTCAGACACAGGAAGCAAAGGGTGATAGTGCAAGGAACCTCATCAGAACTGGCTGATGTTAAGAGTGGTGTTACACAGGGGTCAGTGCTAGGGCCGCTGCTATTTTTAATATATATAAATGATTTAGATAGGAATATAAGTAACAAGCTGGTTAAGTTTGCAGATGATACCAAGATAGGTGGATTAGCAGATAATTTGGAATCCGTTATATCATTACAGAAGGACTTGGATAGCATACATGCTTGGGCAGATTTGTGGCAGATGAAATTTAATGTCAGTAAATGTAAAGTATTACACATAGGAAGTAAAAATATTAGGTTTGAACACACAATGGGCGGTTGGAAAATCAAGAGTACACCTTATGAGAAGGGTTTAGGAGTCATAGTGGACTCTAAGCTATCAACTTCCCGACGTTGTTCAGAAGCCATTAAGAAGGCTTACAGAATGTTAGGTTATATAGCACGATCTGTGGAGTACAAGTCCAAGGAGGTTATGCTCAACTTTTATAATGCACTGGTGAGGCCTCATCTTGAGTACTGTGTGCAGTTTTGGTCTCCAGGCTACAAAAAGGACATAGCAGCACTAGAAAAGGTCCAGAGAAGAGCGACTAGGCTGATTCCAGGGCTACAGGGGTTGAATTATGAGGAAAGATTAAAAGAGCTGAGCCTTTACAGTTTAAGCAAAAGAAGATTAAGAGGTGACATGATTGAAGTGTTTAAAATTATGAAGGGAATTAGTACAGTGGATTGAGACTTGTATTTTAAAATGAGTTCATCAAGAACACGGGGACACAGTTGGAAAATTGTTAAGGGTAAATTTCGCACAAGCATTACGAAGTTTTTCTTTACACAAAGAACGATAGACACGTGGAATAAGCTACCAAGTAGCGGCCTTCTGCTGTTATGCAACTAAAATCTGGAATAGCCTGCTAATAGGAATTCGCCAGGCTAATACAGTGGAGCACTTCAAAAAACTACTGAAAACACATTATTTTAACATGGCCTTTTCATAACTTCACTGTAATTAAAATCCTGATACTCTGTATATCCAACTCATTATAATAACTATTCATGGTGGTGCTAAAATCTGTAATAACCCCTACTCTCTCTTCTGTTTCTTTTTCCGGTGTCCTTTTGGTGGTGGCTTGCGCCACCACCATCTACTCAAAGCACCATGATGTTCCAACAGTGATGGATTAAAAGCCAGAAGTCTGCATGACCATCATCATCAAGTCCGTCCGTGAGAACCCTAAATACAAAGAGGATTTTTTCATTTATGTTAGGTAGAATGCCCAAAGGGGAATGGGCGGTCTCATGGCCTGGAAGCCCTGCAGATTTTATTTTTTTCTCCAGCCGTCTGGAGTATTTTTTTTGTTTTTTCTGTCCTCCCTGGCCATCGGACCTTACTCTTTTTCTATGTTAACTAATGTTGTCTTATTTTAATTTCTTATTTTGTCTTTTATTTTTCTTCATTATGTAAAGCACTTTGAGCTACTTTTTTGTATGAAAATGTGCTATATAAATAAATGTTGTTGTTGTTGTAGTGTGGTAGACAGTAAGACGTCTGGGACTTGCAAAACTCGACGTGATGTTTTCTTGGAGGAAATAAATGGATAAGACTGGCGAGCTTTGTTGGGCTGAATGGCCTGTTCTCGTCTAGAGTGTTCTAATGTTCTAAAGAATTTAGGGGTAACTATTGACTCTGAACTGAATTTTAAATAACATATTAATCAGATTACTAGGACAGCATTTTCTAATTAAGAAATATAGCAAAAGTTAGACCTCTTATATCATTGAAAGATGCTGAGAAATTAATCCACGCTTTTGTTTTCAGTCGACTAGATTAGACTAGAATGCTCTCCTCTCGGGACTACCCAAAAAAGACATAAATCGATCGCAACTAGTGCAGAATGCAGCTATTAGAATCTTAACTAGGAAAAGAAAATCCAAGCACATCTCTCCAATTTTGATGTCACTACATTGGTTACCTGTGTCATTTAGAATTGACTTTAAAATCCAGCTTATGGTTTACAAAGCCTTAAATAATCTCGCTACATCTTATATTTCAGAATTTCTTACACCTTACACTCCAAATCGTAACCTTAGATCTTCAAATGAGTGTCTGGTTAGAATTCCAAGAGCTAAACTTAAAAGAAGTGATGAGACGGCTTTCTGCTTTTATGCACCTCAAATTGGAATAGCTTGCCAATAGGAATTCGCCAGGCTAATACAGTGGAGCACTTTAAAACACTGCTGAAAACACATTATTTTAACATGGCTTTCTCATAGCTTCATCTTAGTTTAATCCTGATGCTCTGTATATTCAATTAATTATCATTATTATTCATGGTATTCATATTCAAAAGCCGCAAAAACCCCTGCTTTCTCTTCTGTTCTTTTTCCAGTTATCTGGGGTGGTGACCTGCTCCACCACCACCTGATCAAAGCACCGTGATGTCCCTACATTGATGGATTAAAGGCCAGAAGTCCACATGACCGTCATCATCAAGTTCTTCCATGAGAACCCTGAATACAATGAGAACTGATCATTTATGTTAGGTAGAATGCCTAGAGCGGGCTGGGTGGTCTTGTGGCCTGGAACCCCTGCAGATTTTATTTTTTTCTCCAGCCGTCTGGAGTTTTTTTGGTTTTTCTGTCCTCCCTGGTCATCGGACCGCACTTTTATTCTATGTTAATTAGTGTTCCCATATTTTAATTCTTATTTATTTTGTCTTTTTTCTCATTCTTCAGTATGTGAAGCACTTTAAGCTGCATTATTTGTATTAGAATGTGCTATATAAATAAATGTTTTTGTTGTTGTTGTTAAACTTGGTAGGATTCAGTAACCAAAGACCCTTTGATTCTCCAACTTAGAAAAACTATCCTAAATCATAGTCAAATGTCAATCTCTAAAGTTTTTAACCATAAACCAAAAAATTAGAAAAAAATGTAAACAAAAACAGGTTATAAAATATGATTAGCTCTTGTTCTGCTCTTGATGTTTTTGGACTTTTTTAGTATTGTTTATGTATATCACTGTTTTGCTGGTTTTGTTATTATGGTATATGATTTTGCCTCTGGTGTCACATTTGTTTTGCTATAAGGGAATGAAAGGACCGGTAGATGAACTGAAGACAAAATAACAAAGCTGAAATTCTAAACATGGGAGATCAAAAAGTACCTAGTGTGCTATCTATTTAAGCTATATTAAATGCTTGCCTAAATATTAGTGTATAGTTTGTGAGAGGTTCTTATAACCCCCACAAGTTGAACTGACTTGGTATATTCAAACTACTTTTTGCCCCTCTGACTATAGAATAGTCTCAGTTAGTGACGTGGCTTGCTGTGTGTAAGGCATGGAGGGCACATGGTTTTAACATGCAGTGCCGTACGTTAGAGCGTACTGAATACAAAATAAAGCATCTTTAAGTATAGAAAAACTGAGGTTTGACAAGAAAAGGTATGTATATAAAAAACACTTTTTCTTCTATGTGTGTAACAACCTTTTTTCTTTATTCTTGTGTGGATTATTTGCTTTGAATTTTCACAGAATCTTTTACAATAAACTTTTGGTCTAAGAGATTTCTTTCGGCACGGGTTTTACCTGTGCTTCATCCTGCCTTACTCACCCGCAGCTACATCTAGCATCAAAGCCTAAATGAGAACCAAACTTGAAGTTGAAAGATTTGCAGAAATAGATTCAAATCCTATTAGCAGTAGGAAGAACACAACAGAACTTTGTTTTGTTCTTTTGAGTAAGTGACCCCAGCAATTGTCTTATATATACTCTGTGACCCCTGACATCCCTCATATCCAGACCACAAAATTGCCATTAGCAGCCACCAACAAAGCCAGATAAAATTATATCTCCCATTGGAAAGAAAATGGTACCATGGGTGAATGTAAAATAAATAATAAGCACTTTAAAACAATCGTAAAAACTAAACAGTCCTCAGAGTTAATTAAATAACTCCCAAAATGTAAAAGGAGAGAAAACTCATGGTGAGATAACTAGTAGTGTGTTGTTTTTCATTTGCCTTCTTTTTAATTTGATATTTTATAGAGTTGTTTACCTTAATAGTATCTAAAGAGTATCAGTTATCAAAGAATGGAGCAGACACAGGTGCAAGCAACAAAGCATGCTAAAAAAGAGCAGTGACTTAAGGGACTTCACCATCTGTGTACGTTTTAACAAAATATGAATTAAATAACTAAACATTTCAGAATAAATACAACTGCAAAATCTCAATAAGCAAGATCAAAAAAGGTATTTATCCCTACGTGTCAAAGACACACACATTTGTTTAAATTCTTCTGGAAGAGAACAAAATCTGTTGTGAATTTCTAGACTAATACAATAAAAAGAAAGTAGGAAATAACATAGGAGAAGTCCAATTAAAAACAGAAATCAACTGGAACAAAAATTCTACACAGGATTCCCCAGAACCAAATGTGAGGTACAATGTGCTACAGAATATTCAAGAACCCACTTATTTCACCCTAGGTACCCAAAGTCATCCTAGCAGCAATCAATAGAGGATTAAATACAGCACTAGACGTGTTTATATTATCATAGGTTTTTTCTAGAAAGATAGATAAAAGATTACATTATGTTTTCTTGGTATAAATAAGAATTTTATAAGTATCACTTTTCATTCAAAATACTTATATTTTATGATTGTTTACAGTGTAACCTTGACTTTCACACATTATCAAAGTTCTTTTTATGTATTACAGGTAAACAGCTTGCAGGTAATTTATTTGCTCAATTGATTTCCACGGTTGTTCAGCTAATCAGAAGCGTAAAGCCAGCAGCACATTACATGTCTTCTAGTCGGAGGGCATGTCAAGTTTGATAACTGCAGTTGCTGATCTCTTTGTCTAAGGATGTCAGATTATATACCTTGTCATTTCAGGGTACTAAAAATTACACAAATCTGACTTCTAATAACATGCTGTAGTAATGCTTTCTAGGGACAACAAAGTTAGCCACAATCTTAGACCTTTTTTTCCATTCTGTCATGGTACATAAAACATGAGACATCAGACAGATGTGCCTAAACACCCACTTTCCTTATTCCTCATAGCTATATCATATGCATTATATTTCAGTCTGAGTGCTCACTGACTGTAGCTCTCTCATACCCAGAACCCACTGCTATAGTTTAAGACAAAATCTGTCAGACTGTTTGGGCTGAGTCACTGTGTATGTAAATGAAAATCACTGGAAACATTGTGGAATGTTGTTGGGCTTATACAGAAGTTAAGATAACAGAACAGCATACAGTAGAATTCTAATCATAATTTGTGTATGAAATCTGTGAAGAAAATATAGGGCAAAACAAAAAAGGGAAAGTGACACACACAGAAGCAGATTACTGTAATTTCCATTACAAAATTTATTTCTCATGACAACTCACTCCAGAATTGGGTTTAATACATTTCTGTTCACCTTTATTTCCTGTTTCTTCATCTCCATGGTCACTTCTTGCCAGGTGTTTCTCCTAAAGTCAAACCTCTGCATTATTTGTGCTTGATGAGCCTCCTATACCTTGTATCTGAACAAACCTTTAGTTACCCTCACAAATTTATTTTTCATACTTTTGTCCCAAACCAAAACCAAAATTCTTACATTTTAATAATTTAAATGATTTTTATATATTTCTTTATAAATGATGAGCTACATACCAGAAAGAAAACCACTGCTTATTCAAATCAAATCAGATACCAATACCTTAACCTACCCACCTAAAAAAGAAAGAAAAAATAATATTGATAAATGCCTACCAAATTCTCTGGAACTGCTCCTTTTATAGTGATGATTTTTTTTGTAATTTTTCAGATTTTAAGTAAAATAAAACACCTTTTTCTCAACCATTTTTCTGGTAGGTAGGTTGGGATGGGCAAGATGAGAAGCATCGTAGCAATGCACTAAGTATCACAATAGACCACTTACTAACAAGTAATACCCATTGAGTGTTACTCTAAACTAAGCTTTTAGAGGATTATGGGAACAAACTGCCTAATAAGTAAATAGAGATTTGATTCCAACAATACCTGGGAAGAGAACATTACAAAACATACAACCAGTGAAGAAGGTGCGGTCTTGACCTCAATGTATTTTGGGTAGTCTGAGTAAAAAGTGATGTGTTTGATGTTTTTGTCTTGAGTTAGTTTAACCATGTGTTGCTCAAATTGAAAAGAGCATGTAGAGCTGATTTTCAATCATTTTCTGAAATTAGGATTGAAAAAGGGTTCTGAATTTGGGTGAAATGTCTTTTTTCCATGTCTGTTGCAGATTATTTAGAGATTTGTTATTTTTGAAAGCATAGATTTCATAGAATACTTCCTACAATATATGCTGCTTAAAGTATACTTTGTAGAGTAGAAACAGTGAGAAGTTAAGGAAAACTGGTTGTTTCTTTTGGCAAGGTCTGCAACTTGCATGTAATTGAAGAAATGCTTGGATGAAACATTTTGTTTTAAAGGACAGCTGTTCAAAACATACAGATATATTGTCAGTATATGAATCTTTGAAGTTTATAATACCAAATATTTTATGCACTTTAACCTTTTTTTTGACACAGTTGGTGAAATGCCTTTTTTATTACAAATTTTAAAGGATAAAGTATCCTGTTCTTAAGCTTGCGTCTTCTAAGTACATAATCTTTATTTTATTATAAACCTAACAAATATTGTAGTTCAATATTTTTAAATGCACATTAAAAAACAGCACACCTGTCTTCTGAGAGTATAGGTTGTCTGAGTTATCATAAGGTCTTCTTAATTGTAACATGTCTATTTATTGAGGGGACAAATAATCTTGTAGGATTTCTATTTTGTTCCATACTACTTTAAACATTCTTTCCATGCACAGCATGACAATAACAATGCCATAAAAATGCATAATGAAAGTAAATTCCTTAAAGTATAATTCACAAATCTGTTTTCTATAGAAGTATTTTTAAAAAATGTTTTTTTTTTTTTATTTTCTTAGTAAAGAATTTAAATCCCACACAGGTCTGCACAGGTTATACAGCTGGTTATTGTTTATTAAAGCACATTGAAACATAAGGCACCTCCATTTTCAATATCGCCTTTGTCATGGAGGAGTCGCAGTTTAATTACTCTTAGGCTTTTTTGATTTTAATGCAAAATTAACATATTTTTATCTATACTGATGGTTTTTTTTTTTTTTTTTTCCTAGTAACATTCATCCTAGATTAAAAGAATTCTGTGAGTTTGTGTTTAATTTTGTCTGGAAAGTCATTAATTGAAAGCGCATTCAGGAGTGTCATGTTGGCACTGTGCATACCTTTCTGTAGTGAAGTTCAAATCCAGGCTAAGTCATTGTCATTGTGGATTCACATTTTCCTTGTGTTTTTTGTAATTATTCTAGTTTCATCCTAGATTCTATAGAACTGTAGAATAAATGACCTGGTGATTTGAAAGCAGCTTTTCATTTTTTGGTTAGATACTTGAGCAAGCATGCCCTGTTATGGACTGGATTTCATCCATTGTTAATTCCACCATTCCTTTGCAATTTACATTTACTTATTTGACTGATATATTTATCCAGAGACTTACAACATTTGAGAAACAATTGGTTACGTTAATTTTGTTTTTCTAATTGGAGTACGGGTAAGTGAAGTGACTTACACATGGTCACACAGTGTCAGTAGCAGAATTTGAATCCAGAGCCACACAGTTTGAAGTCTAAAACACAACCTTATTTAATTATTTGGGTCAAGAAAAATGAATGAATGACTGAATCGTTCAGTCCATCTATTTTTGCTTCCAGCTAAACCAGTGGGAGTTTTGGAAGATGAAGCTATGGATGCAATGTGAGAAGCATCATAGCAAGCACATACACATATCAGGATCATTTAAGCCTTCAATTGAGCTGTCTTGGAAGTCTGTCAGGAAATATTAGGAAAGGCAGAATGGATATGCACATCATTTGAAAGATGCTGGTGTTTACCAAAATTGATAATGTAAGTTTGAGATTAGGTCTGGAGTGACCTCAGTGGGCGGAGCAACTATCCATGACGACTCAACATTCATCTCTGTAGAGATGTCTGTGCGAGCTGGCATTACATCGCCAACATCATACTGGGTAGCTGACAGAGTGGAGTGGAGACAGCTTGAGATGGTTCTCACCATCTATTATTAGGCCCAGTGTTTTAGATGGTGTGGTTCATGCTTCTCCACATTTACTTTGTGACCAGTCCCACCCCAGTATCACAGGATGTGGTGGGCTGCATAAGATAGTTGCCCCTTTGTAGGTGATTATACATGAGGCAGACCTGTACCACAGAGTTTCCCCATGGATACAAGTTAGACTGGTCAATCTGGATTCCCTTTGTCACAGTAGCTTGTAATAATAGCATGCAAAAATGGAAATGTTGCTGCCAGAGTCTATAAGATCTGTGACCCTGCGCCCATTGATAACTACCACCGCAGTGTATGTGAAACAGTAAAACAATACCTATCACCTTGCACCCAGCTTCAGTCTATTGGTTCATCAAAGAGGGGGCAAGTCACAGTATAATGGCTCACCTCCCCACACGCACAACAGCAAGGAAGGGGTGCGTGCTCCTCCTTCAGTTCTCCCGATGTTTCGATGGATAGGATAAAGAGTGGTGACACACCCCATAGGGGACTTGTGTCGATTGTGATGAGAGGTTCGTGGTGTCAGGAATTTTTAAAATAAATAATCATGTGCAGGGTTGCAATTGGGTTCGGGTGTGTGTCACTCTGTGGCTAATTAGAGTACTTGGCCAATCAAGCTGCATACATGTGCAGAGGCAGGTGGATTGGTGAGGGACATCAGTTTTGCCTCAGAGGTAGTGGCTTGTCATACCTGCACCCAGTTACATAGGAGAGAGGAGGCAGACAACCCAGAGGAGAGCCCCTTAGGATAGAATGAGGCTGGCGTTCAGGGGCTGAAGAGGGCCACTCCAGCAGAGTGGCTTGGAGTAACTGGAGTTACTTAGAGCTCACTCCTATGTAAATCCAGATAGATGGACAGAGCAAAGCTCAGCTTGAATTGGGAGCCCTGCTGGGAGCCATGGACAGCAAGGTCCCTGGCCTGGAAAAGAAGGCTGGTTTGTGCCTGTTGGTTGTCAATTTTAAAAGGATGCACCAGGGATTGAGTTTTAAAGAAAAGTTTCCTGTCAGTTAACTTTAACCTCATTTGAATGGATATGTAGCTGCATCTTTTCCAGTTTCCCAAAATTGAGCTTCTACTGTATTGGCGAGGTAGGGTCCAGTATGAGACAAATGAGTAACAAAAGAAATTTCTCAGTCCAATAAAGTGTATTTTAAAAAATGTTTAGTGAAATTTCAAAGCAAAACAGTTCACACAAAAATAGAGAAAAAAGTTACTATACACACAGGATAAAAGATAAAAAAAAGCATTATATTGCAATTAGGTTGGCATTAGGACACAGCACCAACCCTTGGAGCGGTGGTGGAATTGTAGTCACTAAAGCCATTCAGCTGTCCCCTATGTGCATGCTCATGACAATAGTCATGCACACACGATTAGGGTAGGGACTCAGTGAAATCCAACACAATGAGGGTAAATTAGGGAAATACAAATGTACTAACCACTCTTCCTTTTCAGCTCGAGAGTATAGGAGGATTCCTGTGATAACCCATGACCTCACCTCTGGAGGCCTCTGGGAGTCCCACCCCTCTTAATGTCATGCACACATAAGCACTATGACAGCAGCATTCATTTTGGGACCCATGACTGTTGCGGCTAGAATAGTTCCTGTGACTTCACTGTATCTTTTCAATTTATTAATTGTTATATATATATATATAAATATATAAATGGGGCAACCCCATTTAATTTGTGAACTCAAATAAACAAGTGCATGAAGACACTGCACGAACGTGCAGTAATACAAAATGTATTCTCTGGCTTCCACTTAACACTTCTTAAGGCAATCTCTTTACTCTCTTAATTCGGTCCAAGAAATTAGAACTCTTTCTGTTCTGTTCTATCAATTTTTTTAAAGCCAGGACTGAAAGGGGCAGGGTCTCTCTTGCATACCTCACAGCGCTACCACTGCACCATCTGCATGGATGGAAGTTATTTAAGACGATGCAAACAATTTCTACAGTTGTCCTTATTTGTTGGTTACTTATAAATCCTCTTTCTGTATAAAAATAGTTCTGAAACAAAATGTGTTGCTACACTTTCCATAGAATGATTTGGAAAATACTGCACTGTATATTTGTGAAAAAATATTAACAAATGAAAACAGATCGTCCATTGTAAGTCTTAATCATGTTGATGTTTTCTTTAGAGAAATTGCAAAGAAAACCAAATGTCAGTGAGTACAGATTCCTACGCCATCAAAAGGAACTTGAAAACTCTGGCAGGAAAAGGTCTGGCAGACCCAAATCCACAACAGAATCAGAAGACAAGCTTCAGAAAGTCAACAAATTGTCTAATATGGGCCTCATAGTTCAACAACTTCAAGCACAACTTAACAACAATCAAAATAAGCAAGTGTTCCAATGTTTTAATTTTAAAGTACATTGAGACATTAAACTGAATAAACTTTAATAAAAACTGGAAAAACAGGGATGCTCTAAAACTTCTGACTATATTAATAATGGCCTACTTTCTGCTGCGTGACCGGTCAAAGCTGCAGCTTCTAAGTTTTTGGTCACAGCTGAAATTGTTTTTGGTAACCTAAACTTTCTTTTTCAATCTCTGGGAGTGCTTACCTTCATACCATTTCAGTCTATTCACTGGATTTGAACTGCTTACAATTCTTTAAAACTGGAAAAGTGGGGTTGTTCTAAAACTTAATTAAATAGTAATTGATGAATTAGTGGTTGATCAACATGAACAAATATTTGAAAATATACATATGAGCAGTTCATTTAAACAGGTTGAAGTTGACATTTTATATTAAAACATCTTTTGTTTTTCTAATTATTAGCCCAACCATAGCATATATGCTTTTGTTCTGCCTGCTGTATGTGAGTTTGTGTGTGTGAGTTAAAAAGAAACATTTTAAATAACTTATTTGACCAGCTTATTTCATATGGCAAAATATCAAGACTAGACAGTGTTAAATAAATTGCAACAACAACAATAATAATATTTATTTTTAATAGCACATTTTCATGTACCGGACATAGCACAAAGTGCTTTACAAGATGTCAAGGAAATAGTTACAAGAAAAGAAAAACAAATTACATTATGTAAGAAAAGTAAAGAAAAAGTAACAAAAATATATCACTGTGAGCTTACATAACATACTGTAGATATACTAAATTATATTATATTGTAAGAATCTAAATAGGCACACTTTAACATCCATTTGCAGTATATTAGTACATGATATTATTTTAATTTGAGTTCACAAAGTTAATAAAGTATACATCTGCATAGACACTGACTGTCTAGAGTTTCCACCATGTCATGGGACTGAGGTCATTACCCATATTAGCTTATACAGTACACACAAAACACATTTGCATATTATATGCAGCATTTACATTACCAAGTTCTATTTTACTGTATATAAAAATTAGCTCATATGCTACCCACCATTCATATACCAGATGTATGGAGGTGAGCACAGTGACACAGTTGGGCTGTTGTCTCACAGCTTCTACGGAGTAGGGTCAAATTCTGGCCAGATCATTGTCAGTTTGGATTTTGCACAATTAAACCGTGTCTATAAGGGTTTTCTCTGAGTACTTTGGTTGCCCTCCAAGTCATACTGTTGCAATGATTTCCTTTGTCTTTTAGGCAAAGTCCAAAGATTTCTCTGTTATTGTTTATCAGTACTGCTGATTTAAATTGAATGTAAATGTTATATTTTTGTGTACATTTCTGTTACTATTTTATATTTGGAAGTATGTGTAAATGCTGTGAGCCTTTATTCAGTGAGTGGAACTATACTGTATAAGAATCAAGTAAACCAAACAGAGCTGAATACTAAAAGGTTGTAAACTTTTTTGGCTTAGATAAGGGAGAGTTTGGGGGCACATAGATAAGCAACAAAATCCACAATACAAGAAAAACATGAGGACTGAATTACTCTTAGCAACAAAGATTCTTTGGCCATAGTGGCCCAGCCAATCTTAAACTGCGTGCCGGAGCTACAAGAATATCATTCAGTGAAAGGTGACCTGTCTGCATTGACATCATATGACAAAGTAAGCATTAGGTGCAGAAAGAAATCATTCCTGGACAGGGCTCTAGCCTAGCACAGGGTGAACAGATACATAGAGGCCTACAGCCTTATCTCAGCAAGTATTGGGTACAGGGCAGGAACAATCCCCAGACAGGACACCATCCCATCACAGGGTGTGCACGTGCACACACACACATCAGGGAAAAATTTAGCGTCACCAACTCATCTCCCCGCCATTTCTTTGAAATGTAAGATGTAAATTGTGACAGACCCACAGGGACCCATGTATGAATTCCATGCGCAAACTGTACTGAGTACAGAGATGTGACATCCAGACTCATTAGACTAATTACTATAAGACAGCAGCACACCCACGGCTTCACCATGCACCCAATTTGTTGATTAACATATTTACATTAACTTTGACTATAAAAATTAAGGAACAAATACCCTTTATTCGAAGTTAATTTTAGTAATATAGTGCATCCGTTGGAATGGGTTTGAAGATACCATACAGCCACTCCTTACACTGCACCAAATGTCTGTAATACCTCAAGTTCACATTCACTGACGTTTAGACTGTATTTTCTCATGGTTTGAAAGTAAAGATGTCACTCTGGAAGATGGCACAATTTTATATGGTGATTAGGTCATGAATATTCAAAAAGGGTGTTTTCCAAGCCATACATGGTTACTTTTGGGAGGTTACACCAAAAGCATGCACATATGCACATAGTTTTAATTTGATGTAATATTTATAAAGGAACTTGGTATGGAACCTGGCATACAAAAGGTTTTCTGATCCAATTTTTTTCTTTTTCAGTTGAGAAGAGAGTAATCAAACAGTCAACTGACTGGAGGCAGAAAAGCCAAGATCTAGACCAAAAGAATGAGAAAGAAAGAGAGAGAGCAGGAAAGACAATGACACAGAAGGAGACAAAAGGTAAGGGAAGTGCATGGTGTAGTGACTTGGGCAAGCGGGCCAGTCACTTCACTAGATAGAGAAGGTGCAGACCCATTTAGTTAGGCACAAAGGGAACAGCAGCTTAGTTATTTTGTTCTCTGTTTATGTATACTTTGAATTCTCCCTTTTCTGTAATCCACTGGTTTATTGTGTTCAATAAAGATGATTTGCCTCATGTGTATTCTTCTGAGTGTGAAGAGATGCAACAAACGTCTTCTATCATAACTTTAAGACTTAATGCTGTAGTGATACCCACTTAAAAATTTGGTAAAGCAGGAACACATTTTTCTTGAAAACAAGGCAAGAGGTCTGCATACCTAGTTGAATAAGCACAATGAAAATACATTCTGTTCCACTTATAGTAGCACTTGGTAGAGCCTAAGAGTGCTTGCAATGGTTGTGGTGTTTTTAACTATTTTAGCCAGCTTGTGTGACACTGAATATGCGCAAGCCTATAATTTATAACAGTGAGCCTATGCTTTACTAATCCATATAAGCCATACCGTAACAGATTCAACTGAAGCCATTGATTTTTATTGGGAAGCCAACTAAGCATATTTGACAAAGTCATTTCATTTATTGCATGCTATACCTACTTCAGGGATCCATCTGGATCAAAGCATTTCATGTAGCATTTGGCACATGACTCATTTGGGGCTGATTTAAAGTCACCTATTAAGTAAATTTCAATCGCATAGAAGAATAGACTTGCTAGTTTTCAGTTTTGATAGCATGAGAGTTTCTTGCTGTAAATGTAATGTGACACCTTACAAGAAAACCTGTTGACAAGGTGAAAAGAGAGTGAAAAAGACAAGGAGATGATGAATAAAAGAAGCAGATTAAAATGTAGTCAAAATAAAAAGCAGAGGTCTGTGAAACACATGAATACAAAAATAAAGTGTCAAAGCCAAAACTAAACTAAAAATACAAGATAAAAACAAGTTACCATAAGTCAAAAAGCCAGAAATACAAAAGAGATTGTTGTAGTCCTGCCATTTAAATATCGCAAAAAGAAATGCAGGCCTCAAAAACACACAAAACAGCCATATCTGCCTTTTTCACAGGCCTGAATGCACTGAATAGTGCACCAAAGAAGGAGCCTGGGAGGTGAGCCAGAGTACTGTGCAGAGACATTCCAGGCTGCAGCTAGCAAAAAGATCTGAGTCGACACCAACGAGCCAGCATTGGTTTCCGCAGGGAGAAAAGTCAAGGCGCACAATGGTACAGAGTGGATGAAGCTAGCATTGAGCACAATTGCTGGAAGGTGAATACAATGTTTTCACTGACAAACCAGGGTCAACGATTTCTGCAAAAGAAATAATAACCAGTCATCTTGACCATTTTTTCACCTAGTCCAACATAAAAATGCCAAGACACATCCAGGACTGCACCATGGTTGAACCTCAATTGACAGATGCAATGGAGAAATTGACCGCCATTAGATGAACTGATGTTATTTAGGGTTATTTGCTAAGTGCTAGGGGTATATGGTGGAAAA